>JANTNU010000235.1:32987955-33021446 GCA_024752395.1 Erythroxylum havanense | reverse complement strand
ACATTCCCTGTGGATTCGATCCCGACTTACCACAACTACAAATTTTAGTGTGCAGAGTCAGGTAAATTTTGCAGTGCTCTCGACATGCGCTGTCACCTTGCAGGTAACTCAAACCCCTCAATCTTATTCAGGTAATTATTTAACTGAAATAAGGAATCCTCCTATACTAATTGTACGTATGACCATTTTATATGGATAGGGGTATGATCAGACAGCAAGTGAATATTAAAATATACCTTGTTCTTTATAAAATTATACATCCATTCATCATTAACTATAGCTTAATCCAATTTTTCATTATCAAACAATACCTGTTTTGATTGTTTACCTAAGTATAATATTGTCCCTCCATTTTATAAAAAATGACTTGAATTTCACTGACATAAGCTTTCGACTAATCCAAGTGATTTCTTAGACATTTTACTCCTCCTTCTACCTCATTGGTGTGTGACATACAATTGAAGTCTCCAATTAGCATCCAAGGCTCATTTATATCATTACGAATCACCTTTTGTTTATTCCACATCATTGTTTTTTCAAATTATAGTTGAAAGCATAGATAACTAAGATTTGAAAATTATATTGGTATTCTTCTTGTGTATCCCTAGTTTTATTATTTGTTATTCTGCTAGGATCAGAGAAGCTTCCACTTCATTACAATCAAAAGCTACAAGTACTCTTCCATTATAATGACAATTATGGAAGAATACAATTATTATGTTATCATATGCCCTTGGATTACCAAGTCCATATTTTTGTCATCTTTAAGGCCTATATTATTTATTGAGATCTTACTCTTTGGTGGCACTCTGCTTCTCCATTTAGTCTATAAAGAACATTAATATCTTCTTCCTTATTACAATCCTCGAAGTGCATAAGTTCTTAGTATTATTTTAACTAAAAAAGCTTCCCTGTTGGTTTCCATATTTGGTTATGTTTTGAAGTCTCTGGTCTCTAATTATAGGTGTCTATAACCTAATCCTTATAGAGTTTGACTACCTTATTTTGCCTTAACAATGATATTATTTCTAAGATTTCCTTTGTAATTGAACATATTCAAGCATACTCACCCTCATTAAACTCATTGTTGCTTCAGTAATAGATAAGGGTTTACCTATAAATCTTTCCAAATGACTTAATCCTTTGGTTTCCCAATAATCTGATCGTATATTGTGTTTGTTCAATCATATCAGTACATTTTTCTACCTTAGATCGTGAACTTTATTTCCTCATTTTTATGATTGTAGTAAGAGAGGTTTGAAATTGAAGTGTGATGGTCCATTCTCCAAAATCTTCTAAGCTTACATAGGGAGGAAAAATTGAATAAAAATAAGTTATCACTATTTAGCAAAACTTCATGCAAACTACGCTAGTTCTACTATTTAATAGCCTAAGCATTCATAATCAGGAATAAAGGCCTCTTGTCCGTAAAGAATGCTAAAAAGTTGCCTCCCATTTTATTGCTCCCTTTTTAAGAGTTCTAATCCTTAGTGCAATTATAGTTTGCCTTTGTGATGTGTTTAAAGGATAGTAATAAAGAAAAGATGACGCATCATCTATTACTTACTTCTATGATCTCCTAAAAGTGCCACTGACTAAGGTTTCCTAGTAGAAGCCTTAGGTCCTAAGCGTATGACTAAGAGGAGGTGGAAAGAGGAGGTAAGTTGGGAGCTAGGGTAGTAAAATATAAAGAGACTTGAGTATATGATAACTTAGTAGGCATTGAGGAGGTTTCAAGAAAGCAAAGGATTTGATAGAGGACGAAATTCCCCCTATGTCAAAGCAGTGGCTACTAAGATTAAGCTAAAAATGGAAGGTGTTGACCTCGATTAAGTATAAGCTGGTGAGGGTCGTGATCTTAAAACATGCTAATAAGAAAAATAGTTATAGATTATAAAATAGGGCAAGTTTGTTAGGAGGAATAGGAAAGAATAAGAATAAGGGAGGCAAATCAAATAATAATGACATAATAAGGTTGAGCTAGCAAACCAAACAGACAAAGATGAGGAGAAGAAAACAAAGAAAACGACACAGAAGATATAAGGAGGTGTAATAGGGAATCACATAGGCTATGCAAAATAAAATTTAGAGAGAAACTAGACCAAATTTTGGATTGTGAAAAATTCTAGATAGATCTAACCATCTAATTAGAAATTTAAAGGTAAATTAAAGTAATTCAATTTATCTAATTCTTAAATATAATTAATATTATAAATTTTTATATATTGATAATATATTTAGGAATTAAACAAACCATATATAAAGAATGTTTGAAGAGACAAAAGATAATTCAATCAATTTGAACTTAATTATAAAATTCAAAAAATATGTCAAGTATAAAGTGAATATACACTAATATTGAATAATGAATTTTTATTTAGACCTCATTGATATTTAAGTAGATTAATTTTATCTCTAATTAAAGTTTAAATAAAAATTTATCTGTCAATGAAATTATAAAAAATTAGAACTTTTTTTTAAATATATGTATGTTAGATGAGTTGGCACTATTGATATTATCTTAAATAGTTTGTGTCTATACTTTTAGAAACTAGAAGAGTATGTAGCAATAAAACCTCGATAAATGAATATTTGATAAATTAATAATCTCGATTAAATAATAATTTTCTCCTGTCCCGACTTGGGCTAATGGAATAAAATAATAACCTCGCTAAATGCATAAGATAATAGTTTGTAAAAAAATTTCTTAAGGCCCACTGAAAATATAAAATAATAATTCATTAAATAAGTATGAAAATTACATATATAATTCATAAAATAAAGCACTTCCTAAACAATTTTTATTTCAAATTTTATGCTTTCCTAAAATATGTATCTATAGTCAATTGATTCTTCTTGTCATGCGTACTGAATTCAATTTAATCTTTAACTTTTTGGAGGACATAAATTACATTCGGCACATTCTTTTCATTTTGAAGCAAGTAACATTTCAAAATCTTTACGGCAAGAAAAGCTTCTTTTGGAGAAACAAGTGGTATAATGTTACTATCATCTCGATCTTAATTGTCATCATCTTCCATACCCATTACTCCTTGAATAATTTCTTCGTCCGTAGGTGATTCCATTAAAGCTTCATTTTCACTAGGATAATTTAGAATCTGCTCTACATTCATAGCATTTCTATAATGTAAATTAGAAATAACTTCCTCTAATCTTTGAATGCCTTCAACATCACCAGTTTCTTCTTCTAGAAGCATACCTTCCTCGGATCGAATTTTGCAATGTCAAAAACAATTTGCAATAGTTGTGGCCTTCACATCAATATTCCAAGCAGCATTAATAAAATAGATAGCATCTAGCACATTAATTTTTTCAGGATTTATTGCTCCCATCTCATAGCCTTCCAAGATGTTAGAATAAAAACGACGTCGATAATAAATCTTAAGTGATCGAATAATTTCAGCATCATATGGTTGAATTTTTGATGTTGTATTTGGAGGCAAAAAGAAAAATTCAACATTTCTCAAGCCTTCAATAACCTTGGGATGGGCTGGGCAATTATTTACTATAATAAACACTTTTCTACCTATCATTCTATCATTAAACCAACGAACAAATTCTTGAAAGAGTAATCCAGTAATCCATGTTTTCTTGTTGGCTCGATAACGACAATTAAGATTGTCAATATTCACATTTTTAAAGCATCTAGGGTTAGCATACTTACCAATAATCCAAAGAGGTATTTTATTTGAACCATCTCCATTGTAACAAACAACAATAGTAAGTCTTTCCTTGTCTTTTTTCCTTCCTTCTAATTGCTTTGTAGCTAGTGAATGATCTGCTTGCAATCGATAAAATAAGCTTGTTTCAACCATATTATGGATATCCCTCCAATGAATTTCAGGTACAGCTTCTTCAATATTCTCCATGACAGCTGAACAACTTTCACCAAACCTTCTATAAGACTTAATCCCATGTCTCGCCTTGAACCGTTCTAGCCAACCAGTTGATAAGTTAAATTCTGGATTTGCATCACCACACATCTTCTATAGAAACTCTCTTGCTTTAGTTTGAATCATTTCCCCAGTCATGTTCACTTTCTCTTGGTATTGGAGAAACCACTCATAAAATACCTTTTCTAACTCAGGATATTTTGTTGATTTGTGCCTTTTAACATTATTATCTGTTATCTCTTTTGACAAATACTTTGCTGACCTTTTAAGAGTATTTGATATTTTTGATTGACTAATAGAAAAATCAAACTTTTGTTGAATCCACTGTTGCAAATCCTTTTGACTTGAAGAGGGATGCTGATTTTTGTACTCGCATAATGTTTTTCTCATCTCATCAGTTAGCACAGACTTTTTTACACCTTTCAAATGAATAGCCATGGAAGAGAAGATATAATATAAGAATTTTTATATTTTGGTATATGAAGTTAAAGTACTTGTATCTATTTATATACTGTATACAGTACTGTGTACTTGAAACAATTCACAGCACTTCATATTCTAATGTACCTACATGCACTCTATTTTGAATCACGCTAACCTAAAATTAATAAACTTATTTTTGACAAGATTAATAAAATTAGATACAATGCACCATAATTAATTAATTGTTTATTTATTTTCTTTTCTTAGTTAAGGGAAAAAATTAATTGTTTAATTTGACAAATATAATGTACAAAACAAAATTTATTCTATAAATTAATAAATATTAATTTATTGATAAATTAATAAAATATTCATTTATCGATAAATTAATAACTGCATATAAGATAATAATTTTTCAGGTTACAAAAATATTCATTTATAGAGATTTTACTGTATAATGATTTTAATAACCTATTTTGAAGTTAATTTCAGAAAAGGATGTAAATAATAAAAATTAAATTTCATAATAAAGTACGTCTATCTCAATTTCCTAACAAATTTTTCTTTAGATAGCATAAATTTTTCGTATGAAAATTTTCTATTTTTAAGATGTCAAATATAAAAGAATAGTGAATTTATGGATAAACTAATTTAGATACTATAAGAAAGAATAAATTAATAAAAAGGGTCAAATTGGACGTTAATCTTTGGACCCATTAGATTTATGTTTGGTTTGAACAAAGAGCTCTTCATCTTTGAATATGCTATTACAAAAATTCTAATGTTTATACAACTTTAGGTCCTCCTATCTCAACTCTTTTTTCTATGATCAAATAAAAAAATTGTATTAAAAAAGCAAGGATTTAAAAGAGTAAGAGTTATAATAAAGTAATGCATATTTTTCTTAACAATATTGTTCCTTTAAGGCTGCACATGTCTATTTAGTTTTCTTTTTATAATTTCTTTTAATTTTATTCTATTATAGTAAATGGAGTTTCTCTCCTTAAGAAGATTCCTTGCAACATTAAAATTTTAAAAATATATAGTTGTTCATTGTTATCATTTACTCCATCCATAATCTATGTTAATTACAACTCATGAAATTTACATTGTATTCTAACTTGCTTCCTCACCACCCCCCACCACCCCCCTCCTTAAAAAACCCTAAAACAATCCAAAAAATGAATTTGTTTTGTATTATATCTGTTATGCTCTTTTTTTTTCTTCACTCAACATTTTTCCTATATAACTTCCATATATTTTAAGGTATGAACTTTTTCCTTTGCTTTCTTGCATTGTAGCTTGTTAGTTGCTAAGAAGCTCTTATGTATAATTCAAGTTGCCAAGTATTTGTTATGTTGTCTTTAATGGCTATAGAGGACCTATGTAGCTTCCTATATTAAATAAAATGCAATCCCACAACCATTGTGCATGTTCTTGAAAGTGTTATTTTCGTTGATATCTTTGAAATAATCATGTTATTGATTAAACATAATAACTATAAAATTGTTGTTATAATTTTGTAAATGGGATTCTTAACATCTAGGATTTATAACTATAAAAATTTTAATATCATGTTTTGATTTTATGGACTATAAGATTCTTTAAGTATACTATAGATCGATAGTTATTCAGGCAGAATATTTTTTTTTGATGTCCCAATTACTCTATTGATAATCATAAATTTTTAACAATATAATAAGTATTTTCTTAAGATAGTTGTCTTGTAATTCAAAAGTTGAGGAAAGATGTATTTGCATTGAAAAGGAGGTTAAAAGTAGGATGAGTACATAAGAAATAAATGAACATGATAAATAATTAAAATTATGAAGCAAGACATTAATATACTGATTATAGAGAAAAAAGATTCAAGGTCGATGTTATTCAATATAATTGAAGTTCAATTTTTTTATTCATCTTCTATATGGTTGTCAAATTTTAGTATGATTGGTATGAATGTAATGCCTTTTATTACTAAATGAAGATATAGAACCTGGCTATTTTCTAATGATATCTATCTAATAATACATTCTGTTGGATCGCCTATGGCCCGAGTAATCTCAATACGCAGCGGAAAAGACCATAAAGCACAACAAGATATATATCCAAAAACTATAGCATGTATAAAATACCTCTTGATGCGAGTTTTCCTTTTCAGATTCATAGAAACTACAATGCACGAATGTCCTCTACTGGTATCCACACGAGGATGAATGATTCAGGCAACGACTTGTGTGTGTTAGCATGTCCAAAACCCTTTCGAATGTCACACAGTTTTTCTCTAGGAAGATGGTTAGGGTTATTTTTCGACTCACTTATCTGTAATGAGACATAGGTTTCTTTATTTATAGAGAAGCGTAACTCTTATTCCTATTAGGAATAAGAGCTTTATAATCCTAATCTCATTAGTATTATGAAGCCCAATAAGTTTCGGCCCATATTATATCTCATATAATAAAAGCCCGACAACTTAAATATTCTAGCCCAATAAATATATCCACATATATTTATTCAACGCCTAATAAAATAGGCCCAAGAGAATAAGCCCAAGAGAATAAGCCCAGATCATATCACTCTTTGTCTGCGACCCTATAGGCTCATTTGATGTTGGCAATGGGCTTGATCACATTTCAGAGCCCATAAGTCATAAGCGGCCTCTAGTAAGATATTATGACTACCCAAATCAAATAAGGATCAGTAATCCAATTTAACCTGTAACCATGGTTACAAACTCAGTCCCTTTGTAACACAATATCAAGATTAATCAGAAGGCATGGTACATGTCAACCTTTGATTAATCATAGTTTCTTGATCCTCAAGTTGACTGATTATAACAAATGACATTGATGACTCCTCATCAATTCATTTGAACACGACCATGCATTTCTTCAATCATATTTATCAAGAGGCCCAAATGATATCTCTCTCATTTAAGAAAGGTACAAATCCCATCTACGTCATTCACATCCCTCTGCATGATTTATTTAATGTCCAATATAAGACTATTTGTTATCTGATTATAGACAACTTAGTCTAATATCAAAACACTAAATTCCTCATGTAGGGAACCATGATGACTTCGGATCAAAGGACTAAAGTTAAACCATATTGAGAATCACTAATGACATGAAACCATTAGTGTTCTCTCTGTGGGTCGGTCCAACATATGTTCTCTAACATATATCTATGTTTCTGATTTGATACTCATATCCATGATCAGAAAAATATGATCATCAATCAGAACACATACTAGCCTTAATTCATTATTATTCCACCAATAATGATCATCCAGGGACAGTTTAGAATAGTGTTTTAAAGCTTATGGTTTTACTATCAAGTCACATACTTGATGACATAAGCCTAATACTATTCATGGAATGTAAATCACATTACATAAACGACATACATGCATATATAAAAGAATACCTCATAATATCTTATTAATAAGCCATAATGTTAGTACAAAAGTCACATATGTCCATTGGCCTAGGGCACACTACTAATACATTCTATGCCAGACTTTATTCAATATTGTTTTTCTACTTAAAATGGGTATAGTTAAATATAATATGCTAAATTACTTATAGGAATTGTAACAACGATCTTTCAGTTTGAGTAGCAAATAAAAGATTTAGTCACAAAATGCACTAAATCAATTGTTATAGGTTGAAATACAATGATATACCAATTCAATTATCTTTTTTGCCAACTTGTTAGCTACTAGTCCAAATTATTTCTCTCCTCTCAGTTACAACAGCTTATAGTTGCCGTAAAGTGATGCTAGAATTACCCTTAAACTTAAAACCTCTTAGTTTAAATGAATAGCATTATAATTTATAAGATATAATAATCATTAAGTTACCATTTTTAACTTACTTGGGAAAATCTCTAACTATTGGCCCTTAAGTTGAAGCTATTTCAACCTAAAAACTAATATGCATAGCATTAACATTGATGATTATATTTAAATTAAAAAATATGATAAAGTATTATAATTCTTATATTGTCATATTGTTCATTAGGACTTGTTAAACTACATTTTCTACTATTGATACTAGAAGCATCATATTTCCTACATTTTTTGTACTTAATCGTTTTATGACACCTTGCTTGCACTTAATAATTCATTTTAATCATTTTTACCTCTTCTTCTTGTCTTTTTCATTTTCCTAGCATCATGCTCTTAGTTGGCAGATGTATTTTCTAATAATCATTCAATAGCCAAAAGATCACTTCCCTAATAAACAGTTAGACTTGATCATACACTCTTAAAAATGTGCTTTTCTTGTAGTAGTTTGATAAGTGTAAATTGCATCATATTTTAGGGCTTAGTTTGATGTGTATTTAATTGTTAATTCAATTGTTTAGTATGTGTTTAGGTTAGAATTATGTTAGTTTGTTAATTATTTTTATAGGTTAGTATAAGTCTCTAATCTTAAATATTATGTTTTTTAGACACCTTGATGTGTTTATTTACGTTTTAGGGTCAACATCGAAGAATAGAAAAGTTTTTGAAACATTTGAGTCGAAATAACAACCCACAATCGTGACACAACAGGCCACTATTGTGCTAGAAGCACCAGAGTTGGCACACAATTGTGGCTCACATATGCATTCCATGATCATGACAAAAGGCTCGGATGTGGTACATGATTGTGGTTTACATTAGGCAAACGTGCAGACACTCAAAACGTTAAGTTTTGAGGATTTTTTGGACCATGAATAAACCCTAGGACTGCTTTGAATACAAAGGATATTTAAAGAACAAGGCAAAAAGGAAGAAAATGAGCTTTGACATCAACCACTTTTGAGAAACCCTAAAGAGAATTCGTCGAGAGATTGAGAAAGAGAAGAAGGAAGAGAGAAGTGGAGAAAAAGCTGACTCAACGTACTTCCCAAATCAGTAGTTTTCTGACGTTGCTATCTCCCATCGACCAATCAGATCGTATTTCCTTTTTATTTTCCATTTTACTATTGTATGAAATTTGGAATAACAGTTGATGATAGGATTTTTGAATGTTGAGATGTTCTTAACTCACCTTCGGAGTTTTATCTTTGAATTAATGAAATTTGATTATTTGTGTTTTATTGTGATCTAATTCTGTAATTAAATAATTCGATAATAAAATGAGTGTTAGATCAGAAAAAGAAAGCATGCCATATTTGACGAAACGTTAGATTTCAAAACTTTTTAGAAATCTAAATTACAGAGGAAGTAATATATCCAAACCATCATGCCAATATCTATACTTGATATGGAATAAGGATAATAATAAACATAAACAAGATAGAGATTATATTACTGACTCCTTCGCTACAGCTTTAACCCCTCGCTGCACTATCTTATCGTCGGCAATATATCCTCTCCTAAATGATGTATCCTCTTCTTCTTGTTATTGTTTCCTTTTCTCAATATTGTATTCTGGACCAATCCGATCTACCACTTGTTCTTTTTGGACAACTTGGTTAACAAGTTCCTTTGGTGGAAAAGGAGAAGAAAACTTTGGAGGAGAATTTTCTCAAAAGAAAAAAGACCAAAAATGAGACACTCTCATGCAACTTTTTATTTTTTTCATGCAAGATAGGAGAGAGACTGATAAAAATGTAAGAAACCCTTCTTACTCCCTCACATTTTCGGTCAATAACAAAGGAAAGAAGAGTTTTCCAACCAATGCATCATTTTTTTCATTGAACTATTAAAAAGATTAGCTCTTTTTATGCATCAAATACAAATAGTCATGTCTTGAATAATCATCTATAAAGGCTATGAAGTATTCTTAACCTCCTCTAGCTTGTACGTTCATGGGCCCACACACATCTGTATGTACTAGGTCCAATGTAGATTCAGATCTGTTTCCTTTAGAAGGAAATGAGGCCTTGATCATTTTTCCTTCAATACAAGATTCACAAGTGGGTAATGGATTATTATCAAAGGCCATAACGATCCCATCCTTTACTAACCTATCAAGTCTTTTCTGATTTATATAACCCATTATTAAATGGCACAGATATTTAGAATTAATGCTAGAGTCATTGGAATGTCTTGGTTTTATCAACTCTGTGTTGTTTAGTGAGCTTGTCATAGGTTCAATAAAAAACAATCCCTATTTAATTATAGCATCATAAATAAAATTCTTATTCTCATATAGTGAAACAACATTTTCAAAATATAAGGAATAACTAGATTTTATTAGTCAAAAAATAAAAATCATGTTCCTTATAATCATTGACATGTAATAAACATCCTCCAAATATAACCTATGATCACTAAGAAAGTCTAAGATAACTACTCCTACTGATTATGTTGAAACATAGGATCCATTTGCTATCTTAACTTGAAACTGGCCTTTAGGTAGTCTTTTCCTTTGCTGGAACCCCTGCAAAGAATTGCAAACATGGTTAGTGGCTCCTGAATCTAATATCCATGAATCAGATAAATCTACCACATTTTTAGTTCCTAACAAACTTAGGAAACCCATACCTTGTTTACTTTTGAGGTACTTAAGGTATACTGGATAGTTTCTTTTCTAGTGGCTCATCTCATCATAGTGGAAACACTTTCCCTTGGTGTTCTCTTTGGCCTTCTTTTTCAAAGGTTGGGCCTTGACCCCTATTTGGGCCTTTTTTTTCATTGGACCCTTCTCCTTTTGCTTGCCCTTACCTCTGGGCTTAAAAGAAGATACTAAATTAGCTTCTGGCCCATAAGCCTTGATATTCAATATCTCCTCCATACTCTGGAGGGTATTCATCAACTCAATCAAGATGTAATCCTTACTGTTGAGCTCATAGTCCAACTTAAACTATTGAAAGGAAGAGTTTAAGCTATTGATGATCATAATCATCTACGTATCTACATTCATGTCTGCCCAAGCATCTCAACCTCAGTGACCACAGAGATTACCTCCATCATGTAATCTCGCACCGGTTCACTAGGTTTTTATCTGAGATTATGAAAGGTTTAGATAGCTTTCACTCTTGCAGACCTAGTCCTCATACTAAACCTCTCATATAGGTGATGGACCATAGCACTAGCAGTTTTCATGCAAGAAATTTACTTTAGCAACATGCCGCTAATAGAAGCTAGAATATAACACTTATTAGTCTTGTCAATATTCTGCTAATACTCATGTTTTTGGGCTACCTCAGTAGTTGAATCTCCACCCAGAGGTGCAGGTTCATTTTCAGTTAAAACCCATGAAATACATTCATATTGAAGAACAATGTCAAGGTTACATCTTCATTCATTAAAATTCTCTCCGTTTTCCGATTTGTTATTTGTCAAGAGCAAAGTGAGTGGATTCATTTTGTGGTTGATTATGTCTGAAAATATAAATTATTAAAACATGAGCATACTAATCAATAAAATTGGAACTTAGTATAAAATCATAATGCATATATGTAGGATGAAATATTTAACAAAACTTAAAAACAATTAAATCTTTATACGATAGTTATTTTTCTTATCTATATCAGACTAAGTGACGGTAGGCCATTTTATTCATTAAAAGAAAAATTGGTACCCTCCCACTGAAAAAGCAAACAAATATCTTCGTACTTAACTTTTAAAGAAGCACCTAATTTAGTCTATACTTTTACTAACAGAGCTATAGTGGGCAGGTTATAAAATATGTTGAGTGTTTAACCAGTTGATTCATTCACTAATGGTACTTGCAGATCCTACCTCAGTGGGAGGTCACATTTGCTACCAATAAATGGACTTATCCTTATAAAAACACAAACCATGCAAGACCTAGGATTCGTGCCCTCCGATGAGGAGTAAGACTTCACCACATGCAAATAGACCATCATTTGGAGACCATGCACTCTCACATGAACATCCTCTCCCACTGAATCTTTTTGGGCTTTAAGTTTAATTACCATCTTGTTTAGATGCAATTTATTATCCATCCTATATTGTTTCATTATATATCTCATACATAATGATTGCATGGCAAAGCCTAGGGTTAGCAATTTTCTAAATGACATGCAATCACATGATATCACATATTATTTGCATTCATTTATCCATTCATTACATGAAATAATAAGCCAAATTTGATTGTCCATCCTAGAAACATAAAAATAACTAAAAGCCTTTTAGGCCCAAAATATTCTTCTTAGACTTGGATCTTTGGCTTCAAACTCTTCGCTCACATGACCCAGCCCAATTGGTAAAAAGTGTATAATGACTTTACTTTTCAACACAAAATTTGACTTTCATAAAACCAAATTTTTTGCCCATGTTTTTCACCAAAATTGAAACTTATGAATATTACATAAAAATTCTAGAACTTGTAAAAAATGAAATTTTGTTACATAGAAAAATTCATACAACCAAAATTCTGTTAAAATAAAATTCCAATACATTTGTTTTCTAATAACCAAAAAATAGCCAAGTAAACATTACATGATTTTGTACATTACATAATGAAAGTAAACAAAAAAATGAAAACAAGGAGGAAACATGGTGATGATAGGCCACCCTCCTTGGTACAAACCAAATGAAGAAATCTTACAAGGTAACTTTGAATCTATTTGACAACCAAAAGAGCAAAACATACACCATATATATTTCTATCACATAAAATATGCAGCATACAAAAATGATTGCCAACTTATACATCACATATATAGGAATCGAAATCATGCATAAGAAAATTGGCTCTAATACCAATTGTTAGATCGGAAAAAAAAGCATACCATATTTAGAAAAGCGGTAGAATTCAAAACTTTTTAGAAATCTAAATTGCAGTGGAAGTAATATATCCAAATCATCATGCAAATCTATACATGATATGGTATAAGGATAATAATAAACATAAACAAGATAGAGATTATATTACCGACTCCTTCGTTACAGCTTTAACTCCTCGTTGTGCTATCCTATCCTCGGCAATATATCCTCTCCTAAGTGATGTATCCTCTTCTTCTTGTTATTATTTCCTCTTATTGATATTGTATCCTTGTCCAATCTGATCTACCACTTGTTCTTCTTAGACAACTTGGTTAACAAGATCCTTTGGTGAGAAAGGAGAAGAAAACTTTGGAGGAGAATTTTCTTAGAAGAAAGAAGACCAAGAATGAGACACTCTCACACAATTTTTGATTTTGTCATTCAAGATAGGAGAGAGAGTGATAAAATTGTAAGAACCCCTTTTTACTCCCTTACACTTTCGGTTAACAACAAAGGGAAGAAGAGTTTTCCAACCAATGCATCATTTTTTCATTTAATCATTCATAAAGAAGCCATTGAATGAGACCTTTCTCATTTGTATTTAAGATGACTATATGAAAATTCTATTAACCTAAATGAGATCTATCAATTTCGGTTTTGGTGATGAAAGAAGGAAGATGGTCCTTCTTGTGTACATCTTTCTTCTTTAATTTAATGAATGCTAATAGGTTGCAAGCTATCATTAAAAGATAATCATTAAACCATTTAATGGTAAGCTCATATGTTGGAAACCCACCCTAGAGAGTCACGTGTCTGACGTTCTACGTGACATCTAGGCACGCATCCCACAAGGGAGGAATTCTCCACCACGTCAAACCATAAACCCGAACCCATTTCAATTACTTCCAAACGGATCACGGATAATTCATCCTAAATTCCCTCCTGAATAAAAATGATCTGCTTAGGGCCCAAACTTAAATCCGATTCTTAAGTTAAAATGAAAATTTCATGCCTCTATATTAATAAGAACTAAAAATCACCTCAATCAGATCTTTATAAATCGAGAAATCGTCCAAATGCAGAATTATATTCAAAATCTCCATTCAATTGTATCCCTTCGATTTAATCTATAAAATTCAACTAAAGCCCGAAAATTTTAAATTTTGCATGAGAGGGTAGATTTTTTTTTAGAAAACCGATGCTTCTAAAATCGAGTAAATCGGAAGTCAAACGTAAAAGTTACAGGCAAAAGAGTGAGAGGAGGTTTAATTTGGAAAAAGGAAAAATCATAAAATGAAAAAAAAATAAACGTTGGGCGAGCGTTTAGGCTCGCCAGTGAGGTCGAGCGTTTACGCTCACTCGCAAAGCGAGACCTTACGCTCGCCAGCGAGGTTGAGCAATTTCACTCACCTGCACGGTCGAGCGTTTATAGTTGCCTGTGAGGTCGAGCATTTACGCTCGTCCGTGAGGTGAGCATTTGGACAACGCTCGCCTGCTGGGAGGGCAGTATTGAGGAGCCAGTTGTAACATCCCATCTCCGATAGGAAGGGTAAAATAGTAATTTGAAATGATATATGAGTGTGTGAACATATCTCGGCATGGTCATACCCATTATGGCCTCTATATATGCGTAAATTGTAATTTTTGTATATGCACATGATTGTACATGCATTCATGACATTTCCCAGCATATGTGTTTACTGTGAAAAATGTGATTGTTGTGCTTGAAAATCAAATTGGAGTGGAATTTTGTGTGTTTTCCATTTTTATGGAATTTTAGAAATTTTTCGAATCGAAAAAATCACCAAGTGGCGGCTGATTGGTTTTCGGTACTGGAAATTTCTATCCAATGGCACCAAAAATTTAGACACATGATTTTAGAATTTTTCGATTTGAGCCATTGGAATTGGGGAGAAATTAGAGTGGAAATTAAAGGAACCAAGTGAATGCTTTACACTTGTGACACTTGTCACTTGTTTTCACCATATATTAAGCCTTTAATTCAATTAAAAGCAACCTACCATCATTGGTCTTGACTTCCACGACACTTTCATCATGAGAAGGCAAATGAGCACTTTCTTCATATTTTTTTCTCTCCATCTTCGTAGTTTTCTCCTCCCTCTCTTCTTCTTCTTCATTGAGTTTTTCTCCACTCACCTAGCAAGTTGCTACTCCTTTTCTCCCACCCTAAGTGTTTCCCATCATGTAAAAAAGTTCAAGTCTCCTACCCACTTCCAAGATAGACGATCGTGTGTGCTTGTGTGGGGTGAAGTGTTGAGGTGGTGTGATAATAAAGAATTGAAGAATTGAAAGCTTGTTAGGTGATGATTGTGTTTTGCTCCTTTAATGGTTAGTTAGATGCATTTATTGTGATGCTTTGTGCATTAATTTTGTGAACTTGGGGTTGGTGGATATGGGTAGGTTTGTTCTTGATTAATTTAAGAGTGATGATAGATGAATGGAATAGCATGTGTAGTGTGTGATTTGAGTGTATTGGATTGCTTTTATAATGTTTGATAAGTGGAAATTTATGAATGAAAGTTGTGTGTGTGTGCTGCCAAATTTTAGCTAAAGTGCTTAGGTGAAGGTATTGATGAGGTATTGGCTAACTTCTTGATCTTTTGGGGATGCTTGGTGGTTTAGAACTAGGTTGGGAATGGTATGGAAACCATAGGATGTGGTTTAAGGCATAAGTGCTGGAAAATTTATTGTAATGTTTTGATCATAACTTGTTATATGGTTATGCTGTTAAGGTAAGGTTTGGACCAAATTAAACTTTAATTGTTTGGCTAAAATTTCTTGTGAAATAAGTGTTGTCTAATTGTAGCTTGAAGAGGTTGAATTTTGCCTTGAAAGATGAAGTGTGGATGCAATGTGAACAGTAATCGAGATTAGTGACCTAAAACTTTGAGGTCTTTCTTCAATAGGTTAGAGATAGATTTTGTACAATTGGTCTTCATGAAACTTAAAGAGGGTCTTGTTATCTTTCTATCGCCACTAAGTACGCAATTTTTCAATATCTAGGTTGAAAGTTATGCCTTGTTGAATTTTGGATGTCAATGTGCTTAATGCTGGAAAATTTGTTTTAAGTGTAGGTTGTGGTGACTGAACTTTGAGGTCAAATTTTGGGTTGTTATGGCCCAATTAGCTTACATGGTCTTATAGAAAGTTGTATAGGATTGTTTTAGCTTTGAAATGAGGTATCTTATGTGTAATCTGGATGTCATAATTGAAAGTTATGGATTTCCAAAGTTTGCATCTGATGTAGGTAAGAACTTGGTTAACTACCCTTAACAGGGTAACATCATTCAAGGAAGAATTTAACTTGGTTAGAGAGGGAAATTGCATTCAAGTTCTTCATGGGAATTGTAATATGTTCTCTTATCTTTGCTGGCATTTTTGACACCCGTAGAGGTGAAATTTGTTTGTGTACCCTTCATGAAACTTGTCGGGTTTTCTGAGAACTTTCCAACGAGAC
The DNA here is from genome assembly GCA_024752395.1 of Erythroxylum havanense. Classification (NCBI taxonomy): domain Eukaryota; kingdom Viridiplantae; phylum Streptophyta; class Magnoliopsida; order Malpighiales; family Erythroxylaceae; genus Erythroxylum; species Erythroxylum havanense. The sequence continues at coordinate 33,004,957 of JANTNU010000235.1, read as the reverse complement.
CAAATTTGTATTTTATGGATATTTGTGTAAAAAGATAAGAGTTTTGAAAGGGGAGAAGGTAGTTAGTGAAAATTGGAAAAAGAAGGAAAAATGAAAATGGAAAAAAAATTGAAATTGGATCAGGCGAGGAAAGACCTCGCCCTCGTGAGGGCGACGCCTCACGAGGGCGAGCGTCAGCCTGCCTTTCGCGAGTGAGACCGCTCGCCAGGGCGAGTGTTCAACTCGCCCTGGCGAGAGCGAGCGTATGCGCCCTCGCGAGCCCATGGGTGCGAAGCTGCGTCCCTTTCTTTTGATTTTTGTTTTAATTGTTGTTTAATTATTATTATTTGACTTACTTGCGACTTAAATTTGGCCAATTCGCTTCTTTTGTCAATTACTTTTCTGTCCGATTTCCGATTGACCTAATTTTCAAGGCATCGGATTTGGGAAATATTTAATTTCATTTATTTGTGAAACTGGGAATTTTTAGAGCTGAAATTGACGTGGATCGATTAGGTCAAAGTGAGAGGATTGGAAAATGATTTTTCGGATCCGTGTTTTATTTATAATTGGACCTATAAAGGTCCAAATTGAGTGATTTCGGTGGCAATGGGTTTCTTATTTATAGAGGATAATTTGGTGACGGGAAATTGTGCAATAGTGTTGGGAATGTCACGAATATGCATTGTACACCTTTTTATTGCTACATGTGCATTATGCGATATTTCTGATTGCCAATTTGGTAATGTTTAGATATTTGGACTGTTTTAAAGACGCATTTGGAACGTCAATTTACAGACGTTTCCGAGACTTCCAGACTTTAGCTTCGGAAGCAAAGGTGAGTAACCTAGATGATTCCTCAATTAAAATTTGTTCATATTTTGTACTTATAACACTGTGGAGAATAATGGTGGGACTGTTGCCTATATTCAGGACTGAAGGTGTCCGATGTATGCGGGAGTTTATGACATAGAAGTGTTATCTGTTTGTAAATCAGTGACTTCCGTGTCTTTGATGTGGTAAATTGTGATACTTGAATGGATTGAGATACAGTTACTGCCTAATTGTGATATGTGGATGAAATGTGATACAGTTACTGCCTAATTGTGACATGTGGATGAATTGTGATACAATTACTATTAAATTGGGACATATGCATTTCATACATGAATACATGATCAGATAATAATCGTTGTGACCTGAGCAGCCACCGATAGCTAAAAGCTCGACGTATCGGGCCTTGAGCCCACACTGATTCAGAGCCAGGCTCACCGATTAATGTGCCCATATTGGGACAGTTCAGAGCCTCAGGCTCGCCGATTAATATGCCCATATTGGGACAGTTTAGGCGCTCGGTCACAACACCTTAATAAATTGGAAAGGGTCACATGCGCATTACATATGCATTGGATTGCACTTCTTTGAAAGAATGAAAGGGTAACATCTTTTTGATTCTGTCGTATTTCTGAATGTGAATTGGGAAACAACTATCTTATGTTTAAATGTTTTACGAATTCAATTGGTTATAGCAATTATTTTTTAGGACTCAGCAGAATACCCCATTAGGCAACAGGCGTATTACATCTGTTGGTTAGGGCGTATTGCATCTGCTGGTTAATGAAGTAGAGAAGTAGTCGGGATCAGTTCACGTCTGCATTAGTGTATTCTATTTTCTGAATTTTTATATTAATGATTAAGTCAATTTGTAAGAGAAACATACTGAAATAAATTGTATTTATGAAAAGGGCCCCGAGGCCATTGAATTGTTTATGTAAATTATTTTCCGCATAAATTATAATGTGCGTGTGTGTGTGTTAAAAAAATTGTACTGAGTGATGTAGCACGCCACCCTCGCGGGGCACGGACTCGGATATCACCATCGATGTCGGGTTCGGGTCATGCGGGAGTGGGGTGTTACATTTAGGTGGTATCAGAGCCCAGAAGTACTAGCTTATCTGGGCATTGTCTGAATTATGGGTTAAGTCACATACATTAAAGTCATGTCAAAGCAGATCGTAGCAACTGATCCCTAGTCTGAGTCGTATGAATATGAGTCATATGCATGAACATGTGTTAAGTGATTTAGAGTGAGGAAAGTGATTATATGTCAGAATATGAGCCAAACAAGGGTTGTGGGAAATTAGGAATGGGAAAAAGAAAAACAAATACTGACATTCATATTGTGCTGTGGTTATATCCCCTCGATTGTGATACGAATGTGAATACAGTGGCATGGACTTATTTGGGAAAAGTAGTGACATCAAAATGACTAATGAGACTTAACGTGTAGAAAAGAAAGCGACATTTGCGATAGTTTGGACAGTTTAAAAAGTGATAGGAGTATGAGTGAATATGTCTACATGAGATCAAAAAGTTCGGGTTGACTCGGTATTTTAGATTTTGTTTGGGATGTAGGATAAAATGGGGATAATTAGAAATGAGAAAAAGAGTAAATGGTTCGAGAAGGTAAATAAAGTTTAGTTTTGTTGATGTGTGTATTATGGAATATATAGTATTGTAATTGAAGATATTGCCAGCAAGAAATTGAAATGATGAGAATAAGACATACAAGCCGGTGAAAAGAAATAATTGTTCTATGGCTGTGAAAGGATAGATTTGGATTTGAAATGTGGTAAAAAGTTATGATTTGGTGTAATAATATGTTTGTGATAAGGAGATTACATTTCTTGATAATCCTGCAATTATAATTCTGAATGGGTTGAGAATATACATATGGACAATGAAATAATAGGAATATGATTGTACAAGTGATGAAACGGGATACTTGAAATGCGCTTAGGTTGGATTGTATTTATGCTTGAGAATATGAAAAAGAGGATAACTCAACGGAAAAGAGTGAATGCACTCACGATGTGATCATGATAGGATGTTGTATTCAAAGAAGAGCTAAATACTGGAAAAATTGAAATAGAATCGTTGTCAACATATGTGTTAATGTGAGGAAGGAGTGCAAGCCACTTTATTGGCTTACAAAATAGGTTCCTGTAATGATCAGATAGGAAATTCTAGCCATGGGCAGGGACAAGGATAGAAAGGTTATCTAGAATAATTGGAATGTAAGTAATAGTAGAAAATGTGAGTACGTGGCTATGTGTTATAAACACAACTGTCAGTAAGATGTAAGGAATTTGGATTGTATCTGCCAGGGTGTTAATGTAAATGAAAGTGCTTAATGCCTCTTTGAACTTCATTCTCACAGATGTACTGACCATTGAAGTCATGATACGAATTGATCTTTCAAGATAATATGAAATGTTGAAAGGGATTTTTTCGAAAGTAGTAAAAATGACTAATAAATATTTATAAGCAAGAGGTGACTGACAAAGGATTACAAACTATATCGAGGTTTGTACCTAGAATCACTGAGATAGAGTAAGAAAGCCTAGCAATGATTCCATGACCAATAGTAGAGATCATAAGCTCTTCTCTCGATTCAACAATAGAACCTGGCAAGTTTTCTATGGAGGTCATAGGCCCCCTTGCTTGATTTAATCAGGTTTGCTTCAGAAAGGAACCGATGGATGCCATGGAGGGAATTTTGAAATAAAATGACAAGTCTCTCGGAAAAGTTGTTGACGTGTTGTCTTCTTTAAAAAAAATGAATGAAAAATGAAAATGATGAGAACATTGAGGTTACATCTATAACAAAGACTCTAGTATGAGAGATGGAAAAAGCTATTGGGAGTGTAGCAATTCGAGGAAACAGTCCTATTACTGTGTGGTAAAATTTAATCCACATCAGAGGTTGTGGAAATATGTTTAGGAACCACAAAGTATTTTTTTATGATGGGGTTTTCCAACACAGGAAGTTATGTTTGTAGATAGATTGAAATGTGTGGAGTAATAGGCATAAATGAACAGATATAACCATACCCTGATAAGCTTATGTTATTGAAGGTTCATGTGAGCCAAGCAACATGGTATTACTGAGTGACTATTATCATATTGACAAAAGTAGATGAAATTTTGAATACTTGGGGGAAAAAGATGTAAGCTGCGTTAGTGATAAATGAAAACAAAATAAGTATAGTATTAGGTATGCTATTCGAATTTGGAGATTTTGGAGTATCCACAATAGTGGTTTCCAATCGAGATCAAGAGAGAATTGGTTGTAATGTATAAGGTGATTTTGTATACCTAGTAAAAAATATAGCTTCATGAACTAAATTTAGATACATGACTTGGAAATTTCTGCAATAATAGTTGGTTTGAAAGTTTGGAATCGTGATGTGTATAGAAACATATCGAATATATATATGAATAGACAAATGAGTAGAAATTAAGGCAAAACTGGAATTGGAAAGGATTAAAAGGATTGTGCAGAGAGACCTGTCCTAATAAAGCTAATGTGCCAAGCGACGGTATCGAATAGAATTTGTACTGAGTGATGTAGCATGCCACCCTCGCGGGGCACGGACTTGGATATCACCATAGATGTCGGGTTCGGGTTATGCGGGAGTGGGGTGTTGCACCAGTTCACCTGGTCACTCCTGCACTTGGATTTTTTTGAAAATTTCTATCTTTTCATACGGAATTAAAAAATTCGAAACTTTGGTATCAATAAAAAGCTAAAAGAAAACTCTACAACTTTTATGAAGAATTAAAAAACCAATTTGGCCTCTAAGTGACTCAAAAACCTCTTCAAAGAGACTGCTTAAATTAAGATTAACTTCTCAATGACTGAGATTCGAAAAAAATCATATCTTTCAACTCAATGGCCTCAAAATGTCACATTTTACAGTAAGGGAAAGATAAAAAGACGATTTACAATTTTCATGAAGGAAAAAAAATCCACGCAGGCTTTAACAAAGTGAAAAACCTTTCCAAATATACTGCCTGGACAAAAACCCTTTCCAACAGTAACTGCATTCTTTTAAACCCTATAACTTCTTAATCCTAAGTCCAAAAGTGACATATTAGATACCAAGGGAAAACTCTAATCATGAACTACAATCTTCAAGAAGACCTCCTAATCCAATTCAAACTCTAAGAGGGTCAAAAACTCAGTCAAAATCTTTGCCCAAGAAAATTTTGACAACACCTCCCCCAAAATTTCACTAGCCAAAAGTCCTTCAAACACACAACCAAAATTTCCAGCACCTGCACAAGACTTCAATCTCCACATTCTTCAATCTCCCAACTCCTAACCAATCCATGCCAATCCTTAATTTAACTCAAATGGCAGCAACTACACACCTATTCATCTAGTCATTTTCAAACTATAAAACAATACATTTTAAAGCAATATATACAAGAATACTTTACAACTCAATTCTCTTGCATTTACATGAAAGACATAGGTTATTACAAAGCTTTAGATGGCATTTTAGCCCTAATGCATCAAAAGTATCCGAAAGTCAAAATACAATGAATGTTACATAAACAATAACTTTTGTACTAAAATGCATCTAAAACTTTGGTGCTAAAATCTAACTTCCAAAATCAAAGTGAAACAGGAGTAATGCCTTGATCCCGGTGCAGTTACTCAGTTTCTCGCTCGTCGCCTGTGGAGGGGAAAAAGGGGTGTGAGCTCGACGACTCAGTGGGTAACAGCTTAATAATTAAGAATAAGCAAAAACAGTCTTTAACAATTATTTTCAAGGCAAATTTACTAAAATCATCTTTTCCATAAAGAAATCCCCATCATATTCAAATGATCAAAACATTTACAAAAACAACATAGACAAAGCATATCACATAATCATATAGAAGATGGTTTGGGTGGATCCAAACAGAACGAACTACACATTCCCGCGAAGCGGTCATGTGTAGCCGTGAACTTATGGAAGTCCGTGAGGAGCTCCGTGGCCACTAGCGGCCAGGAGGGAGAAGTCGATAGACAGACAAGTGCACTTGACTCTTAAGGGACCACCACAAACCATAAAGTCATGCATTTCATATAATTCACATAATTCACACACATTAGCCACAAATGACTCATTTCTGAAAACAAATTTTTAAGATCACCTTTTTTACAAAAATTTACTTTCATAATCTTTCGAAATCCCATTTCTCATTCTTTTTCCGTCGTCAAGAAACTTGGAAAATATTTCCACAATTATTTAACATACAAAAGATACATAATACCATTTCCAATCATCCCAAAAAGTAATACATGCAAAATTTGAAAGTCATAGGAAAGCATTAAATGGCATTTATTAAAGGAAAATTAAGTAGCTTATTAACTTAATTATTAAAAAGTCACCCAACTTAATTCCTTTAGCTTTGATCTTGGTCAATTTGCCTTTCCTCTAACTCCAATTGCCTCTCTTGACCTTAATCCAAGCACAAAAATCCCATATTAACATAAGATGTCAAAATTGCCACATCTTAGGAAATGAAAGCATGAATTAAATCCTACACAACCTTACCCATGCTTTTCCTAAGCTATTAGAACCTAAACCCATCAAAGATTTCAAAGAATTTCAAAAAATACTCACCTTAGAAGCCACCCACGAAATCTGATTTTTTTTTTTTTTCCTCTAATGGAAGATTACTCATTCTTCTTCCTTTTTCCCTCTTAAGAACTCTTAAAAGCACTTTTATAAACCAAGATTTGACAAAGCCCTAACTTCCTCTTCTTCTTCCTCTTCTTCTTCTCTCCATCAAAGGTCTCCCTCTTTTCCTTTCTTTGAAAGTTTCATAGCTTCCTTTCAAATGACTTTTAAAAGACTTAGCAAACTTGTTTCTTACTTTGAAACCTAAGTCCCCAAAACTACGTAATTTCATCCTTCCTCTTTATTACTTGAAATTTTTCCTTCTCCTACTTTATCCATACGACCCAAAGCCTTCTTGTTTTAATAAGTCTAAAAGACTAAAATGCCCCTCCTTATAAGCCTTAACCTTTAAAAACATAAGCAATCTACCCAAATTTCCACCAAACCATCTTATTCCTTTAATTTCTAACAACATTTAAAAATCTAATTTAATCTTAATCCCTTCATTTAATTTCCATCAACCTAAGGACTAAACCTCCAATTATTCTAACTAAAAGCAAATAGGCAAACTAAACCTCAAAAAATAATTTAAACATGCTTATTTAATAAGAAAGAGGAAACAGGACCCAACATTTCTCCCCCTTAAAAGAATTTTGTCCTCAAAATTCTTACCTGAATCAATGAAGAGATGATGATATTTCTCCTTCATAGCATTCAATGGCTCCCATGTGGCCTCTTCCACTGAATGATTCCTCCATAAGACTTTTACTAGCTGCATTCTCTTGTTCCTAAGAACCTTTTCTTTTGTATCCAAGATCTTCACTGGAAGCTCCTCATAACTCAAATCATAACTCAACTGAACTTCATCGGCTTGAATGACATGAGAAGGATCTAATCGGTATCTCCTCAGCATAGAAACATGAACGACATCATGAATCTGGGATAGCTCAGGATGCAATACTAACTTGTAAGCCAACAAACCAATCCTCTCCAGAATCTCATAAGGCCCTACATATCTTGGACTTAGTTTACCTTTCTTGCCAAATCTCAGAATCCCTTTCAAAGGAGAAGTCTTAAGAAAAACTTTCTCGCCTACCTCATACTCCATCTCCTTCTGATGAGCATCTTCATAACTTTTCATCCTGTCCTGAGCTACTTTTAGCCTGAGCTTAATCAAGTTGACCTTATCAATGGTCATCTGAATCAACTCTAGACCCAAAAGTTTCCTATCTCCTTCTCCATCCCAACACACCGAAGTCCTACATCTCCTCCCATACAGAGCTTCATATGGAGCATCTGAATGCTCGAATGATACGAATTATTTTAACCAAATTCGACCAATGGAAAGTGTTCATCCCATGCTCCTCTAAAATCCATCACAAAAGATCTGAGCATCCCCTCAAGGGTCCGAATGGTCCTTTTAGATTGACCATCGGTCTGAGGATGGAAAGCAGTGCTAAAACTCAACTTAGTGCCCAAAGCTTCCTGCAAACTGCCCCAAAATCTCTGAGAAAAGTGAGGATCCCTATCATACACTATCGAATCCGGGATCCCATGCAATCTCACAATCTTATCAATGTACTTCTTGGTTAGCACATGCAGAGAATCAGTCTGTTTGATTGCCAGAAAATGGGCTGACATCGTCAATCTATCCATAATCACCTATATGGAATCATGCCTCCAACTGGTTTTGGGCAACCCCATCAGAAAGTCCATAGTCACTTTCTGTCACTTCCACTCAGGAATAGATAATGGCCTCAACTGGCCTGAAGGTGCCTGATGCTCAGCCTTGACTTGCTGACACACTAGACACTTACTTGCATACTCGGTCATACCTTTCTTCATACCTCTCCACCAGAAATGCACTTTAAGGTCCCTGTACATCCTGGTACTACCTGGATGCATAGCATAAGGTGCATTGTGCGCCTCATCCAGAATCTCATCCTTCACCTCCTTGACATCTGTAATACAAAGCCTATTCCTAACATCACTCACCACCATGTCAGACTTCTTACCCTTCTGAACTTGCAATTCTCTCAATTTTTCTCTGAGGATCAGCCTCACCCTAAAGGTAGCAACCACACAATCAAACTCCTCCTACTTAAAACTAATTCTAAGCTTAGCCATCTCTTCCAATAGTGGCAGATAGACTGTTTGAACATGTGCTATGGAAGACTTCTTGCTTAAGGCATCTGTTACTACATTTGCTTTGCCTAGATGGTACTCAATCAATAGGTTATAATCTTTAAGTAATTCAATCCACCTTCTCTGTCTCAAATTCACCTCCTTCTGACTCAATAGATATTTGAGACTCTTGTGATTAGTAAAGATCCTAGTCTGAACTTCAAGGCAAAGATCACAGCTGCCAATTCCAGATCGTGGTTCGGATAATTTAACTCATAAGGTTTTAGCTGCCGTGAGGCATAAGCTATCACTTTATCTCCCTGCATAAGTACACAACCCAACCCCTTTTTGGAAGCATCACTATACACTGTATAACTTCCCTCTCCTATGGGCAAAACCAAAACTGAAGCACTAGTCAATCTGTGCTTGAGTTCTTCAAAGCTTTGCTAGCATTCATCACTCCAAACAAACTTCTGATTCTTTCTTAATAATTTAGTCAAAGGAGCAGCAATCAGGGAAAAACCCTCCACAAATCTCCTGTAGTAGCCTGCCAAACCTAAAAAACTCCTCACTTCTATTACTGTCGTCAGGGCATGTCAATTTACTACTGCTTCAATCTTCTTTGGATCCACATGCACCCCATTCTCAAAAATAATGTGACCCAGGAAGACCACTTCATGTAGCCAAAATTCACATTTAGTGAATTTGGCATACAGCTCCCTCTTCCTCAATCGTTGCAATATGATTCTCAAGTGTTCCTCATGCTCTACTACACTCTTTGAATACACTAGAATTTCATCGATGAATACGATCACAAACTGATCCAAAAATTTCTGAAAGACCCTGTTCATCAGATCCATGAAAGCAGCTGGACCATTGGTCAGTCCAAAAGGCATAACCAAAAATTCATAATGCCCATACCGTGTTCTGAAGGCTATCTTGCTCACATCAGACTCCTTAATCCTAGTTGATGGTAGCCAAACCTAAGATCAATCTTAGATAAGACCGTTGCTCCCTGTAGTTGATCAAACAAGTCATCTATTCGGGGAAAAGGATACATGTTTTTCACTGTCACCTTATTGGTCCTCCTGTAGTCAATGCACATCCTCCAGGTTCCATCTTTCTTTTTAACAAATAAGATCGGTGCTCCCCTAGATTAGGAACTCGGTCTAATAAACCCCTTCTCTAACAACTCTTCCAACTGCTCCATAAGCTCCTTCAGCTCAACTGGAGCCATCCTGTAAGGTGGAATAGAAATAGGGGCCGTCCTAGGAGTCAAATCAATAGCAAACTCAATCTCCCTCTCCGGTGGCAAACCGGGTAACTCCTTCGGGAACACATCAGAAAATTTTCTCACAACAGGAATATCCTCCGCCCTACTTTCCTTCACACCAGTATCAACGACACACGCCAAGAAAGCTTCACACCCTCTACCCATCAATTTATTAGCTAACACAGCTGAAACAAGCCTTGGCGGTGATATCCTTCTGTCCCCTCTGAAAATTACTTTCTGACCACCACCCAGATCAAACTCCACTTCCTTTAGGCCACAGTCAAGCTTCGTCAAATACTTCACCATTACTTCTATTCCCACAAAAACATCCAACCCCTTCAGATCTAGAGATAGCAGATCCACTATCAAACTAGATCTCTCGATAATGAGCTCATAGTCTCTAAAGATTTGGCTTACAATTACATTTCTCCCTAACGGAGTGCTAGCAAGCAGAAAGCTATCCAAAAGAACTGAATGCAAACCAGGTAAGATCATGCTTGTAGAAACAAAGGAATGAGTGGAACCAGAATCAAATAAGACATATACATCAAAATGAAATAGCTGAGTCGTACCAGTAACAACTTCCGGTGTGGCTACAGCTTCCTCCCGTGTCATAGCAAACACCCTAGCTTGAACTTGCCCTCTCGGTCTCCCCAGAGAAATAGGTTTCCTGACTGATCCAAAACTACCCGCCCCAGCAGTTGTTCTGGTCCCCACAGTTTCTGCTCTCCTTGAAACTTGAACCTGTGATCCATCTCCTCTAGTTATCTAAGGACAGTCCTTAATCCTATGCCCCTTCTCTCCACACTTGAAGCAGGCTCCCAATAGCTTGTAAAACTCACCCTGATGTAGCTTCCCACAATGCTCACATTGGTGGTTCTGGTTCCTGCTTCTCTCTATTCTACTATTTCCTCCCATTGAGGAGGTCTGTACTGTCCCTGCCCAGAACTGCTTGCTCTGATGAGGGGCACTACTGCCACCCTGACTCTGAATATGAGCACTCTTCTCACCCCTGTCAACTGTCTGAACACTACCTCCTCTCTTGGATGACTGCTCTCTACTTTTTCTCTTTCTGCTCACCTCCTGTCTAATGTTCTCCAGCTTCTCATCCTGGAGTGCAGCATCCACCAGCTGCTGATAATTACAGAAATTCTGAATAATCACTTTCTCCTTGATTCCCCGGTGGAGGCCTGCCTCGAATTTGCGGCACTTGTCTTCTTCATTGGCCACAATGTGAGCTGCATATTGAGATAGCTGACTGAATTTCAGCTCATATTCACTCACGCTCATCTCCCTCTGAGTCAAATTCAAGAACTCTCTAGCCTTCTCCTAGATGTAGACCCAGAAGAGGTACTTCTTCCTGAACGCCTCCCCAAAATCCCTCCATATAAGCACTGGAGGCACAGCCTGAATCTGTGGCACTAACTCCCACTAGTGGAGAGCATCCCCCAGCAGTAAGCTAACTGCATACTTTAGCTTTTCTTCATCTGTGCACTTCATCTGTACCAGGACCCTCTCTGTCCTCTTCATCCAAGATTCTACTTCTTCTGGATTGGTGGTACCGTTAAAGTCCACTATTTCATACTTCCACGGCTTGTCATACTGCCCACTCCTAACCACTGGAGCTGGCATTCGGGCCTGTGATCCCTGGCCCAAGGCACAGGAGAAAGCCTGGGCAAAGGCCTGGAAGAACTACGGATCCATCGTAGGCATAGTAGGAGGAGGAGGCGACGGCTTCTCAAGTTGCACACTACGTGCCTCTGAGCCAGGAGCAGAGTGTGTCCCCGCATCTTGTAGGATATGGCACGTATCCGTGCTCTCCTGGCTAGAGCGAGAGCGAGAGCGAGGCAAAGCTCCTCGAGTTCTACTCCGAGGCGGCATATTTACTCCTTCAAAATAAAACCAAAGAAAATCCTTAGTTCATGAAAAAACCATTTCCAAAGTTTATAGAATGAATAAAATTGTAACATCCCGTTACCGATGTGATGGGCATATCGGTAATTCGGATGAGATTGGATTGAATGCATGCATATTATTGTTATTCGCATGCATTTTGCCTCTATAAATGTCAATAAATGATTAATATTGCATAAGCATATGAATGTACATACATGTATGACTAATTCCCAGTGTAATTGTGTAAATTAGAAAATTTTGTGATAAATGTACGGATTAGGTTTCGATCATAGAATTGGAGTGGAAATTGAATTTAGAAGTTTGAAAAATGAATTCGGAGTATAGGATTACGTATTTCCTAATTTTGAGGATTTATAGGAATTTTTCCTGGAATTTTTAGAGATACGATTCCGGACCGAAAATTTGGCCAGATGACTGATTAATTGGATTCTGGTTCCGAAATTGATTGACTATTGGCGTAACAAAATTTGAGTTATGATTTTAGCATTTAAGATTTAGAATCATTGCGAAATTGGGAGAAATTTAGAAATAAGAATCGGATTTTTAGACCCTAAGAATTTGAGCATGTGGCAAATGAATTGCCAAACATGCCCTTAATTTTAAAACCTTAGTATAAAGCCCTAAGCCTTTAAACTTTGCCTCCCACGACACTCTTCCTTTTGAAAAAAAAAATTTCTTCTTCTCTACTCCTTCGTGTTCTTTCACCATCTTTGTTCTTTCCCTCCATTTTCTTCTTCCAAATTGCTTCATTCATCATCTTTAACCTAGCTTAAGCCTTGGAATGGAGAAAAAAATAGATTTGGTGTTGGTTTGAAGTGAAAACCGTGGGTGGTGATTGAGTGAGAGTTGGAGATTTGAAGTGATTTTCGATGTTTTTAAAGCTTGAATCAAGTAAGTTACTACTTCTTTATGTCTTAAGTTGTTTGATTGATGATTGAATTAAGTTATTAATTGTTTAAGAAATTATAAGTTTCAGATGATATAGGTTTTAAGGAAAATGTTGTTTTTGATTTGGGGATTTGAGGGATAATTGATTTTAGATGGATTTAAGGTTATAAATGAGTTGATTTTAGTATACTAAGTGGTTTTCGAGTGTTTAGAATGGAATTGGAATGGTTTAGAAATCTGCAGATCTGGAATTTTTGGGTTTCGGACGCAATTCTGGGTTCGCACGTCGGGACGTGTGATGAACACGCCGCGGTGAGCCTTCCCCTTCTTGCATGTCGCGACACATATTTAATTCTACACCACGACGAGCTGAATCCTGTCGCACACCGCGACGAGCAGATTCGTACGCTGTGGCGAGCGTCTGTCTTTTGCACGTCGAGACGAGCGACGACGTACATCGCGATGTACGCGAGAAGTTTCGTCGCGACGAGGGAACCTATTTTCTGAAATTGAAGGAGAATGTTTTGATTAAATGATTTGAGGTTAAATTTTTATTGAATTGGTTTTTGATTGAGGGAAATTTAGAGAATTAAGAATTGTGAATTTGTAAGAATAGAAGTTCAGAATGTATTTCGGTGGTTCTCGAAATCAAATAGTTAGTGAATAGTGAATTTGATTTTGATTGAGAGGTGCTTAGAATTTGACTCGAGAGAGTTTGTAATATAGTCAATTGAATTAGGGTATTAGGACTTGTTATCAATTGGAGTCAATGAATTGAACTAGAAAGATTCGGGTATAGGATCGGTAATGTCATAACATGTATAGTACATTATTTATTCGCTACATATGCATTATTGAATATTAGAAATTGAACAATTGATAATGTTAGTTTATTTTGATTGTTATAGAGGCTCAAGTGGACTTCCCGGCAGTAGCTCAGAAGTTAGAGGTGAGTAACCTAGTTGGTTTCTCAACCTTTATGTCTTACATTTTATGTACCTATGCCATGTGGAGTTAAGGAAGGATTATGTGTGTTTGTTTTGATTGATTTCGGATCACAGGTGTTCGAAATATTTGGAATATGTTATAGAAGTGTTAATTGTGCATAATTGAAATAAAATTGGTTAAATGTAAAATTGGATATAATGTGATAGGCTGTGACATAATTGTTGTGAATTGAGCATGTGCATTCATGCCATTATGCATGATAAGATAATTGGCAGTTGTGACCGGTGTAGCCACCCTATTCAGAGCTTTAAGCTCAACACACAGGGCCTCGAGCCCAATGATTTTCAGAGCTTCGTGCTCAACGTATCAGGGCTTCAAGCCCAATGTTATTCAGAGCCAATGGCTTAACGTAAATGAGCTCAGGCGCACGGTCTCAACAACGTAATAAATGAAAAGTGTCACATATGCATGGTACATATGAATGATAAAATGTGAATTGTGTGAAAGGCGAAATGCCTTTTAATGTGAAATTGTATATATATGATTCTCTGATTGTGAAATATATGATATAATGTGAAATGGTTGTATATGCATGAGTTGGGTGGACCATTGATGATGGTTTCTCGCTGAGTTTGCAAACTCACCCAACATTGCAAATTATTTTTCAGGACAGCGAGAGTAGATTCCTAGCTCTAGTTAGCGAGACTTTTCCTGTTGTGTGAGTGCTGGCAAGCGAAGTATGGCTCACAGGATGGTCAACTGGGGTCTTTTGGGGATGACCTAGTTAGGAGTCGTTATTGTTCATTTTGGATTTGTATAGTTGTAATTATGACAGAATGGTGAACTTATGGTTTTTAATAAATGAATGGGAAGTATCTTTTGGTTTTAAAATTTAGTGAATCTGACATTACAATTTTATTTAATTGATGCATGTGATTTCTAGAAATAATCATTCGTAGTGCACCCTCATCGTAGGTTATGTATCGGAATGACCTACGGGCGTCCCGGTGTGTACCCTATGGTAAGGGGCGCTACATTAGGTGGTATCAAAGCATGGTTTGGCATCTTTTGGGCATAGTATATTTTAGGCCTGAATTTCAGTAAGAAAAGCAGAAATTGACTAGAATTGTGGTTTTGTTATAGGTCATCCGTTCTTGGTGATCAGGTAGATCAACCAGCTGACCATGGATCAGTCGGAGCTAGTAGGGAGTCCTCAGTGACTCGATATGAGGAGCAGCCTCCTAGAGTTCCCGTGAGACTGGAGATGAGTTATGATCGACTGCGCAAGCAGGGAGCTGTTGACTTTTATGGTAGCACAGACCCTGCTGAGGCTAAGGGATGGTTGGAGAGGACCGAGCGAGTCCTCGATCAGATGGATTATGATGCAGAGGAGATATTTGATTATGCAGTTTCTCTCCTACAGGGCCCAGCTTATCAGTGGTGGAAGATTGTCCCAGGCAGCACCACCAGGCCTTGCTTATTGTCATGGGAGGTTTTTCTTAGGGCATTTAGAGACAACTACATGCCCTAGGTATATCTGGAGATGAAGATGTAGGAGTTTTTGGAGTTGAGGCAGGGACATATGTCAGTGGCTGAGTATGAGGTGCGGTTTAATGAGCTGATAGTGTATGCGACTGTTTTGATTGCTACTAAGGATGATAGGTGTCAGGGATTCGAGGGAGAGCTTAATCTGGAGATCCGTACCAGGTTAGCCCGGTCTGATATAGGCACCTTTGTTGAGTTGAGAGCTACGGCAGTGAGAGTTGAGCAGCTGTTAAGGCAGAGTCAAACTGAGACTGGACATGGATCCAGGAGTAAGAGATCTAGTGACAGTCAGGGCAGCTCTGATAGGAGCTTTAGCAGATGCCAGAGCAGGTTCAGATCAGCAGGAGGATCCAGACAGTCTGGTTTTGTTCTGAGGGGAGATTTGGGCAGTCTAGCAGTGGTGGCAGAGGACCAGGACAGGCACTTCCAGTTTGCGTGTATTGTGATAAGAGGTACAGTGGGGAATGCTGGAGAGTGACAGGAGCCTGTCTGGCATATGGTTCGATGGATCATATGATTAGGAACTGCCCTATGACTTTGGGAGTTCAGTCTGTTGTGAGTGGGAGACCTGGTAGTAGTACGATAGTGCAGCAGAGTCGGGGTGGTGGACCCGAATTCAGGAGTCGAGGTAGAGCTCGGGGTAGAGCTGGAGATACCTTTGTGGGGACCGAAGGACATGGCAGCCGACCGCAGTCCCAGCCCAGGGTCTACGCCATGACTAGGCAGGAGGCCTAGGATTCTTCAGATGTGGTTGCAGGTTCGCTTTTGATCTCTGGTATTGAGGTTTTTGCATTGATAGATCCAGGGTCCACGCATTCTTTTATTGCACCGCATATGGCATGTAGATTGCATGTGGATAGGGAGATGTTGCAGTATGGGCTAGAGGTGAGTACACCTCTAGGTAGTACTACAGTTTTGGAAGAGGTCTGTAAGGGGTGTCTGATTATGATTGATCAGTCGGAGTTGAGTGCAGACTTGATAGTGTTGCCTCTGAGAGAGATTGATTTGATTTTGGGGATGGACTGGCACACCGTCCATAGGGCTGTTATGAATTGATATACCAAGGAGGTCGTGTTGGAGTCTCCTGGTCAGCCCAGAGCTATTTTTCGAGGTGTTAGTTAGGCAGTACCAGCCAGGATGATTTCGTTTTTGAGTTCCCTAAGGTTGATGCAGGGAGGTTGTGAGTTGTATTTGGCTCATGTGGTGGATTCTAGATTTGAGCAGAGGTTGGAGGATGTCCCCATGATCAGGGAGTTTCCCGATGTGTTTCCCGATGAGTTACCGGGTTTGCCGCCAGATTGGGAGATAGAGTTCTCGATTGACCTCGTTCTAGGTAACGCTCCTATATCTATACCTCCGTATAGGATGGCACCGGTGGAATTGAGGGAGCTTAAGGCTCAGTTGTAGGAGCTTCTAGATAAGAGATTTATCAAGCCGAGTGTTTCGCCTTGGGGGGCTCCAGTGTTATTTGTGAAGAAGAAGGACGGGACATTGAGGTTATGCATCGATTATAGGCAGCTGAATCGGGTGACAGTCAGGAACAAGTATCCACTGCCTAGGATCGATGATTTATTTGATCAGTTGCAGGGAGCTCAAGTGTTTACTGTAATACCCCAATCCCGCGTGACCCGAACTCGACATTGTTGGTGATATCCGAGTCCGTGCCTCGCGAGGGTGACGTGCTACATCAGTCAGTCGAAACTCAGTATCAATATGTTTTTTTTTTCATTTCACTCATGTGCACGGAAAAGACAGTAAACAATCTGAGCCCACGCTCAGAAATAAACATTTTTAGTTATCACAATCATTCAATAATAATTTACAAAAGCCATTTAATGAACAAAAAGCCTTAACCATATTGGGCTCACTA
>JANTNU010000235.1:32822368-32837834 GCA_024752395.1 Erythroxylum havanense | reverse complement strand
ATTTTGGGAAATTATAGAAATTAATTTTGAATTAATTTTAGTAGAGCAATAGATTTTCTAGTAAGACTAGAAAAATTAGCATGTGTTACAAAACTGAAGTTGTTTGATTTTGGACATCAAATAATTATTTTAAGGTAAATTAATAATGAATTAATTTAGGGAATTAGGCATTAATGTTAATTAGATTAATATTAATTCCAATTGAAATAACATAGAATAGTAATTTTAGCCAAGTTTGTAAAAGGAAGATAGTAAATCTAAGTGTTGGATTGAACTTATATCCAAGTGTTGGATTAGGCATTTCATAGTAGGATCCATAAGATGTCATAAATAAAATGATGTGTTTACGTATATGCATTAGAGAATGTGTGGGCTTGCATGATGGATGGTTATGGGCTTAGGCCCAATTTGATTGGGTAGTCCATATCATGTCATGTAGTATGTATAAGACCATCTAAGTTAGATGAGACCTTAGTCAAACCCCTCACTTAAAATATTAAAAACTAATACCTATGAAGAGAACCAGAGTGCTTTTAAAGTTAGGGTTGTTGGGAAAACTCAAGTCCGTTTTACATAGATATGTTCGAACCATAGAAATATGAATTTCGAATTAATGAGTCGGTTTTAACTAGAAGTGTTGATTTGTTGGGCAAACCTAAGATCAATGTGAACAGAGGAGAAGTGAGGTAGTGTACATTAGATGTACACGTGTCAAGAGTTGATAGCCTAATGAGTGTGCATACATCAGCAATTGATAGCACTAAATTTGATAGTTGCTTTAGAGATGCAATTAGTATGATCAATACCTACCAGTTAAACTAAGGTGGCTTGTTGGACAAACCCAAGGTCATTCTTAGGGATATTGGATATCGACCCACTAGGAGAATTTCTCTACGAGTTCTCTTATATTTATATTGAGGGTTATGAATTCGTGAAAATAGTGAGAACCATAATGTGTGTTATTAAAGTCGTTATAGGCATTTAAGTACATTCTAGTTTTTTCTCTTTAATGAAAGGTTGCTGTTGCCCGAGCCAACACCATGAGTACTAGTGTGAATGTGAGATCACTGATAACAACTAACAAGTCGACTACGCCAAACTTCCTTGATTGGCTTAGAAACTTGAGAATAGTTCTCATGTCCGAGAAGCTTGGTTATGTCTTGGAAGAACCACTTCTCGATCCCACCACTGCTAATGCTTCTGATGATGATCATAGGGCATATAGGAAGCATCTCGATGATAGTGAGATGGCTAGTTGTATTATACTAGCCACTATGTCACAGAAGCTACAAAAGCAGCACAAGGTTATGGATGCTCATAGCCATATTCTATCATCTTAGGTAGCTCTTTGATGAGTAAGCAAGGTCCAAAAGGTTTGTGACTTTGTGATTGGACTCATTAGGTTTTGTTTTGGATCATGAATTAAGTGTTGACTTAATTTTGACGGGTTTAACTGATAGTTACTCACAATTTGTGATTAACTATCAGATGAACAATATATCCAACATAATTCCCGAGCTGGTCAACATGCTCAAGGTAGTTGAGCCATCTATTTGTAAGGACAAGGCTGTGATACTAGTGGCCTCTTCTGGTTCGAAGAAAAAGAGCCAAATGAAGAAGAAGATTGCAAAGCCTAAGAGAGGTCTTAAGAAAGCACAAAAGATTGCCTCGAAGGGAACTTGCTTCCACTGTGGCAAGGATGGCCACTGGAAGAGAAACTATAAGGCCTATTTGAAGTCCTTGAAGCAAAAGAAGGCATCTAATGCCCCATCTACTTCAGGTATTTATGTTATTGATATTCATATTGTTTCTGATAACAACATATAGGTATTAGATACTGGTTGTAGCTCATACATCTAAACTGACATGCAGGGCCTCAAGAACAATAGTCAACTCATCAAAGGAGAGTCAGACCTACGAGTGGGAAATGGAGTAATAGTTGTTGCATTAGCTGTAGGGACATATGTATTGACGCTCCCTAGGGGGCTTGTATTAGAATTGAACAATTTTTTTTATGTACCTGCTTCAACTAAAAATGTAATGTTTGTTTCTAGTCTTAATAAAGCTAGATTCCATTTAAATTTTAGTAACAATGGTTATTCAATTTATTTAAATGGAATGTTGTATGTTTTGGGTACATTGTGCAATGATATATAGATACTGGATATGTCCAATTCAATTCTAAATATTAATAATAACAAAAGAATAAAACGAGATAATGTGAAATCATCTTACTTATGACATTGTCGCGTTGGTCATATAAGTAAGAGACGCATGACTAAACTATATAAGTATGATAGTTTAGGGTCATTTGATTATGAACCATATGACACATGTGGATCTTGTTTATTAGGCAAGATGACCAAGTTACCTTTAAGGGAAAGGGTGAACAAGCTATTGGACTTTTAGACCTAATATATGCTGATGTATGTGATCCGATGTCCATGCATGCCAAAGGTGGTTTCGTATAATTCATTACCTTTATTGATGATCATTATCGATATGGGTATGTGTATCTTATGAGATACAAGTCTGAAGCCTTTGAAAGGTTAAAAGAATTCAGAAATTAAGTTGAGAAACAGCTTAGGAAAAGCATTAAATCACTTCGATCAGATCGAGGTGGTGAATACTTAAGCCAGAGTTTTTGGATTATCTCAGGGATAATGGAATATTATCCTAGTTGACTCCACTTTACACGCCACAACACAATGGTGTGATTGAGAGGAGAAACCGAACCATGTTAGACATGTTGAGGTCTATGATGGGTTTAGCAGATTTACCAAAATCTTTTTGGGGGTATGCACTCGAAAGTTCTATTTATGTATTAAATAGAGTCTCATCCAAGTCAATTAATTTTACCCTATATGAGATATGGACTAACAATAAACCCTATCTTTCTTATATGAAAGTTTGGGTTTATCCTGCTTACATGAAGTGGATTCGGTCAGATAAGCTTGAAGCTAAACCTAACAAGTGTCTATTTATAGGATATCTTAATGAAACTATAGGATATTAGTTATACCATATTTCGGAACAAAAGGTGTTTGTTTCAAAACACATTGTCTTTTTAGAGAAAGAGTTTCTTCTAGGAGAAGATAGTGGGAGCAAAATTGAATTTGTGGAACTTTAAGATGTCAAGCAGGTGCAGATCAACTACCTAAACCTGAGGCCATTGTTCATAAAGATGAAATAATAATTTAACCTTCTGACACACAAAAAGTTTGTAGGTCAAGTAGGATACGTCATGTTCCCGAGAGATACGAATTTCTCATAAGTGAACTTAACGACGTATTGCTCATAGAAGATGATGAGCCTACTACCTATAAAGAGGTTCTGAAGAGTTCAGAATATGACAAATGGCTTCAAGTTATGAAATTCGAAATGAATTCCATGTATGAGAACCAAGTATGGAATTTGGTTAACCCACCCGAAGGGATAAAACCCATAGGGTGAAAATGGGTTTTTAAGAAAAAATCTAATATAGAGGGTAATGTAGTTACCTATAAAGCTAGGCTTGTAGCTAAGGTTATCGTCAAATGCAAGGTGTTGACTATGATAAAATGTTTAACCAAGTAGCTGTGCTTAAACCTATTAAGATACTCCTATCCATTACTGCTCATTATGATTATGAGATATGAAAAACGGATATGAAGACGACTTTCCTTAATGGAAAATAACTGAGGATGTGTATATGACATAACTTGATGGATTCATATCCATGAATGGAGAACAAGTATGCAAGCTTTATAATCCATTTATGGATTGAAGCAAGCATCCAAGAGTTGGAATATTTGATTTGATGAGACAATCAAAGGGTTTGGTTTCTCACAAAATTCGGATAAGCCGTGTGTGTATAAGAAGGTTAGTGGGAGTGCAAAGCTTTATACCTGTCTCCAATAGGTAAGACTACAAGGAACTTAAACATATAATCACTCAGTTCGATATTCTTAGTCGCCAATTGCTCTTTTGAGGTACACTTACTAGGATTCATCCCAAATTACTATTTTACCCTTCCCATCGATGATGGGATGTTACACAATCGTTTTCCTTATACCGTATGTAGATGACATATTGCTAATAGGAAACGTTGTCTCTGCTTTCCAATAAGTCAAAATTTGGTTAGCTAAGAACTTCTCTATAAAAGATCTTAGAGAAGCAATTTATATTTTGGGATAAAGATCTATAGAGATAGATCTAAGAGGGTACTTGGTCTTTCTCAGTCTACATACAGAGACAAATGCTAAAGAGGTTTAATATGGAGCAATCCAAGAGAGGTTATCTTCCCATAGTACATGGGATTGCACTCTCTAAATCTGTATGCCCAAAGACATAAGATGAGAGGAGTCGCATGAGTTTGATTCCTTATGCTTCAGTTATAGGATCAATCATGTACACTATGTTATGTACTAGATCTGATATATCGTATGCTCTAAATGTTACAAGCAGATGCTAGTTGGACCTTGTGAGGGTCATTGGGTGGCTGCCAAGAATATCCTTAAGTACTTGAGAAGAACTAAATATGTATTCTTGGTATATGGAGAAGGTGATCTTATGGTAAGCAGGTATACTGATGCCAGCTTCCAATCCGATAGGGATGACTTTAGATCCCAGTCCGGATATATATTCACACTGAATGGTGGTGTAGTTAGTTGGAAAAGTTCCAAAAAAGAGACAACTGTTGATTCGATGACAGAGGCAGAGTAAATTGCAGCTTCAAAAACGACAAAGGAAGTGGATTAGATTAAGAAGTTTATCATGGAACTTGGTGTGGTTCCAAGCATCACTGACCCAGTACAGTTGTATTATGACGACATTGAGGCTATAACACAGGTGAAGGAACCAATGTCTCATCAGAAGTCCAAACATGTACTCAGGTGCTACCATTTGATTAGAGAGATCATTGGTAGAAATGATGTCAAGATAGAGAGAGTTTCCACCGATCAAAATATAGCTGATGTGTTGACTAATCATATTTTCCAAAAGAGTTTTGTGTCACATGTACATGCCTATGGTATTAGATATTAAGACGATTGACTTTAGTGCAAGTGGGAGTTTGTTAGAGAAGTTCTCCAAAGGCAATCACCTGTAGCACTTATTGTACAAATTATTTTATGATTTATAAAGGATTTTTCATTATTTTGATGTTCATATATTTATGGATTTGATGTTGATCCTAAATTGATTTAATGAAGTTCTTGATACAAAACATAGCATGGAGGAAATCATGATGAGATTATGATAATGAGATTTCTATTATATGTAATTATATTAGTATCCAAACTTTCCCTAGTCATAGGATTAATGTGATGGATATCATTAATTCGGATATACTAGTACATGTTATACTCCTCGATTGGATCAACCAGTAAATCTTATAAGTTGTAGACACGAGTTGTTTAGAGTTAACATTTGGATGCTTACTAAGGGGAGTAAGTACACTGGATTGACCAACTATGAGTGACAATCATATGGATATTCTATTCCAGTGTCGATGATAGTCTCATCATAGCAATGGTGCAAGTATCCTTTGACTTGAGGTTCTCAAGGATATCTCGGACACTGATCCTATTTTTTGACTCCATTCATTGATGCCTTTTAAGGGTTACTTATAGGGTGGTGATTGGGTTTATCTTGAGGTATTTGAGTAGCCAATAAAGGATTCATCACTCCTGATAAAAGGAGATAATACCCACGTCCTCTTGTTAGGGTACTCGAAAGTCTCTTTCCAGAGCAGATATGTGTCATGAAGAGAGTTTTCAATGATACATAAAGTAATGAGATCCTTAGGATAAGATCTAATATCAATTAGACTAGATGTGACGTAGTCAGTCTAGTGGGAATTGACACTTTGACATACTCTGAACTAAGTGAGGTATAGATGGTGAAAGAAAAATTTGCATGAAAAGGTTATGTATGGAAGGGTTCATATTTAAACGATTGACTTTTTAGTCAATTGGGGGTCATGACGTGTTACTAGATACCACTCTTGACTTATAAGTGTTAATTCAAGTAATTAACATAATCGAGAACCTAATGGGCCACACATATAAGGGATCCAAAGGATGAGTAAAATGGTCTTGAATGGTGATTCAAGATATGAGAGAGTGCTTTGGGATTGTATTGCGATGTGATTGTGGTAGAAAACATTGCATGGAATGGATTAGGAACAAGTGTTGTTGGCTGACAATTTGATCATTAACTTCCTAAAACTTCCATTAATGTATGTTATTCATGGCCATTAACTTCCCAAAACTTCTATTAAGGCATGTTATTTATGGTCATTAACTTCCCATAACTTCCATTAATATATGCTATTCATGACCATTAACTTCCCATAACTCTCCATTAGTGATGGGGGTGGGTTATAGGAGACCAAAAAGGGTAGAAAATAATCATCATTTTCATACATGTTGTATAAGACACAAGTGAAAGAGTTTATTATACACACTCTTTTCTTTCTAATTGTCATAAGAGTTCTTGGCTTTGCTAGCACAAAGAAAGAATTTTAGTCATCTCTTGGTAAGGTTTCATCCTTTTATCTTTGTGTGGACTTTCATTAGAGACGGTCTACATTGATCGTTATGGTTTATGACAATCCAACGCAAATAAGATTAAAAAATGAAGGAGATCATCGGAAAGGTATGTAAACATAATATATTTCATGTTTTTGTTTTCTATATCTATATGCATGAGTGATCTCATTTTTGAGGTTTTGTTTTATTTTTCGATGCATATATTTGATATATATTATGTATATGATGTATGATCAGAACCTTACACATCTCTATGTTGTAACTCCAAGAGATTATTAAGTAGTTCGTCAAAAAATAGCTAGAAGATTTTGTTCAATCATCTTACTTGTATACTAAGGCACACTCTTAATGCATTGATAATTTAAATATGCCTTTAAACTACCAACCACTGAAGTTTCAACAATTCAATAAGGAAGGGAACCCCAAGTAATATATTGCTTACTTTGTCAAGACACTTAACAATGCCATCACTATTAATGAAATAATTTGTTCATTCTCTCAAAGTAACACTTTTTATTATTATACGAACCTCGAAATAGGCTCAATTGATAGTTAGGAAAAACTCAAATAAGAACTACTCCTTCACTTTTATAGAAATTAACATACTATAAAGATGATTAAGTTAATAGAAACCAATAAACAGAAGGAAGAGTCCATTATTGATTACACCAACATACACAGGATTTGAATCTCGTTTGTAAAGATTGGCTCTCGAAAGCATCTACTTTAGACATGTGAATCTAAGGTATGTATTAGATTACTACATTTTACAAGGCATAAGGTTTATCACTTTTGAATACTCAACAACTTGTGCTCATGAAATGGATTTGAGTATTGTTAAAATTGATGAACAAATGTTACCGATTCAAAAGCGTAAGAAAATTAAAAGATACACAAAAGGGGTAATTTTTCTTTAGTAAAATTAAACAATTCATGGTAGTGAACAAGGAACAGTTTGGTGAAAAAGGAGGAAAAAAGAAGTCATTAAGGTACAAATAATAAAAACAATATCCTTTCTTAGATCATGAATTGCCAATAATGTTAGAAAGCCTTTTTAAAGTTGTACTCATCAAACTACTTGAAATGAAAAGACTAGAGGAAGTAAGTAAGGTGGATGATCAGAATTAATAAAAGTTTTATTGGTTGATTAGTCATCCTATTGAAAAATTGAAAAATTGTATTTGAGGGTGAAGTTGCAATTCCAACTTGACAGCTATTGTAAGTTTAGAAATGGCACGAACTCATATAACCTTAATGATGACATTTAGTTCCTTTGATCCTATAGAAGTAATATAAAGGCCAACTAAAAACTACATGTTAAATTGAAACCACTCAAATCCTCAAAGTTAGAAACACAAAATATAATGGTTTTGAGGTAGGATGGGCTTTAGTCACTCACAAGACGCACCATAAGAACAAATGCCCCAACATTAATTATATACCTAATAGATCAAGAGTGGTGAAAAAGATTAAGAATTAAAGATCAATAAGAAGAAATCCAACATCAAATTCTAAAGAGCAAAGTATCCTTTTTGCTAGATGCCTAATCACTTTAAATGAGGTTATAGTAATAAGATGGTATAACTAATAATATCATGTTGCCTTGTGCTATCATATAAATAGTGGGGGCAAAAAAAGTAATAAAGTCAATGTAACATAAACAAAAGGTAGGGTTATGAATAAAAAGGAACAATAAGAGTCATTAGTGGAGCTATCAAATAATAAAAGAAAATTAATGAAACTTTTAGAATGGTTATACAAAGTTGTTTTCTCTTTATCTATAGAATAACTTAAGGGATCAATGAAACTTTTAGAATGGTTATACACAATTGCTTTCTCTTTATTTGTAGAATAACTTAAGGAATCAATGAAACTTTTAGAATGGATATACACAATTGCTTTCTCTTTATTTGTATGATAAATTAAGGGAAAAAGTTAACTGCACCATGATCAATAATGGCTCTACATTCGACATGCCACACTTAAAGTTGTGAAAAAAAATTATCCATCCTTATGAGTGAACTTATGCTCAGCTAATTGTTGACTTAAAATTTCAATTAAAGGGAGAAAAGGCCATTCGAAGATCAAGTTTGGCCTTCTTATTAGAGACATACAATCCTAAGTTTCACTCCATATGACATGTAAGAACAATTTACAACATCCTCTTATAATGTCTATAATTGTATAAAATATAGTAGTTTCTTTTAATATTCATCAATGCTTTAAATATAAAACAGATGGTAAAGTGAGAAGGTTTATACAAGCATTAACCCTTCATCATAACTGAATCTTGATTCAATAAAGCAAAATCATACCTAGAAGTAATAAAGTGAAGGAAGGTCAAGTTGCTATCTAAAAGAAAGAAGGGAAAAACATTATTAATGAACTCCTTTTGATTTAAAGGGTGTATAGAGTGTAAAACGCGAGAAAGGAGACGGTGAAGAATTTATGGTTGTCAATGGTTTAATCTCGACAATGTGGAAGCCTAAACCATCGAGAATAATCACTCTCCATTAGGAATTCCTTTTATCAATTGGAGTAAACTAAACATGGATGGATTGTCACTTGGTAACCCAGGTATCTCAAGTATTGGTTTTATAATTCAAAACGATAATGGTGGCCTGATTTTGGCTAGAACAAAAAACATTGGAATAGCTATGAGTCTTTGGGCTTAATTTCTTACAGCGAAGGAAGGACTCCATGCTTATGTTTCTATTCAGTTATTGAAGATCTTTTTAGAATCTGATTCCCTACAAATGGTTAACATCTTGAATGGTAAAAGTTTGTGACCATGGAAACTTTGGGAGATTTTTGAACAAATAAAGACTCTTATGTTTGGTATTGAAGTGGTGATTTAACACACATATAGGGAAGCCAACACCTTAGTTAATGCTCTCTCTAAAATGGCAAACTCCTCACTAGATCCTAAGAAATTTTGTATGGAAAAATATTTACCGCCCCATATACATAGTCTCCTAAATTTAGATCAGAATCGCATTCCTTATGTTAGAGTTATTAGGTAATTTGAACTGTTTTGTATTTGTTTGGTTTTAATTTATTGCATAATCTCTCTAATCACACACAAAATTCATAGAATGCTATGGATAATTCCTGCATCTTTTCTTTCAATTTCGAGAGGTAATGTTTATGTTCCCCTCTCATCTTGTAAATTTTCTAATTTATTAACAAAAGGTAACCAAGTGCTCCAAGAACATAATGCCTATTTACTGAATTAAAAAAATAGAGACAAGAGAAACTATTATAAGCTAAGAGTGTAAAATAAAACTTATATTATATACAAAGAAGACACTATAATGGAGGAACTAAAGGGATTAACTATTCCAATCATCACTATGGTAATAACAAAGATGATGCATCGTCAAGATGAAGAAAGAGCTTATCTACTAATTAAACTAATAAGTGGTTTTGATCAAAATGCATATCAAATTTTAGTAAAAACTTGATTTGACAAGAACTTTATAATGAACTTAGTTATTGATTTTGATGGAGAATATAAGCCAAGCCTTTATAAAGTAAAACAAGGTATGGAAGGAGAAGATTAAATCTTCAAAATCAAACATAAAATATGTTGTATAAACATTATTATGCCTAAATATACATAATAATTCAAGTTTTTGTGTCTCAATTGAAGGGGAGGATCTGAATAATAAAAAGAAAGCCATAAGAATGTCCATCTTTGATCATCTAGGAAGATAAACTATATAGATTTATATTTAATTGAATAGGTAAACAATAAATAGAGGAAATGAGGTGTACTTATACTAAAGAAGCAAAACATACTTCCATTTCATATAAAATGAGATCCATAAGGTTTTAAGAAAGTTAAACCCAAGAAAATGGTTGAGGTTAATTCTCCTTCAAAAATTGTACAAAGAAAGTTGCTCTTTTGTATGAAGCATCAACTCAAATGGAAAGTTAATATGAATATGAATTTGAAAGGGAAGGGCCACACAACCATACTTACAAATCATCAACTTCTTCTCATGATGAAGATGAATTCTTAGAGGAAGAGGAAAGTTTTAATCATAAGTTTACTTGAAATTTTAGTAGCGATGGGTCCAAAAAGGATTAAAATGTTAAGAAACCTTAGACAAAAGAAACCAAGTAATTATTATTGAATTGTAAGAAATGAACCTCAATATCACAAAGAAGTCCCATCCAATATTTATAAATATAAGTTTGTCTCAAGAAGAAGAGGAGGCTTATAGAAGCCTCTTTACAGAGTATAGAGATGTTTTTGCTTGGACTTATAATGAGATGCCAAGACTAGACTTCATAGTTGCAGTACATCGTCTTGATGTGAAAAAGGAACAAAGCTTTGGAAACAATTATAAAAATGATTTTGACTAGAGATAGTGGCTAGATCAAGGGTAAAACTAATAAGATTATAAATTTATTTTTCATTTGAGAAGTCAAATATCTAACTTAGATCACAAACATCACCCCTAAGAAGAAGAATCATCAACTTTATACATATGTTAATTTTAGAGATCATAACAATGGGTCTCTAGAGATTAATTTCCTTTTCCAATAACTTATTTCAATATGCCTTCAGAGTATCTTCTAGAAAGTTTTTAGTCTTCATTTTTCTTTATCGATAAAGTGGGATTGATCATTATAAGATTGGCACCATTATAAAGATAATCGAGCTATAGAACTTGCATAAATTTAAGAGTTTTACAATTAAGGTTGTCATATAGTATAAGATTCATCTATAATCTTATTGAACCATATAAGCTATTCAACCATTTAAAGAAGAAACACGTTCCTTTCAAATATGACAAAGCTTGTCAATACACTTTTAATAATATGAAAGCAGTGCTTATTGTGCCGACTAGAACTTTAAACACCCATTCATGATTGATCATTGATTTTATACCTTACAACTCAATAAAGATCATTAAGAATGTTACTTGCATAAGAAAAGGATGAAAAGAAAGAAAATATAGTCTATTACCTTAAGAAAACCATAAATAATGATGCTTTCAAGTATATAACTCTTAAAAAGATATGTCTAGTACTAATGTTCACGGTAAAAAAGTTTAGATATTATCTACAAGCACATTCAATTCGATTGATATCACATGTAAATCTAATCAAGTATGTCATATCAAAGAAAAATTTGACTAGGAGATATATAAAATGAGCTATATTCTTGTACCAACTTGAGATCACCTATATGTCCCAAAAAGTCATTAAGGGTAATCTCTTATTGATTTCTTTTACAAATTATGTTATGTCCAATGATTGGAAACAATACAAGTATGTTTCTGATGAAGATCTCATATAATTTATGCTCTTGGCTAATAGAATATGTTCTATGATAGATCTAAAATTTAAGATGATGCTAAGTCAAGAGTAGTTTTTATCACCCTATAAAGAGAATTTTTGCTATATACTTTCATCCTCACTCAATGATGCTCTAATAATATGGAATTATATTGAGCTTTCATGTTAGACTTAGAGAGGTCACATTGGAGGTTGGTATATATCATTTTGAGGCATATGAAGACAAGTTGATTATAATTAACTTTTTTCATTGTACAATGTTAAAAAAGTTGAGTTCTTACCTTACTTTAACTAAGAAAATAGGCTTCTAACAAGTTTTGAAGGGGTTATTATTAAATATATACCACAAAAGGAGACAGATAAGTTGATACGTTAGCCAATTTTAGCGTCATACATCAATTTTATGTTTTAGATCTGTAAGCCCTAACATAATCACTATCAAGAACATATATGCCTCATTCATACACATCCATAGAGACAAACTATAAGGAGTAATTATGATTGGCCATGATGAACATTATTGGTCTGATTGGCCAAAAGGATGGAATCCGTCTGTTGACAATCCCAACCTAACGTTTCAACTTTTAGCTACAAACTCAAAATGGGGGTAATTGAAATGTTTTTGTGTGAGTGCATCCGATGGACGACTCATTATTCCATCTTCCTGTTCATGTTCATTATGCCATCTCTTGTGAGATGTAGTAACATCAGAGGCATATAGTCTTTGAAGTGTCAAACTTAGTAGGAAATAATACATCCACTTCCAGGTTATTAATTTCTACTTCATAGAATGATTTCTAAGTTCAAACCTAAATTGATTACAAAATTTGTGCTATTGTAATTCCATATTAGCTCTCCATAACAACATACATCAAAAATTGAAACAATCAATTTTTTCAATTGGTAAATTAAGACCCCTAATAAGTTTCTTCATATTATAGAAATTGTCAACTATTGTATGATCAAGAGATAATGATTCGTTATACCAAGCAAGAATTTTATCTAAACTTCGATCAAAACTATGCTCACTAGACTTTATGTTCATTATTTAAGCAATTGAAGATAATTGAATCATGGTCTCACAACTTAGCCATAATTCTTGCTCAGGTGATTTTTGTAAGTCAAAAACCTTTTTTGCATGTGGGTTTGCTTCTTTTTCAAGATTTTCTATATTTTACTGAAAGGAATAACTAGCTGCATCATAAACCATTTGGGTGTAAGGATTTTCGGTTGCACCCATATTATTTGTTATAAATCTAGTCCCCCCTTCAAATCGATTTTCATTTATTTATGAGTTTACTTCATTACCCCTTGAGGAGCTACAAATTAATGGCTTCTTATGTTGTGACCACTCAAAATAGTTAGAAACAAACCCTTTTCTTAACAAATGGAGATTCACTTCATATATAGGAAGAAAATGGATATTTTTACACTTTTTAATGGACGTATGATCTTTGGACCATCTATATATGTAGGTTGAGATCATGCATAGTGAATAAAAACTTTGACTCTCTCAACAAACTTAGGATTAATGAAATCATCGGGTGTTAATCGTCTATACATCTAAGATCTATCAACATTACTCATTTATGCAAAAATGTTATTTAAAAAAGTGATTTCATAGTTAGTATCCTTCATTTTCCCTAAGTTTAAAGAACATTTAATCTTTACTTTAGAGAACATCCCTTAAGTTTTTATAGGTCTCTAACCATTTCCCCTTCAAATTGAAACCAACCTATCCCACAATATAAGTTCATAATTATACAAACTAAACATATATGAGTATCAGTCAAATAAAACAATATGTCAACCAAGCACTATGGTATGTGACATTGCTTACACCTGCAAATCAAGAAAACAAGTCCTCGCTATGACTCCTAGGCTTATGGAATTCTTCACCGATAAGCATCATAGGAGCTACATCACGGGTTTCCAGCCTATATACCATCTTAGGGTTTATTATACCTTACATAATCTATAATTTTACAAAATCATTCAACATGTAGTAAATACTTATGTAATTCATACATCTAGCCATCAATCTTTCTAACAATATTCCAGAACAAAAACATATAAAACCAAGATAACTATGTTTGCATTAATCACCATTAAGTTGATTTCCAAAGTTTTATTTTAAACAAGCACTATAGTACGTGACAGTGTTATCCCTTTTTAGGGGTTTATTATGCCTCAAATCATCTATAATTATACAAACTCATTCGACATGCTTTAAATACTTATATAATTCATACATGTTGGCCCTAAATTTTTTTTAATGAAAAAGCATGATTTAACATTAATTTCAAGTTTTTGATAGATAAGTTATTTATCAGGAGTGTTTAATTATGTTAAAGTGTGAAAGAAAATATGACAGGGGTTAGTGAAAGTATTAAAGTAGTAAAAGAGTGTAAGGGCAACTTTGGCAAGCGACATAAGTCTAGAAACCATAAGGCATTAAAGGAAGGGTAAGGTGGACTTTTATAAGTCATTAAGGGTAAGATGGAAAGAAAGAAGTGTTGTTTCCTTCCTTAAGAAGGAGAAAAACAAAAATGGAAGAGGAAAAGTGAAATAACAAATCAAAGAGAGAGAGAAAGAGAGATTTCGGTGGTTGAGAGGAAGGACGAAAGTTAAGCTAGGGTTTCTTTTTTTTTTTCTAAGCTTTCTAGAAAGATTTAGCAGTGAACTAACGATGCATACTTCATTTAATGCAAAACTATGTAATCATAATAAACTTACTTGTTTGAAGCTCCAAAACCTACAACCATCATAAAGCCCTAACATTTTCACATCACGTGAACCCTAGTTCCTCATGCAGCCCATATACCTTATCTTGAAGGTTGACAGGGGGTTCGGTCTTTTCTTGGAATAGAAGGAAGAAATATTAGAGTGGAAGTGATGACAACAGAGAAAAGCAAGGTTTAACTTCGGGGAATATTTGATGAAAAGCTCTAGGTTGGAGGAGCTCTAGAGAAAGAAGCTTTGAGAGAAAGAAATAAAGGCAAGTACCGTGACTTCTCCTTCAAGGTTATTTAAAACTCCACTTTAACTAGCACACCTGTCTAATTCTTAGCCACTTATCAATTTCTAGATCTTTCCATTGACACCAAAATCACTTAATTTGGTTCAGTACTTCGGAAGATGTATCTCAAATATTTTCAGATTGTCATATTCCAAAACAGTGTACTATGCCCAACTTTCATTTAGAACTTAAATATCTTATAAACTGAATCGCAATTATACTTCTAAGACAATTTGTAGGCCTATATCTCTAGTTCACTCCAGCACAACAATCGTCTCATTTGCAATCCTACAGGTCTAGATATACTCAAATTACTGAAGTGTTGCTCAGTAGAGTAACCCCAGTTCATAAAATTCGAGAGCACACTCACTATACCTGTTCTACGTTTCTCACTCAGTCTTTCTCAATTCATTTCAGATGGCTATGATTTTTAGGTGGAGATTTAGGGTAATGTCTTACAAGTCCTATGGTTAAAGAATCAATTCATTTGTGTTGGACCCCGTTTCCGAAGCCCAACATCAGACATAAGAGCGTGGTGCTTGATGCGTGAGGTGGAACATGTAAATTAAAGGATTAAGGAAAAAGACCATCGGAAGCTCGATGG
>JANTNU010000235.1:32552843-32565220 GCA_024752395.1 Erythroxylum havanense | reverse complement strand
TTCTTCGTCTTCGAGGCTCATTTTTATTTGATGATAACCAGAGAAGGCATCTAAGAAGCTGAGGAGCTCATGCCCTGTTGTGGAGTCTACCAGCTGATCAATCTTGGGCAGGGGGAAACTGTCCTTTGGGCATGCTTTGTTCAGGTCGGTGAAATCAATGCACATTCTTCATTTGCCTTTTTTCTTCTTCACCAATAACACGTTGGCTAGCCATTCGGGGTACTTGACTTCTCGAATGAACCCGACGTCAAGCAGCTTCTTTATTTCTTTCTTGATCACCCCCTGTAGCTCCTTTATGTGCCATCGCTTCTTCTGTCTGACCGGCCTATAATTTTTCTGAATACCTAGGGAATGAGATGTTACTGCTCTGGAGATTCCAGGCATGTCGCTCGGTACCCAAGCAAAGACCGATCGGTTCTCTACCAAGCAACTTGTGATTAATGTGGCCAACCTTTGTTCGAGTTTGACACCCAAATTTGAGAATTTTGATCGGTCTGCTTCATCCAGTATGACCCGCTGAGTTTCTTCTGCGAGGTTCATCCTCTCGGTTTCTTCATCTTCTCTTACATCAAGAGAGCTTGCCAACACTACCGCTCCCTCAAGAGTTCTTGTCTCTGCCAAGTAGCATTCCCTAGCGATCCTTTGCTGACCCCCTGACAATACCGATGTCATGGGGGGTTGGGAACTTCATCGCCTAATAATAGGTTGAGACGACAACTCTGAGTGCGTTTTGTGTGGCTCTTCCAATTATTGCACTATAGGCTCATACAAACTTCATAACTAAGAATTCAACATTCTTCACTACTTGGAATGGCTTTTTTCCGAACTTTACGTTCAACAGGACTGGAGCGAATGGATAGGCGGATGCTCTTATTACCCCTTTGATTGGTCCCTCTATTGGCAGTAGCCGTTCCTTCGGAATCTTCATTTGCTTAAAATCGTCGTAGTATAATAGGTTGACCGAGCTGCCTGTGTCAATCATTACGCTTTTCACCTCACTACCTTCCCTATTCAAAGTGACCACGAGTGCATCATCATGAGGACAACTGATATCATCCAGGTCAGACTCGTCAAACGAGATCACCTCATTGACTTGCAGCTTTTTTGTTACTGACTGACCCTCAACGATCCACTTGGCATATCGCTTCCTTTCTCTGACAGTGGACCCCCTAGCTGCACTAACGCCAAAAATCATGTTTATGACCCTGACCGGTCGTCATCCTGTTGTTCGGTATTTCTATCATCTCTAGCCCTGGACTGTCCTCTCGTATCGCATCGGTCGTCCATATTTCTGGTCTGCCTTTCGTCATCATTCATGTTGTGTTGTCTCCATGGTTTTCGTCAATTTTCAGACCGATTGCTCCTGCCCTCATTACCTCGATCGGTATTTTTTCCGTACTTCAAAAATCTACCCAGCATTCCCCTCTGGATAAGGAATTCGATTTCTTTTTTTAGGTCCCAGCAATTCTCCGTGTCATGACCGACATCTCTGTGGAAATGACAATATAAAAAAGAATCCCTTTTTTTAGAGGAGTTTTCAATTTATTGGGTTCTCGGAGGGATTCCTCTTCTGCTCTCATGACCTCTAGTACTTCCACATATCGCCTGTTGAGCGGAGTGAAGGATTCTCGCCTTTGGTCCTTTCGATCGATCAGCTTCCTCCAGCTAGATTGATCCTTCTGCCGTTTATGTGAATCATCAGCTCTACTACTCGACCAGTGGTCATCCGCTCTACGTTTTGTATTTTTCAACACTTCCTTCAACTGGATGTATTTATCTGCCCGATTTCTTATCTCTTGGATAAACCTGGGCTGATTGAGAGCCAGCGACTTCTTGAACTCCTCATCCCTCATATTGCTCATCAAGGCAGCCAACATGGACGAGCAAGTGAGGTCAGGAATTTCGATAGCTTCGTTGTTAAATCGGGTGATGAATTCCCGCAAGCTCTCGTTCCTTCCTTGGGTCAACTACATTACTTCCAAGGCAATTTTCTGTGGCCGTTTACTTGTAGTAAACTGGTTGAGGAATAGCAGCTTAAAATCCTCAAAACTGGTTATGCAACGTGGGAGCAAGCTGTTGAACCATCTTCGGGCTCCTTCTTGAAAAGTTGTGCAGAAGACCTTACATTGAATGGAGTCTGGAACGCAATGTAGGTTCATCATCGATTGAAAGTGCTGTAGATAGTCGAGAGGATCGGTCTTTTCAGTATATTTTTCTGGCGTTGGTATCTTAGTACCGATCACTGGGAGGCTATCCAAGATCTCTGGGATGAAAGAAGAGTTGTATTGTGTTGATGGTTGGCCAGGACGGGAATTCATAGCTATATTGATCCAGTGGTCCACGATTTTTTCTAAGGCTTCCGTAGAGTGTCAATCGGCCATCACACCAACCTACCGAGCGGGAGTTTGCTGCTGTTCTGGTTGAAATTGTAAGATTTGGCGAATCAATAGATCGACCGTTTCTTCTATTTGTCTTTGTGTGAGGAAGGCTGGTTGTGATGCAGGAGGGTTCGTGTTGAGGGGGTATTGGAAGTGAGGATGTGAATTGGTTCGAGCGTCATCCTCTAGAGCCACGCTTTGTGCTTCTTGATCTTGGTTTTGGGATTGTTGTGGTTGATCATGCTGATGTGAGCGTTGGGAGGGTGGCTCGTTTGTGTTAGGATTTTGGTGTAGGGACGGAGGGTGTATTTGGTGATCAGAATGCGGCGATGGAAGGGCGATGGGTAATCGCAATCCCATTCGCTGTAGTACAAGTGCCGCAACAGCAGCTACGTCAGGATTTGTCGCCGCCGCCTGACTGATCTGAGTGTTTGTGAACGTGGTGCCTTGATGCCCGGCCCCACGGTGGGCGCCAATTGGTTATGTCAGATTTTGGTGGGGCTGGGCGCTGCTACTTGAATCCATGAGATTGACTGATTCTAGGTCAAAGATACTTGCAAAACAATAAAGACACGCCGGGAGTTGATTTCCGATAGACCCCTCCGACGTTCAAGTCAGTTTTTTGTGAGAGTTTTGGTGGCTGGTAAATAAAAAAAATAAAGTTCTTGAAAGTCATACCTTTTTCATCATGAGGTAATGAATTTATATGGCTAATACTTATAGAAATTAAGTCAATCATTAAGGGATGGGCCGATCGGCTCATGCGCCATTTTGAGTCTGAACTTAGACCTAGCATGACCGACCTAACCATAATCCTTTTAAAAAAATTTTAAAAAATGTCTCCTCTTTTTCTTTTTTTAACAGTAACATAGTGTATTAGCTCAAAGTACACGTAATTCCAGAAGTTAACGAATTAAAGCGAGTGCTCATTACATGCCAAGTTCTGAACTTCTCACAAGTTATTGGAACGAACTGAAACCTTGACCCAAAAAGACATTAACACTTTTTCATAGGCAAACGGTCCAAAGCATTTTTCACGATAAATAAATGGCAATCAACATTGCCAACTCAACACGTGAGAACATTCAATTAACCTGATTTCACACAGTTTATGTCCTCATTCAGACAACAAATCGTTCTGACAAATTAATCTAAAGTCTCTCACTAGCTAATACCATTTTATTAATTAAAATTTTAATCAATTTCTAAAATTTTGAACCAATGATTTTAATTTTTATTCGATTTATTTTAACAACTTTTATTATTAAAAATCAATCAAATTATTAATTATTTATTTATTTTTTATAAATTAATAAAATTTTAAAAATTAAATAAATCAACTAATATTCTTTTAATAAATTTTTAATTAAACTTTAAATTTTTATTAATTAGGATAATTTTTAATTATATTTTATTTTTATTAATTTTATTTAATCTTTAATCAACTTTATAGCGAAATTATTAAAATTTTTAAAATTTAAACATTTTATTACCGATTTAATTTATGGTAAAATCTTTAACAATTTCATAATATATTAAATAATATGACCAGGTAGACGGGCTATATATAGCATTCTATAATCTCAAGATCATCATTTACATAAAACCATCTCATTATAAACTCTTTTTCTGTCTCTGCCGTTATATCTGCAGTCGAGTACTAAAGATCTTGTATTGCATAACTGCCTTGATGGCAGAATCCAACCCATTTCTGCCCATCTCAAGTCATTCAAACTACAGCCCTCTTCCCGGTGAATCTTCGCCAAGCGACGGCCGGAGATCAAAGAAAGTGCTCCTACTGATCTTTTCCGGGCTGTTTGTCGTTGCTTTAGTCGCAGCTTTGACTGACAATAACAACGTGCCTGAATTGCCCGATAAAACAGCAGTAAATGAAAATGTGGGATCCGTCACGTCGACGATGCCGGAGTATCTTAGGCCGGCGTCAAAAAGCAAGATGGCCGGCGTGTCGGAGAAGGCGAACGTGATGGTCGGAGGAGTGAAGGACTTCGAGTGGAACAATAGCATGTTGTCTTGGCAAAGAACTGCGTTTCACTTCCAACCTGAAAAGAATTGGATGAATGGTACGTTCTTCTCTATTTCATTGGTTGATTTCGTTTTATGTAAAAACTAAAGAATTTATCATTCAATGGCTTTGGTTCATCGTTTATTTTAAAGATTTTCTTGTTTTATGGCATAACTCTGCTTCTGCTTTGATTTCTTTTTAAAAAATCCATTGTTTTAGCCTCTGTATATAATTGGGAAATATTTGTGTAATGGTAAGGCTAGTTGTTATGAGATTTATTACAATATTAGGAATTAGAATGCATGCGACCTAGTAAAAGTAAACAAAAGTTGCTACTTTTGGCTATTGTGTACTGTAGATCCTCCAACAATCTTACTTTGGTTTGGACAGGACAGGAGTCATTGGATAGTTCCTTTATTATGTGGGTCGGGGACTAACTCTTATCTGACGTGACGTGTAGTCATTCATAGAAGTTTTAGAGGAATTGTCTTCGATTAGGGAACTTTTGAATCTCCTCTTTACCACAAAATTTGTTGTCAATCATATCCCTCCTTTTACTTGTTTTTATCATATAGAAAATTTTGCCATCTGACTAAGTTTTCTGTTTTCTTCTTTTTTGATGATTGGGAAATTCGGTTGCTGGTTCAGATCCTAATGGTAAGAGCCGATATCTCTTTTGTTAGTTTATCGACTTCTTTAATTGGAAATGTTAGTAGGCTGAGATCATATGGATTAACACTTCAGAAATTCCACAGTGAGATTTGAATAAAACATATTATATATAAAAACTGCTTAATTAGTTAACATAGTCAATCTGAGAATTTTGAATTTGTTATCAAAGCGTAGATAAATTAATGCTTTTCAGTTTCAAACAGGCTACTTAGATGAATTTGATTGGTCAAACTTTTCTACCAAACTGATAGTAAAAAGTAACAGACGTAAGGGGAATATGCATGATGAAATTCCAAAAGGTTAAAAACAGTCCAATATGCGGGGAAAGAAGAAAAGAAAATTTTGAGGATTAGGAGAATCTTGTACTTGGCCCTGAGTTAAGCATCTACATAAATTATGCAATTATTAACGAAATTCAAAACTAACATGTTGCTTGTAACTATAGGTCCATTGTTTTACAAAGGATGGTACCACTTCTTTTACCAGTTCAATCCTAATGGCCCAGTATGGGGTGACATAGTTTGGGGCCATGCGGTGTCCAGGGATTTAATCCATTGGCTTCACCTTCCTTTAGCAATGGTTGCTGATCAATGGTATGACCAAAATGGTGTTTGGACTGGCTCTGCCACAATCCTCCCTGATGGCAAAATAGTCATGCTTTATACCGGCTCGACCAATCAGTCTGTTCAGGTACAGAACCTTGCATATCCAGCAGACCACAATGATCCTCTCCTCCTCAACTGGGTCAAATACTCGTTTAACCCAGTTTTAGTCCCGCCACCAGGTATAGGTGCTAAGGACTTCCGTGATCCCACCACAGCATGGTTGACTTCAGAAGGGAAATGGCGCATTACTATCGGGTCTAAAGTTAACAAAACAGGCATAGCCTTGATCTATGACACTGAGGATTTCATAAATTACGAGTTCACAGGCCAGATCCTTCATGCTGTTCCTGGTACTGGCATGTGGGAATGTGTGGATTTTTATCCCGTGTCTAACACAACTGATATTGGTCTTGATACTTCAGCTAATGGCCCTGATGTGAAGCATGTGGTCAAGGCCAGTCTCGACAATACTAGGCATGATCACTATGCAATTGGAACTTATGACGATAAGGCTGGTACATGGTCTCCTGATAATCTAGATATTGATGTAGGCATTGGTATCAGATATGATTATGGTGTGTTCTACGCTTCCAAGACATTTTATGATCAGATGAGAGCTCGACGAGTGCTGTGGGGCTGGATCGGGGAGTCTGACAGTGAGGCTGCTGATGTGATGAAAGGATGGGCATCGCTTCAGGTAAAAGTTCTATTCTGATCAAAGTTAAGCTTCAAAGAGAAAATGGGCAAAGATGTTCTTATCGTTTGATGGCTATTGTAAATTTTATTTAAAAGGATCATCAACATGAAATACTTGGCAATTACGTTTTGCAGGGTATTCCTAGGACGGTTTCATTTGACACAAAGACTGGCACCAATCTGCTACAGTGGCCAGTGAAAGAGGTAGAGAAGTTGAGATTAAGAAGTAAAAAATTTAAAAATATTGAGGTCAAACCAGGATCTATAGTCCCAATCAATCTTGAAGCGGCCACACAGGTTTGTGTTCGTAAAGCTTTTGGTTTACAATAGAGTTGATATGAAAAGTATAGGACGAAAACAATTTACAGTTCTAACTTGGTTATGTAATACAGCTAGACATTATTGCTAAATTTGAGTTGGACAAAAAAGCTTTGGAGAGCTTGTCTGAAGCCAACGATGAGTTCAGTTGTGGCAGCAGTGGTGGAGCTGCTCAACGTAATACATTAGGACCATTTGGTCTTTTAGTTCTCGCAGATAGTGGACTCTCTGAGCAGACTCCTGTATACTTCTATATCACCAAAAGAAGTGATGGAACTGTCAAAACCTACTTTTGCACAGATCAGTCAAGGTAAACCAAACATGTCTATATGTTTGAATTTCATTTTCAATCCTAACTGTCTAAACCAATGTCTTGCTTCTTCTGCAGGTCATCCATTGCAAATGATGTTAACAAACACATTTATGGAAGCTATGTTCCTGTATTAGAGGGTGAAAAGTTCTCTATGAGAATATTGGTATGTATACAAGACCCTAATTATTTCTATCTTTACTTAGTGATGTTAGAAAATCAATTACAATTCTTTACTTCTATGGTTTAATCAGGTGGATCATTCTATCATCGAAAGTTTTGCTCAAGGTGGTAGGACTTGTATCACCTCACGGGTTTACCCAACAAGGGCAATTTATGGAGCTGCTAAGCTCTATTTGTTCAATAATGCTACTGACGCTACTATCACATCGACGCTCAAGATATGGCAGATGAATTCTGCTTTTATACGCCCTTATCCTAATACCTTAGAACATCAATAGGTTTCAATTTGATCCACCCTCTTCTAATGTCATAAAACTCTGCAATGTTTTCTAGTCTGTTTCACCATTTTTTTATTACTCATATTTTTTCATAGATGAATCCTTAAGCTAAAACAGTGATTCAACGAGATTAAGGATTGTGATCCTCTCTAATTCAAAACGTATTTCATTTTGAGTTGCTTCTGTTACCTTAATTATATTCTGGTTGTAAATGTAAGTTAGACCTTCTTCGTCAATTAATTTTGCTGTTAGAAAATTTTGAACAAATAATCTTCATTTCCAATTGAGATAAACAGAAATAATCAAATCTGGAAAATTAATGAACAAATATTAGTTTCAAGTCACCTATGTTATCAAACTAGTATAGATCATGGATATAAATTTAAATTAAATCTATTAACAAAAACTCATTGAGTGGTATTCTCTCTTAGAATTAAATAAATAGAAACATGTATTACAATCACTCTTATTAACCAACAACTTAGATATGATCTTAAGTTTGATTAATTAATACCTTGAAGAACTAAGATAATCAATGAGTAAGACAATACACATACGATATGTATTTAATTTAGATAAATATCTTTCTTAAAATTTTCAATCCCTAACGTAAAAGATGGTAATTCTATTTGTCACTTTGGATTAGAAAAACTGAACATCAAATCTTACTAATTTAATTGTCAATTAAGCCAATCAATTCCTAATTGTGTACTCTAAAAATCAATCAATTCAATCATGAAAAGTAATACGAAAGACACCTAATATTAGTCAAAGAAACAAACTTTATTTAGAAAATCTCATACATACTAGATGATAACGTTGGTTTTCTAAAACCAAGAAAAACTATTTAGCTACTCATAACAGTGATAAAAACTTGTCAGAAGAATAGCAGAATGTCTGGTCTCCATATCTGTCTTTTATCTAGAAAAAATGAAAAACTCTTCAAAAGAACAAAACAAAGACATAAACGATAAGATGTCTAAAAAGTATGATCGTCCTCCCTCCTTAAAGTTACTTGGTCAGATATACTCCCACACAAAATCAGGTAGTAGATCCTCGTATAAAGGAAACAACTTGATTCCCAAAATAATTAGAATCCTAAATCTATCGAATATGTTTTCAAATCAGAATCTGGTGATAAACTTTTTCTTTACACGTGCTCATGCTTAGTCAAAAACTTTTCTGCTAGCTGGAAATTTGAATTGCCTTTACTTTTCTTGCATCTTTTTAATTCAAATTCAACTCCCATATGTTCAAAATTACTTGATAATAATTAAAAAATAAATCCATTAATTTTAAATAAAATTTTCAACACATTAAATTGATTTACATCCAAAGTTAGTCCAAAAATAGTAACTTATCAAATTCCTCCATATCAATCTTTTGCTCGTCCTCGACAAACTACATTTGCAATCAATACTAATCAATTTTCTTTATTCCAAGTCTCACAAGAGTAAATAGTACACACTTTAAAAGTTAAATAATTTTTTGATCAATTAATATTCCTGAGTTAATCATTTAAGTAAATATAAACAAAGTCAATTAAATTGTCTTACAATTTAATTGAAAAATGCTCCGTAGGGATAATTCCAATTCAGGAAGGAGACAAATTTATTCAAATGCAATATTCATGAAACTATTTGGAACGTAAGAAAATGAAGTCTATTCCTTATGTGTTAGTAGTTGGGAGCATAATATATGCTC
This sequence comes from Erythroxylum havanense, assembly GCA_024752395.1. Lineage (NCBI taxonomy): Eukaryota > Viridiplantae > Streptophyta > Magnoliopsida > Malpighiales > Erythroxylaceae > Erythroxylum > Erythroxylum havanense. The sequence goes on along the minus strand of JANTNU010000235.1, from coordinate 32,556,053 downwards.
AAACATGCACTCGGCCAGATATTAGTTTTGCTATCGGAATGTTAGGCCGATATCAAAGCAATCCTAAAATGGACCACTGGAAAGCTATAAAGAAAGTTCTTAGATATTTACAAGGCACAAAGGACTATATGCTCACTTATAGAAAATCAACCTATCTCAAAGTGATAGGTTACTCAGATTCAGACTATGTCAGTTGTGTAGACTCATGGAAATCTACATTTGGTTATATGTTCCTATTAGTTAGAGGAGTAGTTTCATAGAAAAGTAAAAAGCAGTCCGTCATTGTTACTTTCACTATAGAGGCTAAATTTGTGATGTGCTTTGAGGTCACGATTCATGGATTGTGGTTCTAGAACTTTATCTTAGGTCTTGGCAAATGTGCTTCTTTTAAGTCATTAGCTGGACGTGTTTATCGACTTACTTGATTAGAAATAGACTGGGGCTACGATCTCTATCTCTTCCACATTCTTGAATGGAGAATTCTCATTGTATGATTTTAGGCGGTGTCCATTAACCTTAAACATCTTGGAAGTATCTAAACTTTGAATTTCTATCGCACCATGAGAAAATACATTAGTAATAATAAATGGTCTGAGCCAGCGAAGTCATAATTTTCTTGGAAATAACTTAAATTTTGAATGAAAAAGAAGAACTTTTTGTCATACTGAAAATTGCTTCCTTAAAATCATTTTATCATGAAAAGCTTTACTTTTGTTCTTATAAATTTTTGCATTTTCATAAGCCTCATTACGGATCTCTTTTAACTCTTACAATTGCAACTTCCTATTATTACCAGCCTCTACCAAATCCATGTTTAATTACTTCACAGCCCAATAGGCTCTATGTTCTATTTCCACAGGCAAATGACAAGGTTTACAAAAAACTAACTTATACGGTGAGATGCCTATTGGAGTTTTGTAAGTAGTCCGATACACACACAAGGCATCGTCCAAATGTAAGCTCTAATCTTTTCTATTCGGATTAGCTACTTTTTCCAAAATTGATTTAAATTCCCCGTTGGAGACTTCTATTTGCACACTTGTTTGCAGATGATATGCAGTCGAAATATGATGTGAAACACCATGTTTCTTCATCAATGTTCCAACAATTTTATTGTAGAAATGAGTTCCCCTTTCACTAATCATAGGTATTCCATACCTAATAAAAATGTTAGAGATAAAATTGACTACAACCTTAGCATCATCTGTATTAGTATCTTTTTCTTTTATCCACTTTGACACATAATCCACAGCTAGAATATTGTAAGTCTTGCCAAAAGATCAAGGAAAAGGAGTCATAAAGTCAATTCCCCATATTTCAAAATTTTCACATACAAGGATATTTGTAAATGGCATTTGATCTCTTCATCCTAGACTACCTATCCATTGGCAATGATCATAAGACTTATAAAACATGTACGTATCATAAAATAATTTGGGCCAAAATAAACCACATTCAATAATTTTACGATCTATTCTTTTGGGACTAAATTGCCTTCATACACAAATGAATGGAAAATTTTTAATATGGAATGAATTTTATGATTTGCAACACACCTTCTAATAATTTGAACAACACAAAATTTTTCAAAGATGAGGTGCATCCCATATGTAATATTTGGACTCTCGTCTAATTTTATGCTTTTCAGCTCTAGATAAATCACTAGGTAAGGACTTAGTCACCAAGAAAATTACTATGTTAATATATCATGGAATTACCTGTTGGATTGCCAAAAGGCTTTTATCAGGAAATTCATCTTGGAAAACTTTAGATTTATTGGTTAGAGTGATCTGGCTAAGCTAATCAGCCACCAAATTTTTAGCTCCCTTCTTGTCTCTTATTTCTAACTCAAATTCTTATAGGAGTAAGATTCACCAAATTAACCTTAGTTTTGCTTCTTTCTTAGTCACCAAATATTTCAGAGTTGTATGGTCTGAATAAATGATCACTTCTGTATCTCATAGGTAAGACCAAAATTTTCCTAACCCAAATATTATAGCCAAAAATTCTTTCTTTGTTGTAGAATAATTCTACTAAGCATCGTTAAGTGTCATTGAGACATAGTAAATGACATGAAATATTTTGTCCACTTTTTGACCCAAAACTAATCCAACTGCATATTCCGATGCATCACACGTTAATTTGCAAGGAATCCCCGATTTTGACCCGGGTTGGCTAGGCCACAGGTAGACCATGGTCGACTCGTCTAGCCTGTGGCCCGATCATTATTCGTATGCTAGAGCCATTAATGTATCAACCAGATCATACCTGACCTGATAGATTGGAATGGATTGTCAGCCCTTCAAAAGCATATACAAACACTTCAGCTTACAATTTTATGAGATCCCCTATTCTGAGTGTGCCTTGGCATAAACTAGTGTGGCATAAAGGTACAAATATAAAGCATTTTTTCATCTTGTGGTTACCTTTTCTTGATAAACTACAAACAAGGGATAATCCCCTTTATTCTTATTTTCCAAATCATTGCTCCCTATGTTCCTTAGATAATGAGTCTATTAACCACCTCTTCTTTGAATGTTCATTCTCAAAATTAGTGTGGTTACACTGCCTCAACCACTTTCAGATATACATTCCATATATGTTCAGCCTTCAATCCATTCTAAATTGGTTCAATCAACTTCAAAACTTCAAAAACTTTGATCCTGACAACTATATCATCATACTATCTATTATCGTGTATAATTTATGGTCTGAAAAGAACCTCAAAACCTTCAGAGACATACATAGAAGTGGGGATTATTATCACTTGAGTGATATTCCAGGTTATGGAACAACTCTACGCAAACATTGAGAGAAGGTAATTGTGGAGTTTTGTGTTCTTTTTGTCTAATGTAATGTTATGTAGGTTGGTTTCAGGTTATGAAATTTGAGGTAAAGAGGAGTCATATCCCTCTTTGAAAATATATCACAATGTTGAATCCAAACATTAGGATAGTGTTCATAAATGTGTGTGAGTATTGTCGATGGTTTTGGGAAGGTTATCTCAAAAGCTTTAAATATAATGGCTATAAAGATTAGTGTAGGGATGGACTGGTTGCAAATTTATGAGGAATCGATATGAGCATTATGTAAAGGACTTTTACGTCCTAGGAAAAAGCTAGTTTCAGTGAAGGAGATCAAGTCAATGGATTCAATGGATTCTACCAAAAGCTATATTAGTATCCTTGATGCTAAGTTGCTACAAGAATG
>JANTNU010000235.1:32176985-32191432 GCA_024752395.1 Erythroxylum havanense | reverse complement strand
TGGCACTTGTGACGAGTTTAACAGATTTTGAATTAATAAAAGTTACTTTATTTTACTAGATACATTAAAAATATACCCATGCCGTAAACAAAGTCAATGGACACCAGCTAGATGTCAAGTTACCTTGTTTGTTAGTAACTTATGTCCTCTAATAAGCATTGACCTTATTTCATTGGGTTGTGCGTGTGGATATTCAAAATTGCAATTGTACTTCAATTTTAGTTAAGGAAGAACTAGATTCACATATTTCACAGTTGCAATGGTGACATATTTTATTGTAACTTACAAGCTATTTGGAAACCTTCGAATTGAATTCATTAACGAATTGGATTCAATTACATTATTAAGATTGAATTGAAGTCAATTTACACCGTTTGAAATAAATCTAGTAATATTGGAATTGAATTTAATTAGACTATTTGGAACACAATAAAAAAAATTCAATTATTTCATATATAACATTTTTACCCTTGATTAAAAAATATGAAATTTTTTAATTATTATTATAAAATTGAAGAAGATGTAGTGCATAAATTGATACAATTTGATGAAAGGATTTCATGATTTATTCTTTATTTTTAAAAAATCTCATATTTCTCTAAATTTACAATAATAATTTCATAATTAATATAAAATTACAATTTCCAAATAAAAAATAAAGGAATATAAATATTATTTATCAGGCAAAAATGGGTGAGAAATTCCCATATCGTTGTTGGAGTACTGCTTTGAGTGTGTATGAGACACAAGAAGCTTTGCCAAATTAATACCTGCATGAATTCAATTTCGATGCTTGGAGGAGTAAATTCAATTTGTAAAAGGGATGGGTTTCAATTACATGCATGAATTGAACTCATCCCCTTTTTTTGTGTTTCCAAACACCTGAATTAAATTCAATACTGCAATTGAATCCAATTCAAATGTTTTCAAACAGCCTATTAAAAAATTAATTAATAGAATTCCTTTTCCACAATTTAAAATTTTATAAAAATAAATCATATTCAAAATTTTGAAATTGATAATAAAACGATATTATAATTTTAAAGGAAGAAAAATATTATTAACATCCACCAATTCAATTAAAATTTAACTAATATTAGTCAGAAGCTAGGAGAATGTCGCTCTACCTATGTAGCTCCTTGGCAAAACACATACTTCAAACTTCTCATCTTTATACAATTCAATTCAATTAATTTTCTTTTGTTTTGACTAATATGCTATTTAATTCCATATCAAGAATTAAATTCTCTCTTATTTTCTATGACATGATGTATTACGTTGAATCAATCTCTAAGAATATATTTTAAAATAGTTATTAAAATTATGATTAAATACTTTAAAAAACAATAAAAGTAAAACTCTTTTTTAATAACTTTCTAATATTATAACCTCAAAATATATTTATTAATATTATGATTAAATACTTCAAAATACAACACTTTGTTTATAACTTTCTTTATATTATAATCTAAAAATATATTTAAAGAGGCTTAATTACCCTGCGCTCCTTTAGAGTTTGGACCTTTTTTATTCTAATCTCTAATTTTTGTAAATTATCATTTATCTATATACTTGTTGTCAGTTATCACCTATAACCTCTAGGGTTATTTTCTGTTGGAAAAACTAATGTAGCTCCGCCAAACATCATCAAAGTGTTGACGTGATTAACATCATGTGGAACTTGATCACACAGGACTACTTCTCTTCTTATTGTCACCATTTTTTGGCTCAAAATTCTTTTTAGGTATCGACAAAGGAAATTGCAGGGATACGATTGAGTAAAGCATTTAATTGGTGAGATTATGTAAATATATAATATTCAAGGTATGTAAAGTTCAATTGTGATCTTTTAACCTTCAATTGTTTCCATATTCTCAAAAATTAGGGTTAAACTTTTATTCATAGGTATTTGCAGTATTTTCGTACTTCAATTAGAATTTTCTATGAAGGACGATACAAATATTCCAACTTTCTTATAGGTTTGATCCCGAAACCTCAATTTGTGTTTTCAAAAATTATACTTTTTCATGTTGTCTCCATATTAGGTTATTATAGGCTTCTTCTTCTTCTTTTTTTAATGCTACTTGAATCTTGTATTTGCTTGTTGACTTGTTTAGGTCCCATTCTCAATAATGTATTGTAGGAAAAAAAAGATAGCAAGAGTAGTTGCATTGGTTATGCCATTTCACTATTTTTGATAAGTTTAAAGATTAATGAGCATTAATTGTTTTTTTTGTAGATTTATATTTATCTTGTTTTGGTCTTTAAATGTGATATTATATGGTGATGATGAATTATTGGGAATAATCTATATGCTATTAGGTGTTGAGAAAATTATGCACATAGTTTTTAGGTTCTAAATGAGGATATGATTGCAAAATAACAACGGTGATGGTGGGTTTATAGAGGTTTAAAATAATTGCTTATGAGTTTTATTATTTGACTCTTAATTGGTTGTTTAAAATAATTGCTTATGAGTTTTGTTATTTGACTCTTAATTGGTTGCATTAGAATAAATAGAAACAATTTTGCCAAGAATTGAAATATTTTAGTAGTATGTTACTTTTGCCACTAAGTATAAGGCAAGTTTGACTAATAAAATGAAAAGATCTCCCATTTAATCTAATGTCTTGGTGTTGTTTTCTCTCATTGATAATTAATAATTACTTAACAATGTGAATTATTTGTTATAGATACTTATCTTTTGTGGTACTAGTTGAAATATAATTGTTACTTCTAACACTAGAATTAGACTTAACGCTATAAGAGAAAAGTATGAAATACCGGCAGGAAAGAAAACGTTCCCAATTTTCGATGGAAATAATACATCCATCGGTGCAGTTGCCTGAAAAATTAAGATGGGGTGAACTATAAAGGGAAATTTACCAACGGACCTTTCCGTTGGTAATATAGTCAACAATTGTGAGTCGTCTTTCATTGTGAAGCTCGAACTTTTAATGTAAGTAGCATAAAATAAATAGCAAAATGATTAAGGAATGAGAAGTAAATAGAATAAATTAAAGGGTTGCCATGTTAAAGGAAAGATCCAATTCAAAGAGGAGGAAGGATCACCATCACATATGAAACTAAACTTAAATGGCAAGAGATGGAGAATACCACATTACATATAAAATGGAAACACCCATAAAGTATAATGACACCCAGGCATTTGTTAAAACAAAAACCTATCAAAAAAAGAAAGGGAAAATACATCATGTAAGGGTGAAATGATGGTAAAAGAAGGGCAAAATGTAAGAAAAGAAGAAAAATAACAAAAGAAAGATCAAACAATATGTATTAGGGGAGACAAACATAGTAGACTAACTTTGTTTTCAACTTTGTGTTATATTGATAAACTCTTATTTATTTAAGTGTTAATTAAAGTTGTGAATAAATACTTGAACTTTTTTTTCCCAAAAATAGCCCAATTTTAATGTCTCTATTAATGGAGTTGAGAAGGTAAGCCACACCAGATGTATTTGTTTGACAAATAAGATAACAGAAGAAAAGGCTGTGTAACTTAAAATTTTGTTTAATTAATTAATTAATATGGACTGAATTGGGAATAGATATATAGTTTGGAGACCCAATTTGAGTTCTAGTTATTGGTCAATATAGAAGTGTATTTTTATTGCAGGGGCCTTTATTTCAAAAGGGGGATGTCCATTTTATAGGAAAAATTCTGCCAAATTTTTAATAAAGTCCTCGTAAAATGTGGCATAACCATTTTTAATTAAAACAAGAGCTCCTTAGCATTAACTTATGATCTTATTGTGGTGGAGATTTATAATTATGCAAATTATTGAGGATAACACCTGATGGTTGAATTAGAACATTTTATTTGTATGCAGAAAAAAGTTTATGGGAATAAGGCCTACACCCTGTCAGTTGTTTTTGCATAGTCACACTAAGAAGCATGATGATGTTACATTCGTCAAAAGCTGATGTAGAGAACTAAATGCATGCTCATGCTTTAATATTCATTCTTAATAATTATGACTTACTAATTATAATATAAGCATTGCCTCCTAATAGGACTAAATACAAGAAACAATACATTGACAGTCTTAGGGAGAACAAGCTGTTGAGGAGAGCCAGGCATATTTTGATGCAGTAGGTGGTAGGGACAGTTGTGGAAGGATCTTTGGGCTAGGCTCATTTGGGAACACATGTTATTTGCACTCCTCTACGTCCAGTATAGTAACGAGTATACGACCAACAGTGGAACGAATCCATAAGCTTGAGAGCATAGTGTTGACCTTGACAAGCCAGTTGCAACAGAAAATGAAGTACATGACTAAGCTCCAAAATGACGTGGAGTAGTTAAAGGAGAGGCCTACAGACTCAAATCATCCACGCTCACCAGGACAATAGGATTGTTGTAGTCATTTTTTTTGAATTTATATACAATTTAATGTTTTTATTATCAATGAAGAACATTTTTCACTTATATGATCAATTAATTTTCTATTTAAACAAATTAAATATAAAAACAAATCAAAAAATTATGCATAGATAATTTATAGTTGTTGAAATTATCCAAATCAAATTTAATGTTGAGATTTTAAAAAAGAAAATACTTACGGAGGGAATTAAGGTAGAATGTGTATTGTCGTTACTGATGGAATTTAAGTCTTTGTCTGTAAGTTAACACATATTTATCGAAGGTTTGCGGTAAAATGTCGGTAAATGTTTAGGGATTTTACGAACGGAATTTTGGTTTTCGTCCGTAATTTGAGTGATATTTACTAACGGTTATTGACAAACAGTCGACATATGCTCACATTTTTACTATATATTCACCGACGATTTATCATAAACTGTCGGTATACATATCGATCGAAATGTTTCTCTCCAACGATAAGTTTACCGACGTATGTAACGCTTCGTTGGTAAATTTTCAGATGGAATGGAAATTCCGTCGGTAAAGTTACCAACCTGGCATTTTGCAACGAAATTTTCTATCGGTGAAAATTGTTGCAAAATCAAATTCCAACAAAAAATTAACATTTTCTGTCGGTAAACACCCTTTTTCCTGTAGTTTAATTTTTTTCATCATGGATATTTCAAGTTTATACTAAATATGAGAATAAAGGTTAAGAGAGTGACTATTTTGACAATAAGAAAGATGAGATAATATTGGTTGAGTTTATACTTAATACTATGAGATTAGGATTTGTAAAATCATGAGAATTTATGTATAAACTACCACATGAATCATTTGAAGATAATTTTAGGACTCTAGAGAATGATAATGATGTAAGGCTATTAATAAAGACAATAGAAGAAAGAAAACTTAAAAAATTAAGGTGTATTTTGGTGGGAAAATGTAACCAATATTATAAACTTTTAATAACCTTGCAATAGATATACTATTTAAGTAATTAAGGATGATGATGACCCAATGTGCACTCAAACAAACATTGAAGTAATCATTGAAGTCTCCATCAAATCAACCACTAAACTAGCCACTAAAGCAACCATTCTTTCACTGTAGTCGATACTGAAGCAAGCATTATGATCACACTTTTAGAAAGGCTTTATAAAACATAAACATCCAAATATTTTTTTATTATAATAATACATTTAGAAAGACATTACATAATATAAGCATCCAAATGAGATTTGACTATGCATGTATTACGAATGAGAGATCAAGATCTACAGTTGAGTGTGAGAAGAAATATGGGTGGAGAATACATGTAAACCTATATAAAAAGGACATATATTTTAAATTAAGACTTTTTAAGATACCAATACTTATGGTATAATATTTGATAACATTAAGATTGATTTCTAATGGATCACTGACAAGTATAGGGAACTCGTCATACATATTACTATATAACATATTTTAGGGTTAAAATGGGTTGTTTTACGATATTATCATCAAGAGACTTCAAATATTAAAGAATATATAGAGAAGACACAGACCATGTTTTTACTATGTCTAGATGAAGGAGTATAATATAAGAAGTTGAGAGAATAATTCTTGGTCAAAAAAAAGTCATATTAAAGTATATTAAATTTATATTATATTTTTTATAATAATTGAGATATGAGTTTACCAATGCTTATAGACCTATTATATATATTGATGAGTGCCATTTGAAAGCAAAATATGTTGGATAAATACTAAAGTCATTAGAAGGGATCCAACTGATAACATATATCTTTTAACTTGAGTTATTATCAAAGTTGAGAACAAATAGATCCAACTGATAACATATATCTTTTAACTTGAGTTATTATCAAAGTTGAGAACAAATAGAGATAGAAGTGATATCTTAGGTGTCTACTTAACGAAATTGGTTATAGTCACTCGTAGGTGTTCATAAGTGACAAAAAAAGATATTTAAATTTTAAAGTTATTTTGATCATCATTATTATTTTAGGAATTTGTGAATATACTCACAAGGGTAACATAAATTCTTTATTATCATAAATATCCAAATATGGAATATAGCTTCTAATTATATTTGGTAACATTTTAGTGAAATCATCATAAAAGGGTAAGTCTTGTGCAACATTTCTATAAAATCATCACAATCATCATCAAAGGTTGTTCCAAATTGTTGCCTCATAAAATCATCATCAAAGGGTTAACTTTTTACAACAATTTATAAAATTGTTGGCAACTTTGGCGATGATTTTTGAAATCGACGCAAAGGCATCACCAAAAATTAGGTGGGAATGAAAACGAGAAAGAGCACTTCAAAAAAAGCCCTAAAAGCAAAAACACTCATCTCTCAGTCTCTATTATCTACGATGGTCTCCTTCATTTGAGTTAGTCTTTTATTCTACAGCTTGTTGCACTTCATATTCAGAATAGGTGTTTTCCTTGTTTGAAGCAATAGTTGGATTATGTATTTGGAATTCATTGTAACTTCCATTCTTGTCGCAGGGTTTGCCAACTAGTTCGTTTATTTTTCATTTTCTTTATATTTTTTTGGTTGATAGATAAATACTTGAGTAAGTAAGGATTGAGACTCATTCTTCAAGGACTCGAAACAAGATGCTAAGTTGTCATAGTTTGCTCTTAATGTTTTGTAATTCTACTCAATCTGCTTTGATTTCCATCTAACTCTTTTGTTTTAAAACCTAATGAGATGAATCTAATAACCTCAAAACATTCCACTTTTTCTATTTCATTTTTCAAATTTTTAATGCATCAAGCACCTAATATAAGTACAATTCATAACAAAAGATTTTTTTTGGGGATTGTTTTAGTTCAAAAGAAATGGTTCAATTTACTACATCTACTCATGTAAATCCTTCTCTGACTAATTTTGATCCATGTAGACATGGTGTCTATCTTAAAAACTCTTCTTTGTTGTCTTCTAGAAATGGGTTCTTGTCTTTTAGGCGAATTATTCAAGCTTGGCTCTAGTTAAGTAATGATCTTTTTTATTTTTTCCTCTGTTTTATAATTTTAGTTACTTATAGCATGAATCCTAGGTACTTAACTCATTTTATGGTATTAATTTATTCCATTTTGACTTAACTCAATTTATGGTATTAATTTATTCCATTTTGATTATTAATTGCATGTTTATGAGGTTAAATATTGATTTAAATTGATTGTTTGTCCACCACATATTATTCCCATCACTATTAGGCTAACTAGCTACATTTCTGTTAGGCTAAGAACAATTGATATGGTTATTATTACTCATTCTCATACTAATGCAATTGGAGGTCTTTATGTAACGTCGGACTTTCTGGGCCCCTTTGGTGATTGTTCTATATTTGGAGATACTACTATATATTGATTTATACATAGTTGTATATGGGTTCATTGATGAATTTGAATCCTTTTGGTACGTATGCCAATGATTTATAATGTTATATGCCCTTACATGAACTTAGAGTTTATCGGTATGCAAAATCATGAAGATTTCCAACATATAAGCTTTTAAGTGTAAAACTGAATCCATTAGATGGATATGATCATGGTGGTTAAGTTAAATGTGTTCTAAAGACTTAGAGGTGATTATACAAGATTTATAGACTTATTAGACACTTAGAAATCTTAATTGGAAAAGTTGATATATATATATATAAGGGCTTATTTGCAAATTGTTAAAAGTCAAAGGACTTAAACGCAATTTTTCAATTCTTGGAGAACCAATATATAATTTTATAAATTTAAGGAGCCTAGTTATTATTTCCAAAAGTCCAAGGACCAAAATAAAAATAAAATTTTTGGAGATTCCTAAATTTTGGGCTTAATTGTAAATTTAGGAAAGTTTGGAGGATAAAATGGTAATTTCACATAAGCAAATGGTAAAATAGTAATTTCACCATATTTTGGTCAAAAAAGAGTCAAAATTCTAGACTCTTGTTATGCATGGACGTGCACCCCCATTTAAGACTAAAAAAACTTAGTTTTAAAAGAAAGGAGAAGAAAGGAGAAGAGAGAGAAAGAAAAGGAAGTTTTGGCCATCATCAAAATGTGCCCTTCTTTTTGGTTTTTCAACTCCAACCAAGGTGTTCTAAGATAATTTGGGGTCAAGGAACTCAAATCTATCATTAGATTTGAGAAAATCTCAAAGGATTTGAAGATATCATCAAAGGAAGGTTTAGGTAAATTTTGTCTCATCTCTCTCTACATTATGATTTTGAGTTTAGTGGTAAGATATGTTGTTCTCCATGCTTGAATATGCATGATACATGGTTTAGATGAATGAAATGTGTTGTGAAGAGGGTTCTTTAAGTCAGAACTGAAATTGTTCCCCTTTAGGTGAAAGTTTGTAAATTTTTGAATATGTTTTGAAATAGACGGCCTAAATGAATCCTATGATGTTAATTATACATGTATGATTGAATTAGTGATGAAGAATGAAGAAGATGTGTTTTGGTTAAAGTTAGGTCAAAAAGGGGGGAGAAGAAGTGGATTAATGTAATGAGTTGTACAATTGATAAATTGTAGCTTAAATGAAGGAAATTTGTTTGAATTGAGTGGTGAAATGTGTCATTGATTAGAAGTGTTATTATATGACGTGATAGGAGCATGAATTATTATGATAAAGTCTTGGAAATGTGATTTGAAAATCATGCACATTAGGTGTTTGATAAAATGCCTAAGTGAACTTGGCTTAGGATTTAAGGCTTTATAATAGTATACATTGGAAAACACTTCCATGTTTACTTAGAGTGAACTTGAAATGTTGACTAGATTGATGAATAATAGCCTAATATGCTTGGATAAAGATGTGCTTAATTATGTTATGAAATGAGTAAGTTTGGATTAAAGGCATTAAATGCCTTAGAAAATACAAAAGAGAAGCTAACGTGATGGTGTATAAATATGAAATTTATGTTTAAGTAGTTTCATTGTATGTCTTTTATGTATAAATGTAACATCTCATCACCTGTAGGGAGGTTAAAATAGTAAATATGAGTGATTAATGATAGCTTATAAATGTATTTTTTTTTGCTCATACATAATATGTCATACACATACATATGAATATTGAATCGTTGCTCATGAAAATGACTGTGCATGCATTCATTGACGTTTCGAGTATAATTGTGTATAAATGTGAGTATATTGAGAAATGTTGGCCCTCAAAATTTCTTCTTGATGAATAAGTATGATTTACATTGATTATGAGGTCTTTATGAAATTTTTTAGAAATTAATTATTATGTTGATGTTAGAAAGATTATATGATATAGGTTGATTAAAATAAAGTGTAAAGGTTATAAGAATGTTCAAAGGGTATTTTTGACAAGACACTTAAGGTTAAAAGAACATAAGCCTATAAGGAAGGGTAAAAGGGGCTTTTGGGCTCACTAAAGGTAGAAATGGAAAAAATAAATGTAGTCTTGCTTTTTAATAATGGGGAAATATAAATTGGGAGAAAAGAAGAGAAATTAAGAAAGAAAAAGAAGAGAATTTCGATGGTTGAGAGAAAAGAAAAGAGTTGAGTTAGGGTTTCAGCATTTCTTAGTCTTAAGAGAGATTTTGAAGAGGTTCAAGAAGAGAAAAAGGAAGAGGAAGAGAAGAGCTTCAAATTGAGTCAAAGATCTCTTCATTTGGTGAAGAATCAAGGTAAGATCATTTTGAATCTTTTGGAAGAGTTTTAGGTCATAGAGTTAGAAAATACATAGGTTTAAGTATTCTAGAACCAATTTTAGTGATTATGCATTATGGGATTTTTCAATTTGAAAAACCCATTAAATTAAGATTTAAGAGTTTAATGAATTCAAATTGGTAGCTGAATGGTTATACTCAGGACTTTCCAAGTTTGCACAATGCAAAATTTCAAGTTTTCCTTAGGGGTAAATTTCATGTTTTAACTTCAAGGCAAAATCTGGTTTAATATAGGATAAATTAGACAGCATTATCTTCTAGAAAGTTGTAGCTTATCTTTCTATCTTTCCAACGATATATAGTATGAAATTTTTGGACATCAAAGTTATGGTCTTTATAACTAGAGATGTTCAAGAGTATAGATTGTATCGTCTGACAACGTCATATCATCTGGTGATGACATCATATCATCTGTGATGAAGTATCATTTGATGATGTCATATTGTTTGGTGATGGCATCATATCATCTGTGAAGAAGTATTGTTTGATGGCGTCATATTGTTTAATGACGTCATATCACCTGGTGATGACGTCATATCATCTAGTGTATTGTTCATCTAACCCTATCGTCTGGTCATAAACTCTCTAGATGATAGAATATTTCTTTAAGGTCTTCATAAAAGTTGAAAACTTTGAATTTATCTTCAAAACCATTCAAAGAACACTTCAATCTGATATCTTTAAAGCAAGTTATGTCAATTATTCCAAATAGTTATTAGATTGAAACTTCTTCTAGTTACTATTTATTTTGTATCGTCTGGTCCAATTTTGACCCCTTATATGATAGAATTTGTCTTCAAGATCTTCATGAAGTTGTAGATCTTGAAGTTATCTTCAAAAAAATCTTAAAAAAAACCTTAATCTGATATCTTTAGAGAAAGTTACATCAATTGTAAAATAGCTTCTGTGTATTATTCATAAACTTCTTCTGGTCATTGTTCATCTTGTGTGGTCTAGTCCAATTTTGACCTAGTAGATGACAAAATCTATCTTCAAGATCTTCATAAAAGTTATATATCTATAAGTCCTCTTTTAAACCATCATTAATGACTTTGATCTGATACCTATAGAGAAAGTTATGCTAGTTTCTCCAAAATAGGTTCAATATGATTGAGGATAGAACCTTATTTGATTCTTCAGCCATAACTTTGTCATCCGACCTCCAAATGGAGTAATTCTTGAACCAATAGATTCCTAGCACATTTCTTTCTACCTCTCCATAAATTTTTATAGTCTTTGATACTGAATTGAAGAAGATTGATTGAATCAAATTAAGGGTATTGAACGGAAGAGTATAAATTGTGATTTTAATGGTTCTAGTGAGGTATAAACTTAATTATAAATTATACTTAGAGGAGTCTTGATATGGGATTGATTTTATGATGAAACTAATGGATAAATACCCAGGATTGTCATGAACCTGCATTGTACATATTTTATTACATACATGTGCGTTGCTAAACACTTATGATTGTACAAATTGTGATGGATGTGTATGTGTTATTTGATATAGAGAAGCAACTAGAACGTCAACCTCCAGACATTGTTGGAACTTCTAGGTATTAGCTTCGGGAGCAACTTCTAAGTAACCTAGATGGTTTCTCTCAATTATTGTTTGCTTAAATTATGTTTTGAATGATAATTGAATGTGAATTGAATTGTGTTGATTTCTAGACAGAAGGTTCAACGAATGTGAAATGTGGAGTGTATATTGAAGTGCTACTTGAATGTGAATGTAAAGAACTAAGTGTTTCATAATATGATTGATTGTGATAGATGCATTCCATACATGAGTGCACAATCAGATAATGGCAGTTGTGACCAGAGTAGCTACCGATCAGAGCTTAAAACTCAAAGTATGAAAAGAGCCTCGAGCTCAGACAGTGATTAATAGCTTAAGGCTCACTATGTAAAATGAGCCCTATATTCTCATCGGATAAGAGACAGTTATTAATGAGTCCCATATCCAAAATGGATGCGAGATAGTTCAGACACTCGGTCATAACAATGTAACAATGAGAAAAGAGTCTCATCAGCATTTCATATGCATTTTAACAAGTATGTGGGTTGTTTGAAATGCCAAAGTGATTTGCTCTTAAATGTAAATGTGATATGTGTTCATTAAGCAAAGTTGTGAATTATATATTATGTGATTTGTTATGTTGCATGAATTGAGTAAACCATCAATGATGGTTATCTCATTAAGTTCACAAACTCACCAAAATTGTAACATTATCTTTTCAGGACCGAGGGACAACTCTTACTACTGAGAGGCTGTACTAACCGTATGGATTGTGAATTGGCAAAAGAAGTCATGAATCAAAAGTCGGTCAGTTGGAATTTTTGGATGGCTTAGATAGATTTTATATATTTTCCTCTTTCATATAGTACTTTTGTACTAGGTTTTGATGATGCACATGTAGTAAAGGTTGAAAGATACAATGTAGACTTTCGATTTTATACAATGAAATGAGAAAAAAGTTGGTTTTAAAATATTGTGATTTTCTTTTGATGCTTATAAGGGATTAATGTTATAATGTCATGTGAAGTGAATGTAATGATCAAACATAACATATCGTTATTGTAGAATACGTACCGGAATGACCTCCAAGCATCCCGATGTGTACCCCACGATAAGGGGTGCTATAATAAAGGCTCAGGAGCTGTGAATTAGGGAACTCATATCAAGGATTATTGAAGTTAAGAGAGTGTATATCTTCTTTTGAGGTGAGTTGGGGAAACCATATTTCTCAAATAGGATTAGAACATCCTAAGATAAGCATGATGCTTTGTATGTGAATTTTAAACCTAGGCAACGTATGGTAAACGTGAATTTGAAATGGATGTTAATATGCTTAGGTATTTAATAAATGTCATTGCTTTTAATATCTCTTTACACTTGGAGTGTAGTTGATGTTTTTATTATGTATTTTGAGAAATGATATTGTTTTCCACCAATCTGAACTTGAAATGTAAAGGACCATGTTTTATTTTCTAAAACTACATTTTTGAACAACTTTGCATTTGGATTTTAAAAGATGACTTTTATTGCATAAAACAATGTTTTGGAATTTACATAAGCATAACTGAGTCATGTATGCTGCATGTATTTATTCTCTTTTGGCTTAGAGCCATAGCACGATTTTATTTTATCGGTTGGACCGATAAATAAAGGCACGGTGCCTTACTTGATTTTATACTTAATAATTGGACATGAATTATTTTGTGATTGGTGAGAAAACGATTGGCCAATTGTGTGCTGGGCATAACTGATTAAGCGACTATCATCCCCTTTTCATTGGTACATAAAAGTCAAGTCATCATATCGACATCTTTCTACGGGACTCGCGGGTGATTTCGCACTTAAGGTTTGGACACCGATGAGGTCATCATTTAGAGTTATGATACTCTTGTCGATTGTAGTTCAGACTCACCATGGATGAAAGTCAAGCCAACACTGAGTATCGGTGGGTGTGCACATTAGTTTGGCCAACTAGTGGTGTCACACATGATTGTTTTGGCTTATCCTGATATTGGTTTTCCTATCGATATTTGATTTTTACATATGATGTTTTACGCTTTTGTGTACTGGAACTAAGACTATGTTGACCGAATGAGTGAGTTAATAGGCTAGGTCTATATGGTTCCTAACTAGTATATGTTGAGTCATAGGCTGGGCTTATGTGTTTTCTATGTGATACATATATTCACTTCATAGGTTATCTATACCATCTTGGTATGAATCGAATTCTATTTGTGACATATGTCTTTCCTGTTCACTGAGTACCTAGTGTACTCACCCCCCTCCGTTTTCCAATCATGCAAGTTAACTTAGTGAGTTTGAAGCTCTGAGTGGATCATGTGATTTTTCAACATTTTCAGGGTATTACTACAAGTGGGTAGTTTCCTTTTTTTATGGTCTAATGGCTCATGAACTGTGTTTATGTAGATACACTTTATGATTTTGTAAATTAACTTTGGATTGCCTTGTGCTTTATAAATGACTTTATGTATGAATCTTTTGATATTGTTGTTGAGATTACCTTAAGTGGACCTTAAAGTCCTAAAGTTATGGTTGGATGTGAATATGGAGGTGTTTTTAAAATTGTTTGCAGGTTTTAAGATTTTTAAAACACAGCCATTGTTCTGCCCAAAATTTTCAAAAAAAAGAAAAATATTCAATTAGCCTTGTATAGTCAGATTAAGGATACCATTAGTGCCCTTAACCCGATTATGGGGTAGTTTTCATGGACTCGATGTGGTACCAGGTCATGACACTCTATCATTAAGACTTTCTATTGCTATTATGTCAATATCCTTCTATTACTATTTATGCTATAGGGTATGAT
>JANTNU010000235.1:32109662-32122629 GCA_024752395.1 Erythroxylum havanense | reverse complement strand
TCGAGGTGGTCGGGACTGTTCAAAATTGTTAAGGTTTACACTCATGGTGCGGTAGAAGTTGAGGATCCCAAAACTGGAGTATTTAAGGTTAATAGGCAGAGGTTAAGCGTTATGTGGCTGGATTTCTAATAGAAAAAGGGATCACTCAATCCCTCTCCAACCCTAACCCTTGAGCAAACATTTGGCAAAGTCAAGCTAAGGACTTTAAATTAACGTTTCTTGGAAGGCAACCCAAGTTTCACACCTTAGTTATTTTCATTTATTTTATTTTATTTTATTTACCCAAAATTCACGTTCCTTTTTGTTTTAATTGCAGGAAATTGGACCTTACAAGCGAATTTCGATGGGAAGAACTACATTTATGAAGAAAATTATACAAACTCATTATAGGGAAATTCTTTATGCCTATTACTTACTCATGACTTAGCATATTGTTGACTTTTGCGACTGTTTGTGTTTGAGTACGATCTGCAGTGTTTCTTAATTCACATGCATCATTGCCGACATTCTTTTTGTCCTTAACTATGCATATACATGCTTACTTACCTACTTCAAATTGTACCTGCATACCTTAACATTGAGGACAATGTCCTATTTGAGTTTGGGGGGGTAAGGGTCAATTTTATCAATTTTGAAAAAAATTAAAAATTAAAAATTTACCATTACGCATTAATTTCATCACGTTTTCAAAATTTTTCTAAAAAATACAAAAATACAAAAAAATTTCCATTACTTTTCATTTTTTATATAGTCATTTTTCTTGCATAGTGAAACCTCATTAAGAAATTTTGATCTTTAAAGGTTTTGATTTTGGCCTCACTTTTGGGAAATTGAGAATTGCTTGGGGCCTAATTGGGTTTACAATTAGAAAATTTGCAGATAGATTGTTCCGGATTAGTGCTCGATTTTCAATTGTTTAATCCTACTCATATTCTTTGATTTAAGTCTTCTCATCCAATTTATTTGAGTTTTGGTTATCCATTAAATTCTTAGGCAAGTTGGAACTTAGTGAGATCTCACCAATCCTAGAACAAGTTCTCTAGGCCTATCGAGGCGAAATGTTAGCACAAATTTGATAAATAAGTGATTAAGGCATTTTCTTTGAATTATGAACCACAATCCAATTTTGGCTTAAAATAACCCTATACTCCTTTTGGAGCCAAGTTGAGCCTAAGTAAAATTCATATTTCTTTGGCACCCTCATTTAACCAAGCCATAAGCCAAACATTCCCTACCTTTTATATGGAAATGATTATTTCGGACCAGGTTATGTGGGGGGTTGAAAAAAAAAGGATAGAAGAATACAAAAGAAAAAAATTAAAAAAGCGTTAGCAAGTGAGGATTTTGCAAGTTATCACCTCTAGTATACAAGAAACTGAGTTTGAGGGAGAGTCAATTATTTGGAATTTAGAAATTCATTGAAATTGAGTTAAGTCTTGTAATTGTTATCGTTTTTAATAACATGTTTTCATATTGAGTTTTGTCATTCTATTAAAAAAAAACTTTCTTCCTTGTTCCCATAATTTTACTTGTTCTTAAAAAAAAAAAAGAAAAAGAAAGAAAAAAAGATGAAAGAAAAAAAGAGTTCCCTTACATTTTCCTGTTTCTTGAATAATTGTTTCCATTTCATTTAAGCTTTTATTATCCTTTTCCTTGGTCTAACCTAAGTTTAAACCCCAACGACCCCATTATAATCCTAATAAGACCTTTTGATCCTTTGAGAAGGAGTGCTAAAAATTAGCGGAGATGGGATGGAGAATTTTTGCCTATGGGATTGGTTAATTTGATAATACCTTTAGAGTCTCTTGGGTTGTAAATTACCTTTGAGTTTATTTGGTTTTTCTCTACTCTTGTAAGTTGGTTGGTTTCTAATTAGACTTGAATCAAGGAGTTTGTGCTTGAGCGAGCATTGGTATCCTTACACTATGAAGGTGGGTATGGTTTGATAAGTGGCTAAAGGTAAATTTTAATTGGTTACTGCAATTTTGAAAATTCCAATTGTTGAGTGTTCCTTAATCTATTTTGAACAAATTTTCTTAATTTTGCTTAGGGACAAGCAAAAATTTGAGTTTGAGGGCATTTGTTGAAGGCATTTTTATCGTTAGAATTAATGGCATTTTTATCTTAATTTCTGGATTAATTATTGGGTTATATATATATTTTTCTTTCCAAATTGCTTGGTTCGCCTGAATTTGTATTTATAATTGTTCATATTTAATTTGTAGGAAATGCGCTTAATTTTAATTGTAAAGAACTACAACAGTCCAACGCGAAAATCAAAGAAGGCAGCTGGCGTGATTTATAGGGGTTGGAACATAAACACAAAAGAAAAGGAGGTTGGTAACAAAGGATTGAAAAAATGCAATAGCTAGGCGTAAATGTGCATGAAAGGTGGACTAAACAAAATCCAATCAAAACATAAGAGACAAAAAGATTATGGCGGCGTTAGGTGGCTACATGGTGGTTGAAGGAATTAAGCAACTTTTGGCGTGAACATGGGAGGAGAAGAAAACAACCTATGCAGCAATTGAGGACCACGCATGCAACAAATAAGAGGAAAAAATGAAAATCATCAGCTGGAGAAGACGTGCGTGAGCAACAGAACAAATTAAAGAAAAGCACGCAAGCATCCAAGAGACCACCAGCTAGACGCATTTGAGACCAACAAAAATGACTCTAATGCATGAGATGCGTGACCCACCAGGAAAAAGAGGGAGACATTGGCAGAAAAAGACACACTAAGAGGAACCACCAGGAAAATAACGCAAGTGGGGTGAGCTTGGTGAAGGATACAAAACCAAAGTGACAGCTCTAAAGCCTCACCTAAGATTCACTCTTCAAGGATTGAACTCTCCACTTACGCTACTTGGGGACTCTCTACTCACTCTAAAACCAAGCACTAACGTTATACACTGCAGGACACCAAGAGGAGCTGAACGTTACACCATTGGGAGCTCTCAATTTTATACAAATAAAGAAGGCTATCAGTGTTACACCAGGGAGAAGAGCTCTTAAACGTTACTCTACATTGATAAAACTCCACTCATGCTACATTCTTTTCTTTTTACTCACAAAAAAAAGAAGACTCTTTCCACCAAGCATCGAAGGGGCTATTGGCAACAAATGACTGGAGTAGCTGGTGGAGTTGGCAAGTAGAGGAGGGACGTAGCTGCTGGAGATGAGAGTTTCAAGAGCAGACCCACACAACGTATACACGCATCAGAGGGAGAATCGAAAACTCATTAATCTCTGATTTATTATATGATTTCTCCTAATGTTGGTTGTTGACTTTAATTGAGGTTTTCATCCTATCATGATTGAGTAGTTTCCTTCAAGTTTTAAGGTTGGGTTGAAGCTTTTAGCTAATTTTATAGATTAAATCTCGGTTGATTTATTTGTATGGATTTTTGGTTTTGATTTCTCTGTTTTGAAATTGATTTTGCTAGTATTGTGTTTGGCCAACCATTACTTGACGTTAGTTGTTAATTGAAGAATCAATAGGTAAAAATTGATAACGAAATTCCAAATAGGGAACTTATAAATTTCAGATTTAGACATAAACTTAACTTATGAGAGAAAACCAGGTTAACAAAGAACTTAATAGGTTATGCTTGATTGCTAGTTTACGACAGTAGATTAGAAAATTGATAACGGAACTCCAAACAGGGAACTTATAAATTTCAGATTTAGACATAAACTGAATTTATGAGAGAAAATCATATTAGCAAAGAACTTAATGGGTTATGCTTGATTGTTAGTTTACGATAGTAGATTAGGATTATTGCATAACACTCCTTTGATACCTTGAAAAAGGATCTAAGAAACTCTAGGCTCAACCTTCTATCAACCAAATTCGCCTCATAAATTGATCCAAGTAAATTCCATAGAAAATGCTAAAAATATAACCATCCTTGAAGCTTACCACATTCCATTCAGAGAAACCCCTAGAGATATTCACAATTTTTTTTAGCTTTGATTTTGTTATTTTTGCTAGTTAAATTTCTTATTTTAATTCCCTTTTCTTACACAATCCTTAGTCCAATTAATTGAGTGATCCAAACCTAGTACTTACACAATTACTCGCTGTGGGACGATATTATACTGTACTACTTGAGACCCGTGAACTTGTGGAATCACATAAAGTTTCTTTGGTAAGCGTCAATTTCATTAATTTTAAAAAAATTAAAAATTTACCATTACGCATTAATTTCATCACTTTTTCAAAATTTTTCTAAAAAATACAAAGAAAATACAAAAAAAATTCCATTACTTTTCATTTTTTTATAGAGTCATTTTTCTTGCGTAATGAAAGCTCATTAAGAAATTTTGATCTTTAAAAGTTTTGATTTTGGTCTCACTTTTGGGAAATTGAGAATTGCTTGGGGCCTATTTGGGTTTACCTTTAAAAGGTTTGTAGATAGATTGTTCCGGATTAGTGCTCGATTTTCAATTGTTTAATCCTACTCATATTCTTTGATTTAAATCTTCCCATCTATTTTATTTGAGTTTTGATTATCCATTAAATTCTTAGGCAAGTTGGAACGTAGTGAGATCTCACCAATCCTAGAACAAGTTCTTTAGGCCTATCGAGGCGAAATGTTAGCACAAATTTGATAAGGAAGTGATTAAGGCATTTTCTTTGAATTATGAACCACAATCCAATTTTGGCTTAAAATAACCCTATACTCCCTTTAGAACCAAGTTAAGCCTAAGTAAAATTCCTATTTCTTTGGCACCCTCATTTAACCAAGCCATAAGCCAAACATCCCCCTACCTTTCATATGGAAATGATTATTTAGGAGTAGGTTATGTGGGGGGGTTGAAAAAAAAAAGAGAGAAGAATACTAAAAAAAAAGCACAAGCAAGTGAGGATTTTGCAAGTTATCGCCCCTAGTATACAAGAAACTGAGTTTGGGGGAGAGTCAATTAGTTGAAATTTGGAAATTCATTGAAATTGAGTTAAGTCTTGTAATTATTATCGTTTTTAATAACATGTTGTCATGTTGAGTTTTGTCATTCTATATTAAAAAAAACTTTCTTCCTTGTTCCCACAATTTTACTTGTTCTTAAAAACAAGAGGAAAAAAAGAAAAAAAAAGAGGTCCCTTACATTTTCCTATTTCTTGAATAATTGTTTCCATTTCATTTGAGCTTTTATTATCCTTTTCCTTGGTCTAAGCTAAGTTTAAACCCCAACGACCACATTACAACCCTAACAAGACCTTTTGATCCTTTGAGAAGGAATGCTAAAAATTAGTGGAGATGAGATGGAGAAGTTTTGCCTATAGGATTGGTTAATTTGATAATACCTTTAGAGTTTCTTGGGTTGTAAATTACTTTTGAGTTTATTTCGTTTTTCTCTACTCTTGTAAGTTGGTTGGTTTCTAATTAGACTTGAATCAAGGAGTTTGTGTTTGAGCGAGCATTGGTATCCTTGCACTATGAAGGTGGGTATGATTTGATAAGTGGCTAAAGGTAAATTTTAATTGGTTACTACAATTATGAAAGTTTCAATTCTTAAGTGTTCCTTAATCTATTTTGAACAAATTTTCTTAATTTTGCTTAGGGACAAGCAAAAGTTTGAGTTTGGGGGCATTTGTTGAAGGCATTTTTATCGTTAGAATTAATGGCATTTTTTCCTTAATTTCTGGATTAATTATTAGGTTATATATATATTTTTCTTGCTAAATTGCTTGGTTCGCCTGAATTTGCACTTATAATTGTTCATGTTTAATTTGTAGGAAATGCACTTAATTTTAGTTGTAAAGAACTACAAAAGTCCAAGGTGAAAATCAAAGAAGGCAGCTGGCGTGATTTATAGGAGTTGGAACATAAACACAAAAGAAAAGGAGGTCGGCAGCAAAGGATTGAAAAAATGCAGTAGCTAGGCGTGAATGTGCATGAAAGGTGGACCAAACAAAATCCAATCAAAACATAAGAGACAAAAAGATTATGGCGGCGTTAGGTGGCTGCATGGTGGTTGAAGGAATTAAGCAACTTTTAGCGTGAATATAGGAGGAGAAGAAAACAACCCATGCAGCAATTGAGGACCATGCATGCAACAAATAAGAGGACAAAATGAAAATCACCAGCTGGAGAAGACGTGTGTGAGCAACAGAGCAAATTAAAGAAAAACATGCAAGCATCCAAGAGACCACCAGCTAGGCACATTTGAGACCAACGAAAATGACTCTAATGCATGAGACGTGTGACCCACCAGGAAAAAGAGGGAGAAAATAGCAGAAAAAGACTCACTAGAGGGAACCACCAGGAAAATAACACAAGTGGGGTGAGCTTGGTGAAGGATACAAAACCAAAGTGACAACTCCAAAGCCCCACTTAAGATTCACTCTTCAAGGATTGAACTCTCCACTTACGCTACTTGGGGACTCTCTACTCACTCTACAACCAAGCACCAACGTTATACACTGCAGGACCAAGAGGAGCTGAACGTTACACCATTGGGAGCTCTCAATTTTATACAAATAAAGAAGGCTATCAATGTTACACCAAGGAGAAGAGATCTTAAACGTTACTCTACATTGATAAAACTCCACTCACGCTACATTCTTTTCTTTTTACTCACAAAAAATGAAGACTCTTTCCATCAAGCATCGAAGGGGCTGTTGGAAACAAATGACTGGAGTAGCTAGTGGAGTTGGCAAGTAGAGGAGGGACGCAGCTGTTGGAGATAAGAGTTTCAAGAGCAGACCCACACAACGTATACACGCATCAGAGTTTCATCCTATCATGATTGAGTAGTTTCCTTCAAGTTTTAAGGTTGGGCTTAAGCTTTTAGCTAATTTTATGGATTAAATCTCGGTTGATTTATTTGTATGGATGTTTGGTTTTGATTTCTCTGTTTTGAAATTGATTTTGCTAGTATTGTGTTTGGCCAACCATTACTTGACGTTAGTTGTTAATTGAAGAATCGATAGGTAAAAATTGATAACGGAACTCCTAACAGGGAACTTATAAATTTCAGATTTAGACATAAACTGAATTTATGAGAGAAAACCAGGTTAGCAAAGAACTTAATGGGTTGTGCTTGATTACTAGTTTACGACAGTAGATTAGGATTATTACATAGCACTCCTTTGATACCTTAAAAAAGGATCTAAGAAACTCTAGGCTCAACCTTCTATCAACCAAAATTTGCGTCATAAATTGATCCAGGTAAATTTCATAAAAAACGTTAAAAGTGGAACCATCCTTTAAGCTTATCACATTCCATTCAGAGAAATCCCTAAAGATATTCGCTATTTTCTTTAGCTTTGATTTTGTTATTTTTTCTAGTTAAATTTTTTACTTTAATTCCCTTTTCTTACATAATCGTTAGTCCAATTAATTGAGTGATCCAAGCCTAGTACTTACACAATTACTCCCTGTGGGACGATATTATATTGTTCTACTTGAGACCCGTGAACTTGCGGAATCACATCAAGTTTCTTAGCATCATTGCCGTGGAGTAATCCGTGAGTAATATTAGGCGACTGATTGTTTAGTTAAATTGGACTAGCGATTGTGTAAGAAAAGGGAATTAAAATAGGAAATTTAACTAGCAAAAATAACAAAATCAAAAGAAAGAAAATTGTGAATATCTCTAGGGGTTTCTCTCAATGGAATGTGGTAAGCTTCAAGGATGGTTCCACTTTTTGCGTTTTCTATGGAATTTACCTAGATCAATTTATGAGGCGAATTTTGGTTGATAGAAGGTTGAGCCTAGAGTTTCTTAGATCC
This sequence comes from Erythroxylum havanense, assembly GCA_024752395.1. Lineage (NCBI taxonomy): Eukaryota > Viridiplantae > Streptophyta > Magnoliopsida > Malpighiales > Erythroxylaceae > Erythroxylum > Erythroxylum havanense. The sequence continues at coordinate 32,114,890 of JANTNU010000235.1, read as the reverse complement.
TTTTTTAAGGTATCAAAGGAGTGTTATGCAATAATCCTAATTTACTGTCGTAAGCTAGCAATCAAGCATAACCCATTAAGTTCTTTGCTAACCTAGTTTTCTCTCATAAATTCAGTTTATGTCTAAATCTGAAATTTATAAGTTCTCTGTTTGGAGTTCCGTTATCAATTTTTACTTATCGGTTCTTCAATTAACAACTAACGTCAAGTAATGGTTGGTCAAACACAATACTAGCAAAATCAGTTTCAAAACAGAGAAATCAAAACCAAAAATTCATACAAATAAATCAACCGAGATTTAATCCATAAAATTAGCTAAAAGCTTCAGCCCAACCTTAAAGCTTGAAGGAAACTACTCAATCATAATAGGATGAAAACCACAATTAAAGTCAACAACCAACATCAGGAGAAATCAGATAATAAATCAGAGATGAATGAGTTTTCGATTCTCCCTCTGATGCGTGTATACGTTGTGTGGGTCTGCTCCTGAAACACTCGTCTCCAACAGTTGCGTCCCTCCTCTACTTGCCAACTCCACTAGCTACTCCAATCATTTGTTGCCAACAGCCCCTTCGATGCTTGGTGGAAAGAGTCTTCTTTTTTGTGAGTAAAAAGAAAAGAATGTAGCATGAGTGGAGTTTTATCAATGTAGAGTAACATTTAAGAGCTCTTCTCCCTAGTGTAACGTTGATAACCTTCTTTATTTGTATAAAATTGAGAGCTCAAAATGGTGTAACGTTCAGCTCCTCTTGGTGTCCTGCAGTGTATAACGTTGGTGCTTGGTTATAGAGTGAGTAGAGAGTCCCCAAGTAGCATAAGTGGAGGGTTCAATCCTTGAAGAGTGAATCTTAGGTGGGGCTTTGGAGCTATCACTTTGGTTTTGTATCTTTTTTTCCTAGTGGTTTCCTCTAGTGTGTCTTTTTCTGCCAATGTCTCCCTCTTTTTTCTAGTGGGTCACGCATCTCATGCAATAGAGTCATTTTCGTTGGTCTCAAATGCGTCTAGTTGGTGGTCTCTTGGATGCTTACGTGCTTTTCTTTAATTTGTTTTGCTGCTCACGCACGTCTTCTCCAGCTGTTGATTTTCATTTTGTCCTCTTATTTGTTGCATGCGTAGTCCTCAATTGCTGCATGGGTTGTTTTCTTCTCCTCCCATGTTCACGCCAAAAGTTGCTTAATTCCTTCAGCCACTATGCAGCCACCTAACGTCGCCATAATCTTTTTGTCTCTTATGTTTTGATTGGATTTTGTTTGGTCCACCTTTCAGACACATTCACACCTAGCTACTGCTTTTTTTTAAATCTTTTTCCACCAACCTCCTTTTCTTTTGTGTTTATGTTCCAACCCCTATAAATCACGCCAGCTACCTTCTTTGATTTTCGCCTTGGACTGTTGTAGTTCTTTATAACTAAAATTAAGCGCATTTCCTACAAATTAAAAATGAACAATTATAAATGCAAATTCAGGTGAACTAAGCAATTTAGCAAGAACAATATATATATAACCCATTAATTAATCCAGAAATTAAGGTAAAAATGCTATTAATTCTAACGATAAAAATGCCTTCAACATAAGGCTAATCTGTAAGCTATGACCCCACATGTTGTGCAATTTTATATAGGCCGATTTATCTCAAACTCAACTTCCCTCTCCTACCAAACCTCAGAATTCCCCTCAAAGGTGATATTAGTAAAAATACCATATCTCTAATATTTTAGCCATCAAGCATTACCTTACTACTCCTATTTCTCTACTGTCTCCTGAACCAACTATGGTCTCTCTAACAATTTAACATCTTCTATATCTAAACTTGTTGAATCTTTACACCACTTGCCATATAATGCCTCAAATGGTATCATATCGATGCTAGAGTGATAACTATTATTATACACAAACTCCATCAAAGATAGATATCTATCCCAATCACCCTAGAATTTTAGCACATATGCTCTCATCATATCCTCCAATATCTAAATCGTATGCACTGATTGTCCATTCAATTGAGGGTGAAATGTAGTAGTCAAATTCAACCTACTGCTCAAAGTTGTTTATAAACTCATCTAGAAATGGGAAGTAAATTGTGGATCTCAATTCGATACAACAGATAGTGGAACATTATGTAACTTCATAATCTCATCAACATACAACTTTGCAAGCTTGTTCAAGAAACTTATCTATTATGCAGATAAGAAATGAGCTGATTTAGTAAACCTATCCATAATCACCTGAACTGAATCATGCCTACATCTAATCCTCGGTAACGCTACCATGAAATCCTTCGAAAATTTCTCCTACTTCCATGATGGAATGGCTAAGGTTCTTAATTTTCCTACTGGTACCTAATGCTTTGCTTTAAGTTGTTGACAGATTAAACATCTTGATACAAGCTCTGCTAAATTTTTTTCATTGTTGGCCACCAATAATAAAGTCTTAAGTTATGATACATTTTCATAATACCATAATGCATAACATGTGGTGCACTATGAGCTTCCTTCAAAATCTCCTCTCTTAGTCCATCATCTTGCACACAAACTTGCCTCCCAATCACCAACGATCCATATGCTCTTACTGAAAAGTTAGTCTCCCAATTCCGTTACTCTGGTGCACTCTTTCCCTCTCATGCTCATTAGATAAGAATATTGAGCTTTTGCCTCTTTAATCTTATCTCCTAAATCTGGTTGAACCGATAATTTTGCTAAGAAACGACTCATATAATCAATCTCCAATCTCATGCCCAATGATTTTAACTCCACCAATGATGTCATATTGTGTCTGGTCAAACTAGCTATTACACTTGGGCTTTTCCTACTCAAATCATCCACCACTATATTAGCCTTCCATATATGGTAATTAATAATACAATTATAATTCTTCAGCAGCTCGATCCATCTTCTTTACTTTAAGTTTAACTCCTTTTCAGTTAAGATATACTTAAGGCTCTTGTGATTTGAAAGGATTCAAAATGTTTCCCTATACAAATAATGTCTCTAAATTCTAAGAGTATGCACAATCACTACTAACTCTAGATCATAGCTAAGATAATTCAACTCATGCGACCTCAACCAACGAGAGGCATAAGTTATCGCTTTTTCATGTTGCATCAACACACACCCCAAACCTACCCTCAAAGCAGTAGGGGTTGTTTGGTTGATGGATTTGGGAAGTGGTTAATGTGTAAAGAATGAAAAATGAGTGGTTGGTTGTTGATTATAATTATAAGGGAAATAGTTTGATAGCCCACTTTTGAAGAATTCTCCATACCCTCCATTTACTGGATAAATGAAACTCATTCCTTAGTAGTGACTCTTTTTTTTAAAATATTTTTAATAATAATTAATTCAATACAATTAATTAATTAACAAATAAATAAATAATTAAAATATAATTAATTAAACTAATATAATATAATTAATTACAATATAATTCATTCATTCATTAAAATATATATAATTAATTATAATTAATTAATTACATTATAATTAATTAAAAATTATTTATTTATTTATTTACAATAAAATTAATAAAAATATAACTCATTCATTCATTAAAATAATGTAATTAATTAATTAATATATTGTAATTAATTAACTATAATATAATTAGTTAAAATATTATTAATTGATTAAAATATAATAAAATTTTATTTCTCAATATTTTTTGCAAACCAACCACTATCAATAGTAATAATAATCATTCATTCCTCTTAACTAACCATCATAATTATAGTGATAATATCTATTATCATTCCTCGCTATATTCATTCTCATTCCTATTATCATTCCTCTATACGAGCCAAACGCCCCCTCAGTATATACCTCAAAACGTCTACCACTTGATGGTAGTACCTAAAATTAGGGTAGAATTCAATCTCCACTTAAGCTCTTTAATACTCTACTGACATTGATTGTTCCACTCAAACTAAACTCCTTTCTTCAACATCTTGGTCAATGGGTTAGTTATCATTGAAAATCATTCTACAAATCTCCGATAATACCCAACTTGTCCTAAAAAATTCCTTACCTCTGATGTATTTTTAGGCAACTCCCACTCCATAATTACCTTTACCTTAGTAAGATTAGGCATCACTCCCTCTCTAGATATCATATATCCGAGGAAAACTTTTTGCTTCATCCAGAACTCACACTTATTTAACTTACCATATAATCATCTCTCCTTCATAATACGTAACACAATTCTTAAATACTGCTTTTACTATTCTTTATTTTTTGAATACATCAATATATCATCAATGAATACTATCACAAAATGATCCAAATACTCCTAAACAGTTTTGTTCATCAATATCATGAATGTGGCTGGTGCATTAGTCAACCTAAAAGGCATCACTAAAAACTTATAGTAGCCATACCAAGTACAAAAGGTTGTCTTGAGAATACTTAGCTCAGCTATCCTTAACTACCAGCATCCTAATCTCAGGTCAATCTTGGAAAATATGACTACTCCCATTAGCTGATAGAAAAGATCATTTATCCTTAGTAACGACTACTTATTCTTCACGGTCATCTTATTTAGGTATCATTAATCAACGCAAAGTCTCATTTATTAAAGCTGAGAAAAATTTTCTACAAGGATATCAAATGCAAAATTGGAAATAGAGAGAGTGCATCCCTATAGTTTAACATTTGGAGCAAGTTAGGCCCTTTAAATAGAACCAACTTGATATCAAGATTAATGAACCTCTTCCCTAAGAGCACTAAGGTCAATGTGATCATCTTTAACAATAATTGGCCTAATAGCTCTACTAATCTCTTCTCTATTATGCACATTGTTCCATATTATAGCCCAAACCTTGGAATGGAAGACTCTTATATTTAGTTGACGTACTCCTCTAGTAAGTTTATTAATCACTTTTTTAAAGAGATGTTTAGGTCTCAGAGATAGAAACAATCCTAGTATGACACTGTTTGAAGTAAGAAAGCACTTCCAAGTCTTCTTCTTCATATGGCTAATAGTTAAACAAAGACTTACCATAACGGATAGATTTAGATTCATCAACATCCCTCAAGTATACAGGCTTTGAGAAACCTTACTAAAAATTTTACATCATCTCTTCTTTAACCGTGAATTCTCAACCACTATTTCCAATCTATCTGTAAGCTTAACGTTACCAAGCATAACCATATATAAATCTTTGATTGAGCCAAATTTATACTATAAATTGGCCCTAATTTCTTAAGTGATTATGCACTTGTTGACCCTCAATTCATGA
>JANTNU010000235.1:32092173-32104287 GCA_024752395.1 Erythroxylum havanense | reverse complement strand
ATATATATAACTCAATTCATAATAAAGACTAACCTTTTATTCAAATTCCAATGAATCTTAATCTCAAATTTCAGATAAGAACAATCTCAAATTCATAATCTAATTATATATAAAAAAAATATGAAATATATCTTAATCTTGAATTTCAGATAAGAATAATCTCAAATTTATAATCTAATTCCAAATTTTAGACAACAAATGAATAATCTTATATATATATATATGACATTTGAGATCAAGATTCATTGGAATTTGAATAAAAGGTTAGTCTTTATTATGAATTGAGTTATACATATATATGTAATCATCAAAAAGTTACAGTTGTAAGTTTTTATATACATTGATGATTATATATATGTATGTATAACTCAATTCATAATAAACACTAACCCTTTATTCAAATTCCAATGAATCTTGATCTCAAATTTCAGGTAAGAACAATCTCAAGTTCATAATCTAATTCCAAATTCCAAATTTCAAATAACATATGAATACTCTCAAATTCATGATCCAATTCAAAATTCCAATTCCCAATCATCACAAAAAGTCAAGAACAAAAACAAATTTAATTTCCAAACATCACTTTGTTAATTATTATTAATGACACAAATTCAAACTTTCATTCCACTATTCCATAATCATAATTCACAAGCCATACATGATACACTACAAGTCCACAAGACTACAACATAAGCTCCACTTTTACTTGCAAATTGCAACCTTGGCTTAAGCTCAAATCCCTGTAATTTTACAACACAACACAACACAAGAGGGTGAAGTGATGCAATAGTGGAGGATCAGAGGTGGAGCACTGGAGCCAGCATGGAGGAAGATCAATGATGGGCCGCAGGATTCAAAGCTAAGGTGAGTACTAGCGACAATGGTGATTGACGATGGCGACTGGCTGGAGATCACAATGAATCAACTAGATTAAACTCAGGACTGGTGCTAAAGTCTAGAAAGACGAGGGACAGGGAGGATTGTTAGCCCCCAAATTTTTTTCTTGATGAGTAAGTATGATTTAAAAAATTTTGAGGTTTTGATAGATTAATCTTTTTGTAATTATTTAATTATGTCAAGGTTAGTAGGATTTTATTGCATGAGTTAATGGAATTAAAGTGTTAAGGTTATAAGAATGTTCAAGGGTGTTTTTGGCAAAACATTTAAGTATAAAAGATATAAGGCATGGAAGGAAAGGCAAATTGGGAATTTCACATTTATTAAGAGTAGAATTGGAAGAAGAAATTGTGGTTTTCCATTTTAAGAAGAGAGAAGAATGAAAATTGAAGAGAAAAAGAGAGAGTGTCATGAAGAAGAGAGAGAAATACGAAGAGAAGAAGAGAAGGAGAGAAAGAAGAGAAAATAAGCTAGGGTTTCAATTTTCTTAGCCTTCAAGAGAGATTTTGAGGTTGTTCAAGAAAGGAAAAAGGAAGAGGAAGAGAAGAGCTTCCATTTGAGCTAAAGATCTCTTCACTTGGTGAAGAATCAAGGTAAGATCTTTTTGAATCTTTTGAATTTTTAGAAGGATTTTAGTTCATAGAGTTTAGAAAATGTACGGGTTTAAGTATTCTAAAACCAATTTTAGTGATTGTGCTTTGTGAGATTGAGTGAGATTTTTGTTAGTGTATAAGGAGATCAAGAGAGGAAAGAGGAGCAAGAGAAGTGACATTTTGAGTAAGTCTCCAAGTAAGGAAATCAAAGTGGGTACATGTTTATAATAGAGGAAATAAGCCACTAATGTTTTCTTTGAATCAAAGAAGTTTAATGATTTCAATTGCATCATAAATATGCATTTTTGTCTTTTAAATGTTTTGAGAAAGTGCTACATGTTTGGTATATGAATTGTGTTATTTATTTATGAAATGAAAAATGGAAATGATTTTGAAAGGATATCAAGTTTATGAAATCAAGTTTAAAAAATGTGTTATTTTGAGCAACAAGTTTACAAGTCATGAATTACATGTTATGTGGGTTTATGGTGGTCCCCTAAGTTAAGTCAAGTGTACTTTGACAAAAAGTTTCTCCCACCTGCTTGCTAGTGGCATAGAGCCTTTTTATGGACTCCCATAAGTTCACGGCTACGCAAAACCATTATGTGAGATTGCGTTAGTAAGTTCTGTTCACAACTACAAAGAACTCTTATGGGAAATGTGTAGTACATTTTATTTTGGATCCACCCAAACCATTATGATGTGCTTTTCATATGTGAACAAGTTTGATGCATTCATGTTTTGTAGTTTGAAAATTTGACTGCATGATGAAAAATTGAGAAACATGTGTTTTATGAACTCAATGAAAAATTTCTATAACAAGTGAATGTTTTAAAAGGTTTTGTTTATTTTCTGTTATAAACTATTAACCACGAGCTTTCAAGCTCACCCCGTTTCGTCCCTTCTTCAGGTGATAGCTACGAGATCAAGTGATCAAGAGCCTAAGGGAATTTCTCCGAAATTGCTTATTTTGTATTTTGAGTTGGTTTTTGGAAAGCACCATGTCTTAGTTACATTTCAGGTTTATTTATTTAAGAATCTTTTGTAATTTGAGATTTTGAGACGATAATGTATTGTGGCTTAAAATGCCATTAAAGAATTGTAAAACTTTTTTCTTTTGATGTTAATGAAATATGAATTGTGTATGCATGATATTGAGTCAGAACTAGATATACTTGAAAAAGTTATCAACTTGATATGATTATCAACTTAAGTAGATGGTTTTTGAACTTGAATTGTTGATATATATATACGCATAAGTGAGATGTTATGGAAAATAAAGATGGGAATTATGACTAATCAAATGTAGTTGAATGTGATGAGTCAAATGAGTTGAGATTTGAGAGTTTAATGAAGTCAATTTGGTAGCTGAATGGCTATGCTCAAGACATTCCAAGTTTGCACAGTGCAAATTTCAAGTCTTCCATGGAGGTAAATTTCGTGTTCTGAATTCAGAAGAAAAACTATATTGATCTAAGCTAAATTAGACAAAGTTTTTTTTTTCTAAAACGTTGTAACTTATCTTTCTAGCTTTCAAACAGTATATAGTATGAAATTTTTGGACATGAGAGTCAAAAGTTATGATCTTTATAAGCGGAGGTACACTGGAGAGTGTAGTTAGTGATTTAGAACTTTTAGGGATGTGAGGAAGACCTAGTAGAAATACAATCTTCTTATGCACTATAAACGAAATCATCTTATGCACTATAGACGGAATCATCTTATGCATTGTAGACTGAATCTTCTTATGCACTGTAGACGGAATCATCTTATGCACTGTAGACGAAATCATCTTATGCACTGTAGATAGAATTGTCTGGTCCAATTTAACCCCATAGATGATAGAATCTATCTTCAAGGTCTTCATAAAAGTTATAGATCTTGAAGTTCTCTTTCAAACCATTTAACAATGACCTTGATCCAATATCTTTAGAGAAAGTTATGCTAATTGTTCCAAAATAAGTTCCTTTCATTTGACCTTCCATCTGGGCTCGTCTTATCCTATCATCTAGTTCAATTTTCACCCTCTAGATGATAGGATATATTTTCAAGGTCTTCATGAAAGTTATAGATATTGAAGTCTTATTTCAAAAAATTTAAGAATGACCTTGATCCAATATCTCTAGAGAAAGTTATGCTAAATGTACCAAAATAGGTCTTAGACTAAAACCTTCCTTCTTATCCACTATAAACTGAATCGTCTGGCCTATTGTCTGGTCCAGTTCTGACCCTTTAGATGACAAAATCTCACTTTGATGTCTTCATAAAAGTTGTATATCTTGAAGTCCTCTTCAAAACCATCTAAAGATGACCTTAATTCGACATATATAGAGAAAGTTATACGAATTTGTCCCAAAATAAGTTCAATATGATTGAGGACAAAACCTTGTTTGATTCTTTCAGCTATAACCTTGTTTTTCGACATCCAAATGAAGTGATTCTTAGACCAATATATTCCTAACACATTTCTTTCTACCTTTCCATGAAATTTTATAACTTTTTATGTTGATTTGAAAAGGATTGATTGAATCAAAGTAAGGGTATGGATTGGAAGAGTATGAATCGGATATTTCACTAAACATATTTTGGTATTTTGATGGTATCTTGATATGTAGAGTTCCGAATGAGATGATTCTTGTTTCTAAATAAATTAGAGATATAGAGCTACAAATTATTTGAAGGAATATTTTAATTCAGTCCCTAAGACTTTAAATTTCTGGATAGAAGTTGGATGTAGTATACTGTTTTAATTTAATAATAGTCTGAAAATGTTTGGGCCATAACTTTCAGATATCTGAACCAAATGGAATGATTTTGGTGTCATTAGAAATTTAAGACAATGGGGAAAAAACGTTCTAAAGAAGTCCAATTTTAATTCCAGTTTGAGGTTTTTCAAAATCTATTTTGAAGTTGAAGAAATGTGTTTGCTCACATTTTATGACTCCGAATGTTTGGGTTCTGAAAATGGGGTCCAATAAGAATATTGTCACTGACTAAGGTTGAGGAGAGGAGTGGCGGAAGGAATGGGAGTAATGGATATGTTTTGTTATTTTTATGGTTAATCTTTTTACATTTTAGTCCTTGATTTTTTCAAATTTTACAATATTAACTAGTATTTGGTCAGTATTTCAAATATCGGTCAATATAGGTCTGTACCATCGACCGGTACAATACTATTAAGTTTCGTACCATTTTTTGACCGATATAGTACGAGATTCATATCCTTACCTGCAATAACCTGTGCATCAATCCTGAAGTAATTATCAATGAGAAATAGATTAGTACCTTCTTTTGGCAATCTCTTGGTTTTGAGATATCAATTTTATTGTATCTTGGGTACTAACTCAGCCTAATATGCATGGAATCGTTGGTTTCAAGCATGTAATCTCTTCTTCGTCTATCAATTTATTTATTTTTCAAAAAAAATCTAGAGATATTTGATAATTTGTTTTGATTGAAAAATAATACAATTAAGTTTTCTCATCAAAATCCTCTTTATTCTCTTTCTCTTATTCTTCACTTACTATATGAATTATTGAACATTTTTATTTGTTTTCTTCAAATTTTGATGAGAAGCAGAAGGGGATGGAGAAAAAGATCAAAAGAAAACAAACCGCGAAATTGTTCAAAGTACACGTAAGCATAAAACAGAAAGAGGCACGTGAGGCGAGTATCACTAATTTATCGCCGTAGTTTTCCATTTCCTCGTCATGCACTTTCCCTTTCAAGTAGCCGATCCTCAGATTCCGACCAGCTTCCGGCTTTTTCTGTCTCAACCTCATCTTTATTAGATTCCTACGATATCCCTTCTCGCTCTTCCGACCTACTTCTCGAAAGGTACTTTCTGTTTGTTGGATAAAGTAATCGTCTTTCTTTTTCAGTTGTTTCTGTAGCATTTTCTACCAAAGTTTTTCTAGCTTTCTTGTTGAAATCCAGTGGATTCATCTGTTGATCTTTTTTTTTTTTTCACTTTAGAGCCCTTTATGGAGTTTACTTCACTCTTGTTATGCTTTTCTATATACTGAGTAAGCCCAGTAACAAATAACAGAGAAGAGAGTGAAAATTGTTGCTATTCTGTTGATTTCATTACAAAGCAGTACACTATACTATCCTTTGTCAATCATTCGACTGTTTCTACAAGGCTAACTGTAGGAATTTTGAGAAATCGTAGGATGTGAAATGATCTTTAGTGCGCTCCTAATGCTGAAAATATAGCAATGAGTGACATTGTGAGTTGTGACATACATTTGCAGGATTGTCCTAAATGGAATGAGGTTGTTGAACAGAAGTTGAAACTGTGATCCAGATTTGGTAAGCGAGGAGTTGTACTGAGCAGATCATTTAGTATGCCTTCCCAGTCGAGCTTTCTTTGCTTTGTATTCATGTCCCATCCACTGTAGGAGCTCTGGATGTCTAAAGGTTAATGCTTTTAGAGTTGGAAAGTTTTGGTTCTCAGCAGAGTTGATTACGTAATAGGTCTTCATTGACAGCTAAATAGCTATTATATGATCAGCATTTCAATGACTTTTTTCTTTTCTTCAATTCTCAACGTCAACAACTAGATTATGTGTCCATGCTCAATTTAAGATAATGTGTTTCTGTGATAAAATCCTCAAGTTTTTTCCTCCTAATCAGACTGTTTAAAGCCCTTCTTGCCTGTTTTATTGACCTCAGTCAGACAACTGATACACAATATGGACCTTTTTACATTTTATACTGAAGATCTTGTTTTCCATTGCTGGGAAAGACAATTGTGATTATGTACCTAATCGCCTTTCACTCAAAACTTGATTCTATGAGTATGAAGCTTATTATTCTATCTGTTCTCCCTATACTAGAGTTGGTATTTTATGTGAGGGCAATAAGATATATTGTTCGGGATAACTGGGTAGTGAATTTCACTAATTTTTTGTTCAAAGTTTCACTTGTTTTTTTCTCTTCTTATCTGTGCATTGTGCTGCTTTTTTCCTTCTCTTTTTTACCCAGGACTTAGTTACCCTTTGTCCTGTAGCTTTTGTCAAGAACTTCAAGTAGGGGTAATTTAATTGTCTAGTTAGTTTGAGATACTATTCTGAAATGGTGTATGATTTTTTTGGAGAAAACAAAGGAATTTGATACTTTTCCTTAGGTCATGGTTCGCGGAAGAGATGCATGTTGGGAGCATTGTGTTCTTGTGGATGCTACAAGGCAAAAAGTTAGATGTAATTATTGTAATCGAGAGTTCAGTGGAGGGGTTTACCGGATGAAGTTTCATTTGGCTCAAATAAAAAACAAAGATATAATCCCCTGCACAGAAGTCCCTGATGATGTGCGGGACCACATTCGAAAAATATTGAGCACTCCTAAGAAACAAAAGACTCCAAAGAAACTAAGGATGAGTCATGCAACCAGTGGGCAACAGGGTAGCTCTTCTGGTAGCGGTGGCTTACATCCTAATCATGAATCTAATGGACAACAAGAGAGCATTGACCCATCTTTGTTATTTCCATGCCCAATTCCTATTGCTCAGCCAGTAGCAGATGATACTCAGACACAGAAACAAGATAATGTTGATAAAAAAGTTGCCGTTTTTTTGTTTCAAAATTATATTCCTTTTAGTGCAGCTAAATCATTGTATTATCAAGAAACGGTGGATGCTATTGCAGAATGTGGAGTTGGTTACAAAGCTCCAAGTTATGAAAAATTGAGATCAACCCTCCTGGATAAAGTAAAAGGTGAAATCCAGGATCGTTACAAGAAATATCAAGATGAATGGAAAGAAACTGGTTGCACAGTCTTGTGTGATAGTTTGTCTGATGATAGGGCCAAAACGATTGTCATATTTTCATTAACATGTTCGAAAGGGACACTATATCTGAAGTCAGTTGATATATCAGGTCATCAAGATGATGCTACATACTTGTTTGAGTTGATTGAATCGATTATCTTGGAGGTTGGTATAGAATATGTAATACAGGTAATAACAGATAGCAGTGCCAGTTACATTTATGCTGGGAGGCTTCTTATGGCCAAGTACAGTACTTTGTTTTGGTCACCTTGTGCTTCCTATTGTATTGATAAGATGTTGGAGGATCTAAGTAAACAAGAGTGCATTGGCACCGTCTTGGAAGATGTGAAGAACATTTCAAGATACATATACAGTCATGCATGGGTCTTGAGTCTGATCAGAAAGTTCACAGGTGGAAGAGAATTGATTCGGACAGGAATTACTAGATTTGTGACTAATTATCTTACACTAAGAAATATTGTTATTCTGGAGGACAACTTAAAGCATATGTTATCTCATTCAGAGTGGTTATCATCTGTGGACAGTAGACATCCTGATGCTCAAGTTATAAAATCCCTGTTGTATCAAGATCGATTTTGGAAGTCTGCACATGAAGCTGTTAGTATATCTGAACCACTACTTAAAATCCTAAGGATTGTGGATGGGCACATGCCTGCTATGGGCTATATATATAAGGGAATAGAGAGGGCAAAGGCTGCAATCAAGACATATTATGAGGGTGTTGAGGAAAAATATACACCAATTTGGGACATAATTGATCGAAGATGGACCATGCAGCTTCACTCTCCGATACATGCTGCTGCAGCATTTCTTAATCCTTCCATATTTTACAACCCAAATTTCAAGATTGATTTAAGGATGAGGAATGGGTTTCAAGAAGCGATGGCAAAGATGGCTGTCACAGATAAAGATAAGATTGAAATTACTAAAGAACATCCAATGTACATAAATGCACAAGGTGCTCTTGGTACTGAATTTGCAATCATGGGAAGGACCCTTAATGCCCCAGGTACGTCTGCTTTGCGGTCAGTCTAAGCTGCTGTACCAAGTGTGCTTTCATAATCTTTTTTTTTTTTTAAGGGTTTAAGATGCTTTTTCACACAGAATTTGCAGGACATGTACGCCCCTACATTTTTGGTCTTTCATCTGACTAATAGATTATTGTTGCTTATTGATGAAAATTTGGTGTTAGCAATGACATAATTCGTCGACAGTAATATGTCCAAATGGTATGTTAGATAACCTTTCAGTCTAGGATCTTTCCTTTGGGTTCAATTTAGAGTTCTCTGCATACTTAAATCAGGATTTAGATTAGTTCTCATATTCAAAGGATGCTTCACTGCATGCATTTTCAGGCGATTGGTGGGCTGGATATGGCTATGAAATTCCTACTTTGCAGAGAGTTGCCATAAGAATACTAAGCCAACCGTGCAGCTCCTATTGGTGCAGATGGAACTGGAGCCTTTTGACAGCATACATTCGAAGAAACGCAACAGAGCAGAGCTGGAAAAGTTAAATGATTTGGTTTTTGTGCATTGCAATCTTTGGTTACAAACCATTTGTCAGGGTAGGAAAGGAATATGTAATCCTGTCATTTTTTATGAAGTCGATGTTGGTTTAGAGTGGCCTAGTGAAACAGAATCTTCATTTTCTCTCGTGGACGATTCCTGGTTGGACAATTTGCCCCTTGAAGGCAAAAGTAGTCCTTGAATTTGTGGATAATAGAAACCCTGTATACGAGAAAGACGAAATGTGCTTCAAATGTCCTATTGTATCCTTTTAACTCTTGCGTTGACCCAAGTTGCAAGCTAAAACCACGTCTTTGACACCTATATATATATATACACACACACACACTTCTTTGTAAAGATGCAAGCTTTAGTGATTTTTGAATTTCCTGACTGAAAATAATACTTCGTTAAGCATTGGTGTTGTTACTTCACAAGAAAAGTAAAACCAAATCTCATATTATTGCCTTTTAATATTAGAAAGCAAATTTAAAAATATTTATCGTTAATGTACACTTTTTAAAGATTGGATCCTAATAAATAAAAAAGGTGTTGATATGTTACAAATTAAGATAAGTTCAAGAAATATAATTTTTAGGGTTAATTATTATTGAATCTTTTTATAATTATGGATCGGTAGATACTGCATCAGTTTTGTATTATGTATTCTATTTATCATTATTATTTTTATTATTAGTATTATTATTATTTTATTAGTATTTTTATTATTATGATTATTTTTTTCAAAAATAACTTATTAATTGATTCAATTAATTTTCTTCTATTTATTTTATTTTAATTTGTTATTTAAATTTTATTCTATTATTTTGTTATTACTATCTCGTCACATATGCATGTGGTCTATTGGAAACAACCTTTCTATAATGTAGGCTTTTGCTTCATTTTGAGAGATTTTTCACATAGAAGTTGTTCTCCTTCTACTCCCTTACTTTCATATCATTTAAAGTACTTACTTTAATCACACAAGAAGGAAAAATATAGTTTTCACATTATTATGTTTTTCTCAATGGTGGTACCAGATCTTTGGTTTAAAGAAGTCGTTTTCTTATGTGAACCAAGATGGAAGATTTAATCACGTACAATAGTGACATGTTCAAGTTAACAACAAAAAATTATTCCTATTGAAAGCCAAAGATGGAGGATCGCTTGTATTGTAAAGATTTACACGAGCCATTTACTAACTGTTAAGCCAAAGGGAAAGAACGACAGTGAATGGATGTACTAAATCAAAAGGAAATGATTATTGATCTAAAAATATATAAACTGAAGTTTGTTTAAATATATGTCAGATTACATAAATGCTTATGGTTAAAGCTTGAATTGATGATTCAAAGGAAGAAGTTATACAATAAGGTGTATCTTATGAGATGATTGGTGAGGTTGAAATACAAAGATGGACAAAATACGATCGAGCATTTGAATAGTTTCAAGGGACTTGTCAACAAGTTATCAAAGGTAGAAATCAACATTAATGATGAGTTACAGGTGCTACTTCTTTTAAGATTATTACCTGAAAGTTGAAATACATTGTTATCACTCCCAGTAACTCTATTTATAATGAAAAAATTACAATGGACACCATAAGTAACAGTTTTCTAAATGAAGAAGCTAAAAGAAAAGAACGTGTTTCTATAAGGCATTCAGAGGCAAATTTCCTTGAAAATCAAGGAACAAGGGAGAAATAAGGAAGAAATAAAGCTTAAGATTGGTGGAAAGGAATAATAGAGTTGAGTTCTAAATTTGTTTGATATTATTATGGAAAGTCAATCCGTAAGAAATATGAATGTCAAATCTTTAAGAGAGATCAAAATGGTAGAAAAGTTAAGCTACATCAAACCGAATAAAGAAAGAACGTAGAATGCCCGCACGGGTAGCTTGGTTGGTTAACTAATAGGGTCAATTGGAACAAGGTCCTAGGTTCGACTCCTGATAACGGGAAGCAGTGGACCGCTCTGTTAGGGGGCTAACCAAGATTATACCGTGATTCAATTCTCCAGCGATGATCGGGCCTGCGACTGGGGGCCCTTGGAGTTGGGGATTCAACCTTTTTGGAACAAAGAAAGAACATAGAATGTCATTGCTATGGCTACAGAAGAAGATGTTTTCTTCATTGATATTGACAATTATCTCAATATGACTCATAATGATTATTCATAGATTGTTGATTCTAGTACCTTCATCTTGAGCTGCCACATACCGAAATTAATGCTCCGATCAAACTTTTCAATAGAGGACTTTGTTATCGTCATGATGGCCAAAAAATTGATATTCTGACTATTTTTCTACAAGTGGGCCCCAGACAAGAAACTGAGATAATAGACCCCACAAAAGCACTAGAAGTGGGCGTGGATCCCACAAGCAAAGTTGAACTTCGTTTACAAAATCGACGTAGTAGGCCCCACAAAACAAAACCGAGACAGTGGGCCCTGCAAGGTAAGCCCGAAGTAGTGGGCCCCACAAGATAAACCCGAGATAGTAGGTCCCACAAGATAAATCCGAGATAGTGGGTCCCATAAATACAATCAAGGCAGTGGGCCTCGTTTAGACTTACAATAAAAAAATCTATGTTATTTTCTAATGTGGAGGGTCCATCTTGGTAGCAACCACAGAACATACGGTAAGTTAAACCAACAAGAGCAGCTCTGATACCAGTTTGTTAAGATAAAATGCCCTCGAATTGGATACTGGTTGAATTTAATAGCCCGAAAATTAATAACGAAAATAAAGATAGACAAAATAAATGGGATAGAACACAAAGATTTACGTAATTCGGTCAGTGTGACCTACGTCCACGGCCGAAGGGTGAGCAATTTTACTAATATGTAGAGAATGTATACAAGTAAAAAGGCTGAAATAAAAGGCTTTCAAAACTTATAAGTATACAGAAGAGGGGATGAGATGATAGGAAGATTTATAGGAAGAAAATGGTGTGTTCCTGTCACTAAATGAAAAATGAAGTTTAACGACGAAAATTACCGACGGAATATGGACATATTCCGTCGGTAACCTTATTTAGCGATGGAATTTACTGACGAAAAAAGTCGTCGGAGATACAGCCGTAGGTATAAAATAAAAATTTTTCTGTCAGAAAATTACCAACGGAATTGACTTTCCGTCGCTAAATCCAATATTTTACCAACGGAAATTTTTTTCTGTCGGTAAATTTGTTGAAAACTATTTTTAAAATTTTACCTGCAAAGTGTTTAGTTTCTGTAAAAGCTATCTTGAAAATAACTTCATTATTTCAAGTAAAAGAATTCAAATAATGAAATTCATACTAAAAAAGATCCGAAAATAAAGAACTGAA
>JANTNU010000235.1:32038339-32049607 GCA_024752395.1 Erythroxylum havanense | reverse complement strand
AATTATGTCGTGATTGAAAATGATTTCATATTAAAACGGGCCCAAATGGTTTATTGATTTCCGCGTATGTGATTGATGGATTAAAAAAAATGTCTTTCTGAGGTTTGAACTGTTACTGAGTGATGTAGCACGCCACTCTCGCGGGGCACGGACCTGGATATCACCGTCGATGTCGGGTTCGGGTGTTGCGGGAGTGGGGTGTTACAAAATCAGGTAAAATTACCCTTTGAGAAAGGCGGCCAAGATTTGGCGTCGCCACAATGAAACCTCAACTCGCAACCCAGAAACCCAACATTCAACACAAAATTTTGCACACATATACATACCATTTCTACAACCATCACAAAGGAACTTCTTCCATTCTCATTACTAAACAAAATGAAGTTTGAACGTAACTTTAATTATATACCAACAAACGCATCATTAACTTAATGCAAAAAAATACAATTGGATGCTCATGTTTTATATGCTGCTAAAGCTACCCAAAAGTAATTAAACTAACTTAATTATTAAATGTAGCTATCTCGAAGTTTTTAAATGCCTTGCAAGGATCACTAACCTTTTCGTTCGACACCTGAGGAGAAAATAGTGAGTTGAGCTATAAAGCTCAATAGCTAATATATTTATAGCCATCGATAACGAGTCATATAATCAAGCATATATATATATACATATATATTTATGCATCTACATCTCATCTTATTCTAGCAAGTCAATCATCCGTAATTCTAGCTCAAAAACACAAAGTTAAAGAAGTTATCACTTAGCACATAACATGTACATTTAACTATCAAACATGCCACTTAAATGCATCATACTTGACAAATCAAAGATAAAATACATAAACAAAATGGCTTGAGAGTTCCATAGATAGAAATGGGGAAACCAAAGTTTACACCATGAACAAAATAAGTCCGTTCTTAAGATCTCATATGTCACAAACGGGTAGCCGAGATAAGGCTTTAGGTCAACGTGCACGTGACTAACAAAATGGTTTCTCTCTTATCCAAACATAAGCAAATACTCATGCTCAATTCAATTCATCACATATTCACATTTTCATGCTTATCAAGCTATTTCCTCTTTTGTTTATACAAAATGTCATAACATCATTTATGACATAACATGGTAACAATCATAATGCATTTTTTCAACAATTCAAATTCAAACAATTAGGCATACCCACATACAAGTAAGCAATTTGCTCATCTCACAACAACTATAAACACATTACTCACCTAATTTCGCTTAAAAATCCAAGCTCAATATTGTCTTTCCTCTTGCTCTTGGATAGTATTTTCTTGATTCCCTTCAATTAAACCAAGTTTTTATTTAAAACAACATTCAATGAAATTTTATAAAACTTCAATAATTAACAATAGAAAAATTAAGCTCTAACTTAACCTACTCATAGTTCATCTAGGTTAGAAAAACCAAAACCTAATTAAAATTCATAAAATATCAAAATGGGTTCTTTTTTCTCTTCTTTCTCTCTTCATTCCCAACACAAAATCCCATTATCTTCCTACTCCTTTTGTTTTTCTAACGAAGCAATAAGAAAAGATGAAAAAGATTACCTTAGCTTAGCCAAATCCTCTTCCTTCTTCTTCTTTCCACGTTTTTCTCTCTTTTTCCCTAGCTTCCACTATTTTCTTCTCTTCTTTCTTTCTTCTCTATGTTTTCATCTCTTCTTTTCTCTCTTCTCAAGATTCTCTCTTCTTCTTCTTCTTATTACAAGACAATAATTTGTCTTGGTCTTCCAAAAATACCCCTCCTTCATTTAATCAAAAGACTACTTACTCCTTAGGCTATTTAAACACCATATTATACTCTAATTTCATTCTAACATTTCCATTCTAATTTCTAATTGCCACTTATGCTCACTAACTTAATAACTCAATTCTAAAAATAAATCAATAAATAAATAAGTAAATAAATAATAATAATAAATTGGAGTCCAACAAGAAGAGCCGCTACATTTTCCAAAAAACACAAGACTTGCAAATTATCCTAGTAGCATCAATATTCTTGAAAGTCTTATCAAATTCTTTGTACCTTAGAAAGTGAAAATACTCTATCAAGGGAGATTATTATTCTTTGAAAGCTTACATTGAGCTTACCTTATATTTATTTTTGAGAGTTTGTAGAGGCTTGTTATACACTTCAAGTGTGTAAAGTTGGAGAACTTTGAAAAATATGTACTTGTAAGCTTGAAAAGGCTCATTAAATTTAATATTCGGATTCTTATAGTGAAATTCTCAAGTTGGATATTTAGGGACTAGACGTAGGTTTTGTTAATAACTAAACTATTGATTGGGTCATTCTTTCTCTTTTCTTAACTTTTAAATTTCTGCATTATAAGTTTGTATTTTCAAAAGGCTCTTTCGGCTTTACAATAAGCTCTTTCTGTTTTCCTATCGTAAGAGGTTCTTTTAAACATTAACAGGTTCTTATCGATTAAAAGACTCATTTTGTTTTTAAGCGTTAACAGACTTCTTTCAATTTTTAGCATTAGTAGACTCTTATTAATTAGCAGACTCTTTTTTTTTAGCACTAGCAAACTTGTTTTTATTAATAGGATTTTTTTGTTTTTAACATTAATCCTTTCAAAAGTTGATAGGACCTTTTTATTTATAGTCTTATTTTTATTTAGCAGGATCTTATCAATTTGAACGTACCTTGAAATTTTTTTTCACACAATTCACTCTCCCTTTTACGTGTATTTATTTTATCAATATAGAGACAATTATTTAATACATTTTTATTTGAATCTTCACTATTTATCAAATAAATTATAAACAATTTTATATTCTTTTTATGTATAGATATTTATTATTTTATATCAAAGATATTTTTTAATTTAGTACTAAAATTTTTAAAATTATAATCCTAACCAGTATTTGACTGATATTAGTTACTGACCAATATTAATTTAGAATACTAATTTTGAAAATAAGTAAAAAAAATTTAAACTCCTAATATGATTTAGTGGAAACACGTGATTTTATTAGTACCATTTAGAAATATTTTTCCATGTGTATAATTATGAGATTAGGAACGGTCTACTTGGATTTGTTTTTTTCCGGTATGTATAATTACGAGTAGTGACTGTCCATTTTCCCACGCGCATTTAGATGCAGAAGAATTCTTTGTATTTAGATGTAGAAACACGCCCTTTTGTCCTTCCTACCACGTAATTTATTTCAATTTGAGCCTGAACCAGAGCTCGAGTCCAGAATGTTGGGAGCGGACATCAAAATTCTAGGACTGACTTGTCACGTAAGTATGCAACTTATACATAGTTCATGTCCCAGATACCAACTAGCAGCTTCTACTAGAACTTTATCAGATCAATTTCCATGTCCTGCAACAACAAGCTGAACCTCTACACTTACCAATACTTGTTTATTTTTACAAGCGACTAATTTCTGGATTCACCAACTTGCTAAATCAACCGGAAAATTTTTTAGTTGTAAATATATTCATAGAAATCGACTGTCTTTATTGATAGAAGAAATTTGGAATTTTTTAGTGCACATCAAACAGAAATAACAGCTCACCTTGTGAAAATCATATCCGTAACTTGACAGCAGTCAATTTGCAGCTGTTGCTTGTGTAAAATTACACCACGTAGTGTCTTTTCTACACTGATTCTTGCAGTTTTTGAAAGTTTGAAGTTATGTACAACGATAACACAAAAGAGGAGGGAAGTAAACACCTCTCGAAAACTTCCCCCAATAACTGCGGCAAGAGCTTGCTGGCTACAATTTGTCGTTGCTTCAAAAACTCACGACGATCCCCCTTGTCTTCATGACCAAACGAACAAGTTTTTGCACTGCTAAGAAGCTGGTCGTCTATATTATGATGAGATTCTTCGCCTGGAGAAAACTGGTCCTGCCTTGATGAATTCTCAGAGTTTCCTCCATCTTTAGATTGATCATCAGGATCTTCTTTCCCTTGCTTCTTCTCACTCTGACTTCCACCTGTATCATCCTTTGGAATGCTCCGTACCAAGTCTGGTCGAGCTTCTACCCCAACACGCCTCAGGTGCAGCTATGATATATAGTACAGAAACATTTCAGCAGGTTGGTGCCAGGTTATCAAAACTTACTTTAGAAACAGTTAAAATCATAGAAACTTGATCAACCTGAAGATGCAAGTTGACTTCATCTGGGCGTGAAAGAAATGGAAAATCACCACCACTCTTCAAGTACGCACGTCTTGCTTCAGGATACCTTTCACTCAATTGATCTTTAAGATGTTGAGGAATTGCGCAGTAGTCATTCGTCTTGGAGAACAAAAGGGTAGCATGTCAACAAAAACTAGTATATTAATCAAAACGTTTGCATTTGTTTACAAGGAACAAAACTGCAACAAGAAAATGAAAAAGTGTACAAAAAGGAAAATAAATGAATAAGAAATCAATTATCTACTAACTTACAATTATAGTTGGATTAGTTTTAGTCTTCTCTTGAGGTGACCAAGAAATGAAGAATACCATTTTCACTTGCATTCAATTTTTGGAAAAGAAACTTCAGTATTAAACTATGTTAACAATCTACTACTAATTAATCTTTATCCATAGGCATGGCTGGTAGAAATATGCAGTGACTTCACACATAAAGTTTCACATAACCTACATCCATTAAATTGATAGATGAATCAGAAAGCTGGGAATCCAACTGAAGCACTTACATCCATTATAGTGACAGATGAATCTGAGAGTAGAAGAGATCCAACTGAAGCAGTATCAACATTTAAAGTCAACCTGGCCGCCAAGTCCTCTCTATGTAGTGTTTCAACCTGATATAGTAATCACATAACATAAGCAAGTTCTTCACTTGAAGCTGATAAGCACGTTAAATTATAAGGAAAATAAACAGAAAATGCCAGAAGAAATAAGCTAATATAGAAAAGAAAAGAGAACAAAATGGAGGGGTGGCGGAGCATAGTAAAACCTACCAACTAGTCAAAGAAGCATATTTGCGATACTGGAATTGGATAATATTACTACTCAGTAAAAATACTAGCACTACAAAACAGGCTAGAAGATTTGCATGCTGGCTCAAAGATTTACATAATAAGACAGAAAATAGTCAAAAACAGATATTGGTTAAATAGTCCATCACTATGCTCCGATTGCGTTTTTCTTGCTTCCAAAGTGACAAAGTCACATGTTTCTTCCTTTTCTTTTTACATTTTGACATGCATCTTCAGTTTTTCATTTTCTTCCCCGTTGAAGATCATGGAGATTTAGTATAAAAATACTGTTATGTATTTGATAGAGGAATAATTTCTGTACCTTATAATAGAATAGTTTAGATATATTTAAGAATGTTGTATTACATTATTTATGAAATACTGTGCTACCTTATTATTCCAAATAAACAAAACCGTGCTACCTTATTATTCCAAATAAACAAACTAAACTTAATGAAAAATACACCACAGGTTCTTTGCAGTCCGTATCCATGGAAGCAGGCTATACAAATGAGCCACGAGTCAATATTCTTCTCCTTTCTCAACCTTCTTTATCTCTACTTTTACATAATTTAAAAGCTAATTTAATATTCTCCAACCCTTTTTTCACAAATGCACCATATTTTATTACTGACAGCCATCAAAACCGAAAGCAAAACTAAAGACAGATAAAACTTATTCAGAATACAACAGTGCAGCAGCTAAAATGAAGATGCACAGATAATCAAAATCCAAGTTTCGAAGTCAAGTAATTAGCATAAAAGACAAATCGAGTGTATCAATAACCAGAACTAAATTACATCATGAACAAAACTATCGAGGATACAACCAATGAAAAATAGAATATGGAAATATAAAATCTTAGGTAGAAACCTGAGAAACAACAAAGTCCACAGAATCTGCGATGAATGGTTCATGAGGTCCATCTCGAATCCCAGTCAAAACGTATCTTTTCAACAGAAAAGAAGGAGTCCAGCTTACACTGCACCACAATAGAATTTACAGATACCATAACTTCTTTTGCACAAATAACAGCACATCTAAGAAGCTCAATAAAAGGGACCAACTTTTCCTAGTTCCAAGCTTCCAGAAAACATCATTTATGACATAATATGTGCATATTCAAGTTTTCAATTTGATGAATGAGAACCATAAGTATCCTTTTCCAAAGAGTAGGGGTGAAATGAGAAGCTCGTCAAAAAGGAAAACGAACAGAAAACACACTTGCACTGACAACTTTCTCAGTTTGAGAAGGCACAATTTTCAATTTGGAAAGGACCAATTCAAGGGATATGAACTGTAGAACGGCAAAGAGGCAATTGAATGACTTCTTCGATATAAGGTGCACCCCTATTCATTTATGATAGTAGGACAATACAAGCTACTAACAATCTTCTAATTTTGAGCATGGAAACTATCTGAATAAAAGGATACCTAACGCAATATTCTTATATAGGATAACTGGGATGATAATAATAGACCTAACCCTGAAAAGAAGTAAAGTAAAAAACATAGATGCAGCTTCCTAAGACTGCTAGAATTTAAATGAATTCTTGAAGTTTCCCTTCTTATAAACTAATCCTTCGAGTTATACAAGTCAAAGTGTGTTAACTAAGACAACATGACATCAGAAAAGGAAAAACTGGAAAATCACTATTTTCAAATCTGAATTTAAGGAAAAAAGATCACAGATTCTTATTTGCTTAGGCAAGTGACACAGAAGCTCAAATTCAGTAAGGAAGGGAAAGGGGAAGAGGGGAGGGAGGGGTGCGTTAGTCTTTTCCTTGGCAATCATTCATTTAACCAAAGTGTAGCACCTTTGGGCTAATCTACAATTTAGGTTTAAATGGCCATATTTTACTACTGTCAAGGCCCAAATATTCCATAACATTGAGATTTAACAACATAAGGAACTGCTCAGTAGAAGCTTCCAACCATACTTCCACTTCATCTCTTAAGAAATTCACACTCTCCTACTAGCAATTACAAATTAACCTCCAATGAACAATTTTCGCCATTTTATTTGACATATTACAAATTTCTCCATTTTACAAATTCACAAAAGTGTGCTTTCCACTGTTGAAATTTTAGAGCACATACAACACTATGTTATCCATGCCCGTGAAATCCCTCATACTAAGCAAATGGCTGTCATCATCTTATATGAACATAAATATCTTTCATGATTCTACAAATGATGATAGAATGAATTTTGATGGATACATACACAGGAGCCCATGGCATGGCAGCTGCAAAATTGCGTGTATCCAAAAATGTATTTGACAGTATCAGTGATCTCACTCGTCTTGGTCGATGCTGGGCAAAAAGTTGTGCTAAGAAGCCTCCAAGAGAAGTACCATAAAGATGTATCTATTACATATAAGATTCATACATTCAATCAGCTTATAGGCAATCTCAGTAACTTATGACAACAGAGTAAGCAGCATGCAAAGCTAACCAACAGAAAAACATACATTTTAGTCATACTTGGTCTAACCAACAGAAAAATGTACATTTTAGTCATACTTGGTTCCAAGTATATTCATATTATCATAATAACTGGGTAGCAATACAAAATCAGCTCTTATCCTACTATTTAGACCATATATCTATTATCAACTTTGTGTACATTTTATGTTTATACAAAACTCACACCCTAGAGCATGGTAAACATAACCATTGAAACTATTTAGCTTCTAATGTATGAAAAGTCATTGATAAACAATAAGCAGATGATGATTCTTACATGATGAACATCAATGACATCCAGAAATTTTTCAAATGCTTGAATCCACTCCTGATGGTTCCATACACGTGGAATATCAACTGAAATCACTCGATAACCCTGGAAAAAAAGCAAATGACTAGATTAATCAGCTTTCAGCAAGTGTCACCAACAGCCACTAGTACAAATCATAATGAAATCCATAAGATGATGTCACAGATGAAAAATTTCAAATTTTGTGAAATACAATGAGCATTATTAATTATAACTGGACATCCATATAATAAATCCACAATTCCATAGTAAAACACAAGTTTGAGAAAATACATCTAAAAAAACCTAAAGGAGGGGAAAAGAACTAAAGTGCCATTAACTTGTTATGCAAATAATTCCACAGAAAATAAGAAAATTACCTTCATGGACAAAGACATGATCTGTTTATAGTATACATCTGCGGTTCCTGCTAGTCCAGGTAGGCAAATAAGTGGAGGGACCACTTTTGGACCAAAATCATAATATCGCCATTGTTTGGTGCCAATCTATGATTGAGCAAACAATAATGTTGCAATGAAAAAGATACTCTTGCATGAAAAGATGTAGAAGCCTGCCTATCATTTCTAAATAAAAGAAAAGAAAGCAGCAATAGCAGACATATGATCAAATTCAATAGAATAGATATAAGAAATTAAATCTGAGTAGATAAAATCATGGACAATATAGTAGTTATGGAACTACATAAACGAACTAAACAAAAACTTTGTAGTCATGGAGACAATAGAAACACTAATATGATACTTCAGGGAAGCAGGGATCAGAATACAAACCGATAGAACCAAGCCTTGTGTCTAGAATTTAAAAAGGGAAAATCAAATACTCATAAACTTCCCAAGATAGCAAACTAAAACCAAACGATAAGAACAAAAGTTAAAATAAAATTGGATAACGTTAACCATTTGACTTGGAAGGACAATTTTGAAGTTAATTGAAATGCAAACCCAGCTATTAGTAAAATAAAATTGGATAACGTTAACCATTTGACTTGGACGGACAATTTTGAAGTTAATTGAAATGCAAACCCAGCTATTAGAGTCACTCATCAAGCAAATCTCATAACAACCGACAATTAATCACACCCAGATCATCATAATACCAATACTAAGGAAGAAAGCAAAAACTCAAAACTGATAATTCACTACGAAGAAGAGGAACAAAGCCAAAACAAAAGAGTACCCAATTGAGAACACAAGTTGACCACTAAAACTCCACCATCATATCGATATCAGCTAAACAGTTGCATAGATTTGAGAAAAGGGGGGAGAAGAAGAAAAAAGAGAAACTCACAGGGATTTTGTGGAGAGGAACTTGAGACTTGAAGTGAACATAATCTCCGGGCGCCGAGAAGACGCCTTTCATTCTCAATTATTGATTTCTAGACATGAATTTTCATTTCATATCAGAAAGACGCCACTTTTTTCCATTCCGATAGATCGATGATCACTCGTTTCTCGCTCGCTCGCTCGCTCGCTCGCTCTATGTACGATTCTTTGTCCGCCTCTCTGTATTATTGTTGTTTGTCTTTGTCTATTGGTTGTTGGAGTTGATTAGGATTCTGATTTGTAAAGCACGTGCCTCGCTGTTAACGGTCAACTGACGGTCACGTCGTTCACCTGATAGTCAACGTTATATGGTTCGGTGCGTATAATTGTGTCATATTGTCTGTAATCTCAGCCGTTCACTTGCCATATTTCTGTTTTACAAGCGGTTAAACGAACCCCAGCAAGATTACATGTCTGTATCCGGTTGCTTCTTACACGATAAAGACGCAGTTTGATTCTGTTTTGTGAGAAAGAATTGAGCACTGACACTCCTTCCAAGAATTATATGAAACAGTTTTTAGATACTAATATAAATCAATGCTTTAAAAACAAATAACGAGTATAATTTGTTAATCGACTACCTGACAAGCCAACAATTTAAACTCAAATTATAAATTAGATTCAAATGTCATTAAGACAAATTAGAAAACCAATCTTAAAATCAAGTTTCCCTTGTACAAACATGAAATCCTTTACAGTTAAAAGGAAATCAGCGCATAGAAAATAAGTTAAGCTGTACGCCAACTATACTAACATCGCATTCCACTGAGGTAAGGTAAGCAAATTCTGTCCATAAAGCCTACTCTTAACACGAGTCTGTTGGTCCTGTGAATGAAGTCAAGAACAATCAGGAGACCGAAAGTTCATTCTTTACCACATGCAACGCAATGAGTGAAGCCAATCGTCATGGACGAAAGCAATGCAAGAGATTGAGTAAAATCAATCAAAAGGCTTAGAACGATTGCAAGGACTGCAATCACAATAATCTGCAACTATAACATGATCCACAGTAACCTGCAACTGTAGTATGACTATGACCCATGGTGGACAACAATTTGCAAGAACCTTTCTTCATCACAAAGATACTAGCAAAAGAAACAAAAGTAGATCAAAGCTAAAAGACCATGTAAAACCGTAGCAACCCAATCCTGATGATTAGTGAATAGAGTAGCCCTCACCCTATACACTGACTAGGAGTTATTGTCTACAGAATGCCACAAATGTTAACATCGAAAACATAAAAGAGGAAGAAATTAAAAGATTACTTGAACAATTGAAACGCCAGATAGCATCACCATCATCTCAAAACACATACATTTGCAAATGTTATTTAAACCAATTACTTAGCCACCATCCTAGAAATAAAGTCCTCGTAGCGGATTTTCCCATCCGAACCCACATCGACCTCCCGGATCCACTCGTCGAACTCCGCAGGTTCCAGCTTCTCCCCAATACTCGTCAAAATGTGACGCAGATCCGCCACGGACACAAAACCCGTGGAATCCTTATCGAGCACCTTGAATGCATCGCGAAGCTGGCGATCGAAGGGCTCTGCTTTCATGTGCTTGGCCATGAGATCGAGGAATCTTGGGAAATCGAAGGGGGCGGTTAGGTTTTCCTCCGCGATTATGGACTTGAGTTGGGCTTGGGTTGGGTTTCCTCCCAAAGAACGCATGAGGATTCCTAATTCAGAAGGCGCGATCTTGCCGTCTCCGTCAGTGTCGAAGAGCGTGAACGCTTCCTTCATCGACGAGACTTGGTCGTCGCTCAGATCCTTGCCCATTTTAGCTTTCCGGATCGGATCGGGTCTCTTTCTCTGTCTCCGTTGCTGGCTAACTGAAATGGTGTGTTCGGCTTAAAACATTGAACGAATGTTATGCTCGGTAAATTAAGGCCCCACTTTTTTATTTTTATTTTCAAATTTTAAAAAAATGATTTATTTAAATTTTTAGTTTAATTTTTTCCTTTCAATTTTCAAAAATTATAAAAACCATAAAAAAAAATTTTATTTTTTCTTTATTATCAACTAAATATATATTATTTAATTATTTAATATATTAATTTTAATAAAAAATTATAAATAATTTAATTCAATATCATGTTTAATTAATTTAAATTAATTATTAATAAGAATTATGCTTAGTTTAATTTTATTTAATTTTTGTAATTAAATTAAACTTAATAATT
>JANTNU010000235.1:32013656-32038239 GCA_024752395.1 Erythroxylum havanense | reverse complement strand
ATAAGAATTAGGCTTAGTTTAATTTTATTTAATTTTTGTAATTAAATTAAACTTAATAATTATTAATAAATATAATCAAATTTAAAATATATTCAAAATATACATGTTAAATAAATTTTGATTTAATAATTAAAATATATTTAAAATAAATAAAAATTAATTTCTAAATGATTTATTTTAATAAAATAAACTATTTTTATTAACCGTTTGTTGATAAATATTATATAAGAGATTAAAATAAATGTATTTAATTAAAAATAATTTATCTTTAAGTTTGGTCTAATATGTAACCATCTTTTGTAATAAAAATATAATTACATTTATATTAATTAAATATGATTTTATTTTTATTTAAAAGAAAAATATAAGCTAAAAATAGAAAATAAAATGAAATTTACAAAAAGAAAAAGCAAGTAGAACCGAACTTCATTGCATTGTTTTTTTTGTATAAAGGGAAAGTACACAGAACACTAAATGAGACGGGGGAAATAGTGTCCCGACAAATCCTCTAGAAGGAGAGGAAGGCACTCAGGGGGTGGAACATCAAAATAGGTGATACCAATGTCGGCCAGACCTGCCCGGGTGACGAGCCAGTCGGCACATCTATTGCCCTCTCAGTACACATGCCGATGAACAACAAACCAGTTCTTGGTGAGAAGTTTCAAGATACCCATGACGATCGGATTGCTCGACTGATAGCGGGACGACACTGAAGAGAGAAGCTGGTGCACCCCCAACGAGTCCGCTTCCAGCTCGATCCGACGATATCCCAACCACCAAGCCAAGGAGAGTCCGGTGTAGATAGCCCAGAGCTCCGCTAACTGCGCAGTGCACCACCCTATAAATTGGGAGAATCCACTCAGCCAATTGCCTTCACTGTCCCGGAGAAGTCCCCCTGCCGAGGCTGCAAAATGGGTGCGTTGACAAGCCCCATCGGTGTTCAGCTTGACCCACCCAGCTGGCAGGCGACTCCACCCGATCTGGTGCTCCTGGCGAGGCCAAAAACCGGTAGTGTCCATACTGGGCCGCTCAAAGGCCTTCATAACCTGATCTGCAAAAGACAAAATAATAAAGGAAGGTGAGATGGGCCGCACAAAATCAGAATCAAAAATAGCCTTGTTCCTCTATGTTTAGAGGAACCAGCTGGTCAATCCAAAAATAAGTGCTCAATCCTTGCCCTGCACACGCCGATGCTGGAGGAGATTGGAATGCATCCAATCCTGAACGGGGAGAGCAAACGAATCCAAATTGACGATATTCGACTGGATGGAGGCCCACACTTGCCGGGCAAGTGGGCAGTCCCGAACAACGTGAAGGGAAGATTCTTCGTGGGAACAGTGGGGACAGATACCCTCAGTGGTGAGCTGACGACGCACCCTTT
Source organism: Erythroxylum havanense (assembly GCA_024752395.1). Lineage (NCBI taxonomy): Eukaryota > Viridiplantae > Streptophyta > Magnoliopsida > Malpighiales > Erythroxylaceae > Erythroxylum > Erythroxylum havanense. The sequence continues at coordinate 32,036,858 of JANTNU010000235.1, read as the reverse complement.
ATTGGTTACTTAGCAAGCGATCCTTTGCGAGTAACCATAAAAACGATCGCACCTACTGAGGTCCCAACCACTGCCAGACGGCCAGCCAAACCCCGTGCGGCGCGGCAAACCCAAGTCTCAGAAGTAAGGAGTAAGCAGAGGCCACGGTAAACTGGCCATGGTCGGTGGCACCCCAGACTAATCTGTCGGGGCCCAGAAGCAGGGAAGGAGGAAACAAGCCAGCTATAGTACGACATATCGAAGACGGGAGGAAATCCTGGATGGCCTCCAAATTCCACCGACCGGTGGGGTCCACAAAGTGACCAACACGTAGGCTGAGATGAGAATCCGGGACGGGCTGAGTAGAGTGGGATATGAGTGGGCCAACCCCCGTGACCCAGGGGTCGAGCCAGAAGCTTGGCGTCGAACCATCCCCTATGCGCCATTGCATTCCTTTAGTCACAAGGTGCCATGTGGCCCTGATGCTCCTCCACACCATCGATCCCCCTGTGGAAGGGAGGGAGGAGTGAATGTGTCAAACATCAAAAGCATATTTAGCAGAGAGCACCTGGACCCATAGGACAGTAGGATTATTGACCAAAGCCCATCCCAGTTTGGCCAGGAAGGCATCATTCATCTCTCTGATCCGACGGAGGCCTAAGCCCCCCAGCTCCTTAGGCCTACAGACCTCCTCCCAGCTAACCAGATGTAACTTACGGCGGTCTTGCACCAAGCCCCATAAGAATTGGCGCATAGCTTGCTCTATATCATCACACAGCCCTCGCGGTAACCGGACAGTCTGCATCGTGTAACTCGGTATAGCTGATAATACCGATTGAACCAATGTGACCCGACCAACGAAAGACAACATGGAAGGGACCCAACCCGATAGACGGTGATGGACCGAATCAAGGATATGCTGGTAGGTATGCTTACTGACCCGCTGATGAAGGAGGGGAATCCTCAGATACCGACCAAGATCGGAAGTACGGGGGAAGCCGAGCGCTCGGCTTAAGGCACGAACGGTCGAAGGAGGGACATTCTTGGAGAAGAAACATCGTGATTTTGCTCGACTCACTCGTTGATCCGATGTCGCGCAGAACGAGTCCAAAATTTTTCGAAGTACTTGAACCTGATCAAGGGTGGACTCGACGAAGAGGATGAGATCGTCAACAAAGAATAAATGAGAGAGGGGGGCCATACCTACTCAGCCGGACCGGATGCCAATGACCGAAGGAAATCGCCTGATTGATCTGATGGCCAAGGCGGTCCAAGCACAACACAAAAATGTACGGGAAAAGAGGATCGCCCTGCCGAATACCTCGAGAAGGCTGAAACTCCTCGCTCAGCTTGCCGTGCCAATTTACTTGAAAGGATACTGTTGTGATGCAATTCATGACAAGCGACAGAAGCGAGGTCAGGAGACCTATGTCGTGCAAAGTGGCGTGAATGAAGTCCCAATCAAGACGGTCGTACACTTTTTTGAGGTCCACTTTGATGGCCATAAATCCCGTCCGACCAGTTTTGCCAAACTCTGATATTGCCGAACTCCGATATGTTGCACTGGTGGAGCGTATTAGATAAACGGAGGAGCTCTCCGCTGAAATCCGAGGATCCAGGATGCCAGTTGGCAACAACCACCTGGGGGAAAGATTCATGAGTGATCCACGCCGATTGAAAACGGAAAGGACGGCGCGGAGGGGTAATAGACACAGGAGCTAGGAACCGAATAAGGAGGGGCCGATGATCCGACTTAAGGAAAGACAGGTGTTGGACCCTGGTGTTCGAATATGCGGATAACCAAGCAGGAGAACCAAAATCGCAATCTAACCGTTCTTGGAGGTCGCCCTGCTTCCACGTGAAACACGGACCAGTAAAGCCCAGATCTTGGAGGTGGCACTGAGTCATACAATCCCTAAAGAGAGTATTTATACGGGGTTGAGCACTCGACCCCCCTCTTTTATTGACACTTTCCAACGTAGCATTAAAATCCCCTCCCAGAAGCCAGGGGGTTATGATATGCAGAGCAAGGGTCGCCAAGTAGTGCTAAAGATATCTTTGTAAGGCAGGGGTGGGACTCGCGTAAATAGCCGTAAAATCAAACACCTGTTGATCCCATTGCTCGCGAGTATGAATAAATTGGCGGTGGGTTAGTCGGACGCGGACGTCGATACCCTCCTGCCAAAGAATCCATATCCCGCCCAAAAAGCCCGTTGCCTCGACCCGGAAGGAATTGCGAAAACCTAGAGACCGAATAACGCGCCTAGCTCGTTCTCCACTAATACGAGGCTCAACGATGACCATGATGCGAGGCTTATGTAGGCGAACATAGTTCCGTAGGATGGGCTTGAAGATCCGACCTCCAATCCCTTGACAATTCCAGATGAAAATCATCATAAACACGAATAGATCAAGAGGAGCTAACTTGACCCAGTCGGAACTAGGCCAGCCTGCCCAGCGGCCTCGAGACTAGGAATAGTCTCGGGGGCGGGAACTATATCCTCCATTGTTGTATCAAGAGAGTCGTGCCCATCCCTAGCCCTCGAGAGCTCAGGAATGGGATCGGGGGGTCGGGGGGCACATCCTCTAGGATAGGCTGAGGCAGCGACGTATCCATGGAGCTGGGGGGACGGTAGGGCCCTCGTCCGTCGCTTCATGGCACTGGTCCGCAGGGATGGGCGGGGGCAATGCCAGGTTCGGGGAGACTAGGGCCGCGTGCGACTCTAAGGAAACCGCAACATGTCCCGATGGAAGCGGAGTGGGGCTAGGTCCAGTAGGCTGGGGCTGTGGGAAAGAAGGGCCAGATGGGGTTGGGCCGGATGCGGATGTAGTTGGGGTTGGAGGCAATGGGGCTGGGCTCTTGGGGACAACGTGGGCCAAGGGAAGGTCCAGTTGGGAAGGAGAGGAGGACTGGCCCGTGGGGGCAGACAAGCCCATGGGAGAGGCGAGCCCAAGCGATGTCGCACCCTTATGCTGCGTGGTGAGTCCAGAAGCGCCCAAGGGAAAACCTCGTTTCTGACTCTCGTCCCAAATGGACGATGGGCTAACTGTTTTCTATCGGCGCTGATCTTTTCCAGACGAGGCTTGACCTATGAGAGGTCGCGTTGAGTCGACCATTGGGGGATTGGCCGTTGGAGCGTCGGTCGACGCCTCGGGAGTGAGGGCCGAGAAACGCGAGCCGCGTGCGCCACCGGTCATCCCCTGGGTTGGACTGTCCGTCCGGGGCCCCGCGGGGGAGAAAGGAGGCCGGCGATTCACTTGCATCCAGGGGCCAAAACCCGTGGAATGGTGAGGATCAGGGGAGGGGTTACAGTCGAAAACCACAGAGGTTGGTGGGGGAGGAACGTCCGAGGACGTAGACGGACCCATCGGAGGGTCGGGTCGTGAAGGGCAAGCGACGGTACCGTGCCCTACCCGGCCACAGTGATAGCATATCTGGGTAAGACCCTCATACGCTACTTGAATGTGTTCCCCGTCCAGGTCTAGCATCGATCGGAGAGGAGCACTTAGATCCAAGGTGAAAGCGACGCGCGCGAATCGACCTCGGAAAGCCTGTTGGGTCGTTTCATCTATCTTCACGGTCTTCCCAACCAGGTTGCCCAACGCGGTGAGGATGGATGGGGTGATATCGGGCGATTGGGAGACCGAGAAACTAGACCCAAGCCACGACGTGGGTGACGCGTCCGGACGATGGGGGAAAGGCCAGAGTCCAAGGTTGAACCGACAAAACATGTCCGGCGACAATCTAGGGCCCCTGCGTCAGTGTATGGATGTAGTCCCGTTCCTCACGGAAATTAACCAGGTAAAAATCATTCTCTAAATCCACTATTTTCAGGGGACCAGTCGGATGCCACAAGGTAAGGAGCCGATCTCGGAGCAAGGTGAAACCCATTTTCCATCCGAGTAGCTTGAACACGATCGCCTGGGCCCAGACCGTGTCCAATTTAGAGCGGAAGGTTGCCGACAAGTCAAGTCTCAATCCATGAGTTCCCTGCACTAGGTTGATGTCGCCCTCTTCCAGGTCAATGGGGGATTCGTCAGGCCAGGTAAGATTAAGAACTCGGTTTGCTGGATTAGCCCGTCCGGAAACGGCGACACTGTAGCTTGTGTGGGGTTGAGGTGCGGGGGGTTCTATGGGAGGAGGGTCTTCTTCCCTCTCCCGCACTCTGACTTTCTTGGCTGTGTGAGTAGAGGAGGACATTGTTGGGATGAAGGGAACGGTGGCCGGAGAGTCCCAAAGGACAGGGGCGGTGGCTTTACTGGGCGGAGTTACTGTAGCAAATTACGAGTTACTGTAGCAAAACGATGCGAGTTATTGTAGCAAGTTGACATTTACTGTAGCAAGTTGAGAATAAGCCTAAACATTCATCACATTGTTATTTATTAAGCAAATTGAAACGGGTTGTCATTTGAACATGAAGTTTAAGTTAGTGTGCCAAGCCCAAGCGCCGATGAGATAGGAGTGTGGGGCCTACAAGATATCACATGTGAGTTACTTTTGGAAGTTACCCTTCAAGTACTCATTCTAAGGAACCCACCAATTTAATTAATGGAAAATTTATTTTAAAGTGTTAATTTTTAATTTTTTAATTAAATATTAAAATTTTTAAAATTTTCAATAAACTAATTTTTTACAACTATAACAACTCAATTCAAAACATTAATTCTTTTAAATTTTTACTGATGTAGCTAATAGAACTACCTTTGGTCATGATATGTAAATTTCTATGTGGAAAAATGATAAAGACATAAGTATTTATATGGATTAGTCTAAAAAAAAGTATTTATATGGATTAATATATAACTCATATCCCAACCCAAAACTCATAACTTAAAATACGCCAACCTTATTTCAAAATCATATACATCTTCTTCATCTCTCATCTACTCGTTTATCCATTGTGTTGTCCTTGAAAGAACCCTCTTCCCCTCTTTATCTTTTGCAACTAAAATTATCGTACTACATTTGAGTTTCTTTAAAAATTATCATTGTTTCCTTTTTTCCCGTGTGGTTTCAATACTTTTCTTTCTTTCTTTTCACACACCTCTCTTATTTAAAACTTCACTTGCTAAATATGTTTCCTTATCCGTTGGTTATTCCTTTTTAATCCAGTTTTTAATGGTGTTTTGTAACTTTTTGTTATTTTTGTTCATTTCCATTCTAATTATGTGCATTAAGATGGAATTATGAGCACATATTTTATTAAACAACTTGCATGTGTTCATCAAAAGTGTCATTATTGTGTTATTAAGCCAAGATTATTTGGGCATTTCATCAAACGACTTGTATATCTATTGGGTTGAAAATGTAAGCAACTATAGTAGAATTTCAGCTTACTACATCTGTTATGGACATTTCTTCAAATAACTTGCATGTGTCTATCAAAAGTGCTATTATTACAACACCTCAGTGTATAAGGCTCCTCGCTTTGTAAGAGTTAGGGAAGGGACATCAATTATACATAGTCTTTCTTTTACATTTTACAAAAATGTTGTTTCCGTGACTCAAAACTATGACCTTTTGACTGCAAAGGAACAACCTTACCAATTGCTCTAAAGTTCATCCTTAAAATTATTATTATTATGCTATGAAATCAAGATTACATGTACATAAGTAAAACATATTGAATGATTATATGGAATGAGTTGAAGGTCTACTAGGAAGATAATTGCAAGTATTTTTAGTTTACTTTATAAGTTGGCCATAAGGTTGTACATATGCACTTGGAGAACAATTAAGGATAATATTAAATATTCACTGTAGCTTTCGGTCTTGATAGGCTCTTTAAGAATGTGTGACGTATGTGGGTAGAACTATTCTTTCCTAGCTAATATGACTTGAGCCTAAATAGGTATAAGCGAAGTGATATTTATGGAGATAGAAATGAATTTTGAAACATGGTTGGACTTAATCCTTTAGTTTCTTTTTCTTGATCATAAATATTAAGGTAGAAATTCCATAACAATTCTTACTCAATTATTTATTTTTGATCTTATAAATTGCTTATGATAAAATAAAGCCTTAGTCTTGTAGAATTTGGTGAAGTTAAGATGGTTAAATAACCTAATCTTCTAGGAAACTAAACTCCAATGGAAGCTAAGTTGCTCTCATGTCCTTTTACTTCAGAAACAACTAATTAGTAAAATATATGCTTATATCTTTATCCAAGAAACTGATTGATTGTATAAGATCTTACTAAATGAATTTTCTTTTTACTTCAATTTGTTGATTGTTTAGTTGGATGCTATCATATTTGTATATAGGTAAATGGAGATAGATGGTTTGGATAGGAAATTGACTATGCTTTATAGTGAAAAGTTTGTCTCTGGGGAAGATATTAAATATATGGGTAGAGATAATGAATGTTAGGTTTTTGTTATTGGGACCTTGAGAAGATGTTCACAAAGGATGTTAAAGGTCCAAAATAAAATAATTTTATGTATAAGGTGTCAAGTGTAGCACCCCACTCTCATAGGGCATATTCTCGAATATACCGACGGTATTCAATAACATACTCCATGAGGGTGGCATGCTAGAATAGTCATACAATCGAACTCGTTACAAATTTTTCTTTACAATGCACATATATGTAGAAAATCAATAATCAATTTCGACCCGTTTTATTTATAAACATTTTCAATCACAAGAATTACAATCATTATACAACTTATTAGAATTTCACTAGTCATTTGGGCCCATTTCAAATACAAATTTTTTTTTCATAATGTCACTACATTACAAAATCATTCATATACATATTGTATAGTATTTGTGACTACGCTTTTTGATACAAAATAATAAAATACATATGCAGTCGCAAACAGATCCTGACCTCTATCTCGTACTCAAATGCAATGGCTTGACTCCAATTTATCCAACTGGAGAACTTCTTTAAACTTGAAAAATGATATTACAATTTTGGGATGAGTTTTGCGAACTCACTGAATGGACCATCTTCGATGGCTTACTCAATCACATAACACATCAATTCATATAATCACTTAATTCACATCACTTTATCAGTTCATCATATTGAGTCACATACATTTCATATTCACTTAAAACATATATTACATTCAGAAATCAATCAAACCATTTAAATCATACATATCAGATGCATATGCAATGCTTTTAAAACTCACTTTCAATTTGTTATTGTTGTGACTGAGTGCCTATAACTGTTCTGCATCTGTTGTAGATACCAGGTTCATTGATAGCTGTCCCATATCCGTTGGGGATATCGGGCTCATTATACATAGTGAGCCTTTAAATCTTAATCAAATTCTAAGCTTTAAGCTCTTTTTCACTTTCTGAGCTTTAAGTTCTTTTTCGATGGCTACTTCAGTCACAACAGTCTTTATCTTTCATGCATTCATATAATGAAATGCATCACATTTATATATCTTTAACCAGTCACTTTATTTCACTTTACACATTCACTTTCATATGCCATCATACCTAAGTCCAGCATTCAACAGTTATGTTGAGAATCACTTATTTCATTCATATGTACATTCACATATTTCTTCTGAACTTGGCCCGACATTTAACAATCAAGTTGAGTGTCACTTATTTTGTCGAATTCACATACAAGGAGTACTTCCAATATAATATTCATGCATCAAACACCTCAGACAATCAATGTCCGAAATCAACACATTCATATTGCATATCAATCATATCAGTAGTCATTCAATGTAGAAATTTAAAATAGAACAAACAATGAAATGAGATCATCTAGATCGACTCACAATACACTCCAAATTAGCATTAGCTTCTATAATTTGGAACCGTCTAGATGTGGACTTTCTATCCCGTATCATCATTATGTAAAGCACATATTGCATACACATTATTAATTGCACAATCTTATGAATATTCAATCACATACATATATATATGTGTGTTGCCTATAATGCATGCTCAATAACAATCCTAGGTATATTATCTAAATTCACATTTTACTCTCATTCTCATTTCATAATTCATATATGTCTAATTGAACTTAGTTTTACACTTCATTTGTACAAGATCATTCTAAGTTCACCATTTAATCCTTATTCTTTGTATGTATCTAGCTTATCCTTAAGCTTATACCTCAAGAACATTTGGCTATTCTAATATCATAACTTAATTTCTCTTCATTCCTTTTCTAACATTATATGCTCTCATAATACCCAATTCTCATTCATATCTAAACACATATTAGTCAACTCCTTTGAATCATAACTACAATCATATGAACATCTTCATTCCCATTATACTCATGCCTTTGATACTTTGATATCATCCATTCATTCACTAAGTTATAACCCCAAATATCATTTCAAGCATATCACACATTTAATCGTTTAATCCAAGCATCATTCTAGGTTCAATTCAAGCTTCACTTAAGCCTTAATTAAGACCAAATGGCCAGAGAATTTCCGTTTGACAGACTTTCATGTCCACTGAGCGGACCTTTACGGGTCTCTTACAGAAATTTGAATTTTTGTTCCTTTAGACATCAAAATATCTTCTATAGGTCTTCATAAGAGTTGTAGAACTTAAAGTACTCTTCAAGAGAATACTTAAATGACTTTAATCCGAGTTCTACAGAAATAGCTATACCTCTTGCCCCAACATACATCCAATTGCATCCTTAGTTTCCAAATTCTAACTCTTTACTTACAACATTCAACACCTTACACTTAGTCTATCATTTCTAGTTTAATACTCATCATTTCATTATTCTAATTTCATTTCAACTCAATATCATCCATAAACAAATTATAGTCCATAATTGATCATAAACACTAAAAACAGAACACACACACATACACACAAACACATATATATATATATGTATTCATCATCAACTTTCTGAACATATTCAAACTTAACATCTTGGTTAACATAACTTTCACCTTCATTATACCCTTAATTCACAACTCATAACATCTACATAACATCTCATCACTTATGGATTTTGTTGGACCCCAAAATTTTTTTCCAATTATTATCCATTTATTTGTTTAATTATTTAATTACGATTTGTTTGTCTATTTATTTATTTTTAGAATTGGGTTATTAAATTAGAAATTATGAATAGAAATTTGAAATTTGAAATTAGAATGAAGTGTTAGAATTAAGTTAGAATTAATATGATGTATAATAGGCTAAGTGGTTAGTAGGCTTGAGTTAAATGAAAGGAGGGGTAAATATGGAAGGACTAGTTTAATGAGGAACAAAATGGGAAGAAAGCCTAATAAAAAGGGGCTTGAATTAAAAGAAGGGAGAGAGAAACGTGAGAAACTTTAGAGAAGGGAGGAAAAAAACGTGAGAGAAGAGAAGAGGAGGAGAAAAATTGAAGAAGCTAGGAAAGGGAGAAAAGAAGAAGAAAAGAAGAGAAATCATCTTATCAAGGTAAGTTTATCCTGTTCTTCTTGCTTTGTTAGAGAAAGATTTAGAGAGAGAAAGAGTTTTATATAAAGAATGGGTGTTGTGTTGGAAGAAGATTTTTTAAGAGAACCCATTTGATTTTAGGGTTTTTAAACTAGGTGTTGGTCTTTTTAACTTAGATAGACCATAGGTAAGTTAGTAGTAAGCTCAATTTAGCAATTATTTCATTTTTTGTGATTTTGAAGCTTTATGAATTTTATAGAAATTTGGATTGACTGGGAAATTTAGTTTATTTAGGAAATCAAGGGGACCCAATCCAAGAGCAAGAAGAAAGGCAAGCTTGACTTAGATTTTGCAAGCTAATTTATTTATAGTTATGATTTAATGAACAAAATGCCTTGTGTGTTTATTGTGTGCTAAAATGATTTGCTTTGAAATGTTGTGATGTGGAAATTGCATTATGATAGATGACATTTGAAAAACTTAAATTGTGAGTATGATTATGCTATGCCTTGGAATTGTATCATAATATTTTGATTAAATGGAAAGAAGAAAAAAGCATGAGAATATGAATTTATGATTGATTGAATTGAGCATGAGAATTGATTGTGTTTGGGCAAGAGTGAAACCGTTTCGTAGTCACGTGCACGTTAACATAAAGCCTTCTCTCGGCTGCCCGCTTGTGGTATACAAGATTCGAAAAGTTGACTCATTTCGTTCATGGTGTAAAGTTCGGTTTCTCCATTTTGTTCCACGGAACCCTCTAGCCATTTGTTTATGCATTTGCATTTTGATGTGTTAAGTTATGATAAAGTTGAGTATTATGCTTTGATGTTAAATTACATCCAATATGTTTTATGTGATGATGTATTGAATTATGAGTTGTGAATTAGAATTGTGAACGTCAAACTTACAATACTAGATTAAGATAAGGCTTGTATGCCTAAATGAATATTCACTTATATGTTTGATTGTGTGGCTCGTTGTCAATGACTATAAATATATTAGTCACTAAGTTGTGCAGCTTAACCCATCATTTTCCCTCCTCAAGTGCAGAATGAGAAGATTAATAATCCTTGCAAGGTATTCGGAAACTCCAAGATAGCTAGAAATCTTTTGTACTAAGTTAGTGACTATTTTAATACATTTAATTTTAGTTGTTGGATGAAAACGTTAATATATAGAAATGTTTTCATTTTTAGCTGTTTACTTTCAATCAGCTGATGAAAAAGCTATTCTCCGAATAATGTTATTAGTTGCTTGAAGAGGCAAACAGCTAAAATCAACCAATCAGCTAAAAAAATAACCGATTGGTTGGTAACCAAACGAGGCCATACTATGAGAGGAAGTAGCGTGTTTGAGTTGAAAACCTAAAGGTATGGACTGCCTAACTACAGAAAATGAGGACAATACATGGTTTATACATATCAGTTATCTTCTTTTAATACAAAGTTGATAACCAAATGACCATCCGTGCAAAAAGTGAAAGAAGCAAAAAAAATCCAAGAGAAAATGAATGGGTGGAAGTTGAGACATGACTTTAAGCCTTAAGAGTTGCTCACTATCCCAAACTTCATTCAATTAGAGTGGACATCATCCCCACTGTTTAGAACATCTAACCATTTTTTTCACTATCGTATTTCCCAAATACCATCTTTGCATTTATTTGGAAGTTCTCAACATTAGGAAATGTTGTCTTTTAACAAATTTGTATAGTATAATCACTTGATTCTTGAACTAGCCTATGTACTCCATCCCGACCACAACATAGAGCTCATACTTGCAAAATAAAGGTTGGAAAGTTGTCAGACTATGTAGAATCATGTAGAATTATCTAGAAGATTGTATAGCTTTAGAAATCATATAAATCCCTGATTTCTAGTGATTATACAGATTTCCATGTATCTTAGGAAATCTAATACTATATTTAGTATAGACAATTGTATATATATTGACTATAGTTGTAACTTACCAATTATGAGAATGAAATTATCTCTTCTCTGCTAATATTTTACATCGTATCAGAGTTATTGACTCTTTCCTAAAACTATGATTTTTTTATGTGATCATACTGAGAGTGTCATCTCCATTGTCCCTCTAAATGTCCTAGCCTTATCACTTAAATTTTCTTGCTCCTTTCCTTAGTCTTATTGAATCAATCATGTCAGAATCACCTAGTAGTTTTGCTTAAATCATCAGCTTTGAGAATACGACTGTTGCTATAACTGGAGATTTACAAAATATTCAAACTACATACCGATTGAATAGGGAGAACTATTTAAAGTAGTCACAACTAGTCCGCACATTCCTAAAGGGGAGAGGGAAATTGAACCACCTATTGGGTACTGGTCCTTCACATGATGATCCAAAATTTGTGGCATGGGATGAACAAGACTCCATGTTTATGTCTTGGTTATGGAACTCAATGCTGTCAGAAATTAGTAACACATGTATGTTCCTAGGAACTACCAAGGAGATATAGGAAGCTACTCGATAGACTTATTCCAAAGTTAATAATGTTGAGATTAGGACGAAAGTTTCAGAAGCTAAACAGGAGACTCGGACTGTCACTAAATATTCGAGTCTCTTACAAAACTTGTTGCAGGAGATGGATCATTATCAGTGTATCCAAATGTGCTGTAGTGAAGATGCAACAATTCTGAAACATTTTATGGAAAAGAATCGTATTTATGATTTTTTTGTAGGTTTAAACGTGGAATTTGATGCTGTAAGGGTGCAGATTTTGGGAAAACAAGACCTACCATCTCTGAATGAGGCGATCGCTATTATACTTACGGAAGAGGGAAGTCAAAGTGTTATGCTTGAATCTCAAGGATGCGATGGTTCTGCACTTATTACCAAGGCCACGGAATTGAAAGATGCTACTAAAGTGACTCATCTAAACCTTTTAATTGAGATTCTCTATTATGTACATACTGAAAAAGTATCGACATACTAGAGAGAAGTGCTAGAAACTTCATGGTAAGCCCAATCGCAGTGGGAATGATCGAAGTCAAGAACATATTGTGAGTACTTTGTCAACTAATGATGAAATTTCTAAAAAAAACCTATTCTTAAGTTCAATACCGAAGAAATGGAGAAACTAAAAACATTGAGTCCTTTAAAAAGCCAACCTCAACAAGTACTTGTTCATAAGCGTTTTCAGGTATTTTTTCTTCTTCTAATCCTAAATCCTTCAGGTATTTCTTCTTCTTCTAATCCTAATGCCTTAGAAATATATTCCTCTCCTATATGGGTATTTGATTCCGGAGCAACAGATCATATGACTTATTCTTCTAAATACTTTATCTCTTATAACCCCAGTTGTAGCCATAAAAAGATTACCATAGCTGATGGATCTATCACCATCGTAGCTGGTCAAGAAGATATATACATAAACAAGGACCTTATACTAAGAAATGTTCTTCATGTTTCCAAACTATTTGCAAACCTTATTTCCATTCACAAATTAACCATAGGTTGAAATTATAATATAACCTTTTTTTCTTCACATTGTGTCTTTCAGGAGCTAGGCACGAAGAAGATGATTGGATGTGCTAATCAGAGAGATGGTCTCTATTTTTTGAAAAAACAACCCAGTAAACCAGAAGTTGGAAAATCTTAATCTACATCCTTTCTTTCTGAGTCTATCATGTCAAACCAAGATAAAATTTGGCTTCATCATCGTCATTTAGGTCACCCATCCTTTAGAATTCTGAAGTTAATGTTTCCTTCGTTGTTTAGAGGTCTTATGCCTGAAAATTTTCATTGTGATGATTGTGAACTTGCAAAGCACAAATGTGTTTCCTTTCCAATAAGAAACAATAAAACCTTTGTTCCTTTTTCTCTCATTCATAGTGATATTTAGGGACCTTCTAACATTCCAAATATTTCAGGTGCTAGGTGGTTTGTTTCATTTATTGATGATTGTACCTGAATCACATGACTTTGCCTTTTGAAAAATAAATTTGATGTTAGTACTGTTTTTCCTAAGTTCTACAACATGATTCATACTCAATTTGATGTCAAAATTAAGTGATTTCGATCTGACAATACCAAGGACTATTTCAATCAAACCCTTTCTTCATTTTTTAGAAAATAGGAATTATTCATAAGTCATCATGTGTTACTATTCTACAACAAAACGGGATAGCTGAGAAAAAAAAATGGACATCTTCTAGAGATCACTAAAACATTGCTATTTCATAAGAATGTTCCAAAACAATACTGAGGTGAAGCAGTATTAACTCCTACCCATCTCATTAACAGACTTCCAACACGAGTCTTTGGGTTCAAAAGTTCAATTGACATTCTCACAAAGTTTTTCCCAAATTTTTTTGTGTCAAACAATCGGATACCCCGAATTTTTGGTTGTGTTGCATTTGTTCATATCCATTCTCATAATAGGAACAAATTAGATCCATGAGCTCTTCGATACATATATTCCTCTACCCAAAATGGTTATAAATGCTTTCATCAACCTTCTAAAAAAATTTTTATCTCAGTTGATGTTACTTTTATTGAGAATGAATCTTTTTTTCAGCACACCTATCTTCAGGGGGAGATCTTGAGTGAAGATAAATCAAAAGATGTGTTTCTTCTAGATCCTAGTTTTGTTCAATCTTAAGACATAACCGTGTCTAAATCTATTGCTGTACTTAAATCCATTCTTCCTCAATTGAGCCAGCCACACCTACTGAAAAACAACCACTACAAGTTTATTCTAGGAGGAAGGTACTAGTCTTTTGACCAACACAAGTTTAGTTTCCCATTCGTGTTGTTGCTCAACTTCCAAATGAAAATATCACACCAGATTGTGAGCCAAGAGTTGATTCATTTGAACTAGCAGAAGAACCAAAAGAAACAAGTACTAAGGACCTACCAATTGCACTTAGGAAAGGAACAAGAACCTGCACAAAACACCCATTGTTTTCTTTCATTTCTTACCAGAACTTATCCTAAAAACTTAGAGCCTTCCTAACCAATCTCCATACAATTCCCTTACCGAAAAATCTAACTGAGGCATTAGGAGACAAAAAATAGAAGGATGCTATGAAAACCGAAATGGAGGCCCTTGAGAAGAACAAGACATGGGAGTTAGTGGAATTACCAAGAGAGAAGAAACTAGTTGGGTGTAGGTGGGTTTTCACCGTAAAATACAAAGCTAATGGATCAGTGGAAAAATATAAGGGAAGATTGGTGGCTAAAGAATCCACTCAAACCTATGGCATCGATTATCTTGAGACATTTGCTCCTGTTGCTAAGATGAACATGGTAAGAATATTGTTATCATTATCTGCTATTTTTGAGTGAAATCTGTAGCAATTTGATGTTAAGAATGTGTTTTTCTATGGTGATATAGAAGAGGAAATTTACATGGAAGTTCCTTTTAGATTTGAATCTAACGAAGGAATGGTATGCAAGTTGAAGAAAGTTCTTTATGAGCTCAAACAATCCCCACGAGCTTGGTTTGGAAGATTTGCTAAGGTGATGATTTCATTGGGATAGAAGCAGAGTCAAGGAGACTATACTTTGTTTATTAGACATTCAAAACAGTGTTATTAGTTTATGTAGATGATATTATTGTGAAAAGTAATGATGTAGAAGAAATAAAAAATCTGAAGCAATATCTCTTGAAAGAATTTGATATCAAAGAGCTAGTAAAGTTAAAGTACTTCCTAGGCATTGAAGTAACTCACTAAAAGCAAGGAATTTTCATCTCTCAACAAAATTATGTACTTGACTTATTGAAAGAAACAAAAAAATTGGGATATAAACCAGTAGACACACCGTTAGAATTCAATCATGGATTAGGTGATGCTCCAGAAGATCCCATTGTAGACAAAGTATCATATCAGAAGCTTGTTGGGAAGTTGATATATTTGGCACATGCAGGACCAGGTATAACATTTGTAGTGAGCAAGGTTAGTCAATTTATGCACAATCCTAAAGAATCACATCTCAAGGCAGCAAATAGAACACTACAATACTTTGTTTGGTTAGCATGGATTCTTATTTGGGAAAGTAATCTTTTTCTTAAAATTTATATTATCACGTTTAGTTCATTTTTTTAGTAGTTAAAAAAATAAAAACTTTCCCAATCTAGTGAAAGTAATAATACTTTATTTGGATTCTAAATCCCAGTACCCCTTTAGTATTTAGATTACTTTTTTCATGAATTTAATTTAAAAAATACACTAAAAAATTTAACATTTTCTTATCTCTCAACTCTACGATTTTAAAATATATAAATTTCAAATAAATTTTGATTTAATAATTAAATATAAAATAAATATTAGTTTATAAATAATAAATGTTAAATTATTTTTAAAAAATAAAATATTTTATTAATACTTTATTAATAAATATTATATAAAATATTTAAATAAATTTAAATAAAAATATTTTTGTA
Source organism: Erythroxylum havanense (assembly GCA_024752395.1). Lineage (NCBI taxonomy): Eukaryota > Viridiplantae > Streptophyta > Magnoliopsida > Malpighiales > Erythroxylaceae > Erythroxylum > Erythroxylum havanense. The sequence continues at coordinate 32,021,085 of JANTNU010000235.1, read as the reverse complement.
AGTTTTACTTAATTTATAATTATTATTACTAATAAAAATATTTATTATTATTTTAAAAAATTAAAAATCCACTATAATTGTAAAAGTTGAATAAATAAAATAACTAATTAAGAAACTTAAAAAAAAGGAAGGAAAGAGATAAGAGGGAAGGTGGGTAATTTTAATTTTTTTTTGAAATTTTTAAAATTTTTTGAAATTTTTTGAAAATTTTGAAAATATTAAAAAATTTTGAAAATTTTGCAAAAAAAATCTCCCTTATTTTTTTAAAATTTTCATTATCGATCAATATTTGAATTTTGAATATTTATACTCAGAAGTTTCAATCGATAATCTTCAAGTTCATATTTTTCCTTATTTAACGATTTTAATTTTTATTCGATTTGTAGAGATATAATTAGAACCACAAGTCAAAATTAAGTTACATTCTATAAAATACTATTATATACCAAACACTATAATAAAAATCCACTCAACTTTTTTATTAGAATTCTTATAAGTATTCAAACATATGAATATATTTATTTTCCATAGATTTATTTTCCGAATAATCATATTTCAAATTCACTTTACTTTTCCATCAATCAAACGAAACTGAAAGGTAGCCCAGGAAGAGAAATTCTGTTTAAGCGACAAATAGTCACAGGTATGACATTAGAAGCTTATATCGATGCAGATTATGCAGGGTCTTTGGTCGATAGGAGACCAACATCTGGTTACTGTACACTCCTACGTGGTAACCTTGTAATATGGAGAAGTAAGAAGCAGAGCGTAGTAGAAAAATCAAGTGCAGAATCTAAGTTTAGATCTATGACATTGAGAATATGTAAATTACTTTAGATGAAGATAATCCTTGATGATTTGAGAATAAAATGGGAAGCAAATATGAGGTTATACAGTGATAACAAATCAGCTATCAGCATTGCACATAACCCAGTACAAAATAATCGTACAAAGCATATTGAAGTTAATAGGCACTTCATCAAGAAAAAACTGAACAGTGGCCTAATATGTACTCCATTTGTGTCAACCAAGGACCAATTGGCAGACATTCTTACAAAGGGGCTAACAAGCAGATTGTTTCAAGATATTATTGGCAAGTTAGGAATGAAAAATATGCACTCACCACCTTAAGGGGGAGTGTCAAATTATGTAGAATCATGTAGCATTATCTAAAAGATTGTATATCTATAAAAATCATATAAATCCCTTATTTCTAGGGATTATACATATTTCCATGTATCTTAGGAAATCTGATACTATATTTAATAGACAATTGTATATATATTGACCATAGCTGTAACCTACCGATTGAGTATGAAATTATCTCCTCTGCTAATATTTTACAAAAGCGATGGTGAAATGAGTCTTGTATTAAAGTTACTGTTGACTTTTTACAGCAGTGAACTCCATTTATTCCTGAATCAGCGGAAGCTGAACAGGCCTACATCGAATTTATGAACCTAAAAATCTCAACAACATTTAATACCTTCACTGCCAGTAAGGAGGCCAAGAGTGCAGTATTAATCAATTTCAGCATGGAGAGAGATATCAACTTAACATTTTAAGCGACGGCGCTCTGCTCTTGATGACCTGGAAACCATTCGGCTGGCCACCATTTTGGCCTTATGGCTTTAACCTTTATTTCCTCTTGACCTTGAATGGCCAAAGACCCTTTTAATGCTTCCTCGAATCTCAAAAGACCAAGCCCTCGACAGCCCAGTGCAGCTGTAACTGATCCAACCTTCTTTTTCGATGCAGTGTCAAAGACTTCTGAGCCAGGAGCAACTTTCTGCTCTACCTCTAAAATACAAAACAGGAATTTATCAGAAAACACAGGATGATATCTTAACTATAGAATCAATAGAAGTATATATTACCCTTTTCATTGTCACCAAGAAATTTTAAAGGTAGTAAGCGTTTGCGAATAACACCCCGGTGGTGGGTACGAGCTATAAGCTCTTGACCAACATAGCATCCCTTGTCAAAGCTTATTGCATGTAAACCCACAAAATTGTACTCATGTGGAATTGCTTCACCTAAACAAGACAGTTTGATAGCAAAAATTTGAGTGTAGAGATTATTCTAGGAACAAAGTTTACTAATGAGATGATGCAGTCAAAAGGTAACTAGTTATGTAAGTCAAAGTAGATTTTAAAAAACATTCATGGAAGAAAAGAAAGAAAAACACCTTTCGGAATCTCAGTTGAGCCTTCTGCAACTCCCTTCTCTATCCTCCAAAATTGATAGTTCTTTTCATCTGTTTCTTTGTCAGTCTCAACCAAAGGTGCTGCAAACGACTGATTATTATAAAAGAAGGTATCAAAAACACAATGCTGAGGAATGAACTCATTCAGTGAGATCTTTCAGCTAATTCCATGTAACCATGCACATATGCAGGCATCAAGTTGTCTAGCAATCACAATTCACAAGCAGTAGAGATTCCAAAAACTTACGCATCTTATCAGAGGGAAAGATGCCCCTGAAACCAAGACAGTTTAATCTGGGATCCCGAAACCACTGCCATCCATCATCGTTGCCACGTGAAGACGAGATGGCAGCACGGTCAACACCAGAGCCCCAGCCAACACTAGCTGCCTCTGGTTCTTCTGCAGCTTCAGAATTTTTAACAAGGTTCCCGCCAAAACGCTGCCAACAAGAGAAATCTCCCCCCACACTCTCAATCTCCACCTTGGACCTTAGACGATATCTGCAACCAGACACATGAAGAAGAAAGAAGTTATTCAAAGGCAACAAGGGAGGAAAGCACCCCGCAATTCTTCGAATAAATGGCAAGAACGAATACCAGATAACTAGAAATGACTCATAAACCTTCAGTTTATGAGCTTACATACGACAGAGCTAACAATAATAATTCAACAATAATAATTCATACAGCCTATAAAAGCTACCTTCATTGCCAAGAAAGTTCACCAAGTGCCTAAACCATATTACAAATCATATACCCTTGAAAAATTTCCCCTCCTCATCACTCTCTTTTGACAACATTCTTCTTCATCCATCCAATCCATTTAAAGAAAACAAATATCTAAGTCAGGCACACACTATAGTACCAATTTCCACAATAGAAACGCAACAGCCTTCACTTTCACGTCCCTACAACGTATACAATTAATTGGGAAACCACAAAAACACAAAAGGATGACAACTTGAAAAGTAAAGCCAGCTTTTTAAGAAGCGAAGCACAACTCACTTTTTGAACGTCAGCAATATCTCATCGAGAAACGAAGCGTCCACATCCGCCAACAATTCTACAGGTCGATCTTGTTCCGACCCACGTGCAGACCCGAACCGGTCCCCTGGCCGCAGCGGTCTATACAAGAACAAATCGTACAGAAACCTTCCCTGAGGAGTCAAAAGTGCGGCGTACATCGGCGGCTCGGAAACAGTCGGCAAGTTAGGGGTGGGCAGAGTCGACGTTCTCTGGCCGGGCGGTTCAGCGAACCGATGCACGTCATTGGTTAGCAGACCCTGAAGGAACTTGATGGTGTCTGGGCCAGTTAAACGGATCACGGACCGGGACTTGAGGTGGGAGGCAAGAGTTCCAGTTCCTGATTCGTCCAGGGTATGGTAGCCGTAATTGATTATGGATTTGAAACGGCGCATCTTCAGGTATCGATTAACGGTGAGGGAGCGGTTTGGTTTCTAGGAGGAGGTGAGGTGAATTGGGTTCCTGCCACGTGGAGAAACCCGTCGTTTTGGAGTGTCTATGTTAACATAGCAGAACAAGTAATTAACATGGCGGCACAACTGTTTAATTTTGGGTCTGTACTGCTGTTTGAATTAGGCCTATCTCAAGCTCAGAGCATAACTTGAGGGCTCAACTCAAAAGCCGAAACCCAATATCTCAATATTCAAATAAGACGATGGTAATTTTTTATTTTAAGTAACAAGGGAAAGAAATAAAACGATTACATCATAAATCTCGGGAATCAAATCCCGGCCATATCCTCGAAGAGGAATGGGAGGCACCTTGTAGGTGTAGAAAGGAGAATGGTCACACCGAAGTCATAGGAAGCTGCTAAATGAGTTAGCTAATCCGCGCAGCAGTTACCCTTCCGGAAAATGTGACGAGGCCGCACCATCCAATTCCGTGCTAACAATTCATTAATCTTTTTAACTAGAGGATCCGGGGACAAAGACCGAGCATGGTGAGATGATATGACGGTTGGTAATGAAGAAGAAGCCTTTTAATTTGTGACACCCCTCTTTAGTTTTGCTCAAAACAATTCTCTAGTCCCTTCAACAATTCCTTGTCTTCAAGGTGCTCCTGAAAGTTCTCCATTAAGGAACTATATAATAGTCAAAGTTATTTCTTTTTTCTCATCCTTCTATTCAAAGCACAGACGATGTATTCCACTGAATATGCGCCTCCATAGTCCGCATTCCCGTACTGTTCTTTTATTGGCCCTATCCTTCATACCAAGAAAAATTAACTTGTCTTCATTTTTTCAGTTGGTAAGTTTGTAAATGCACCGTCTTTTCCCTTCTTGTGAAACTTTTTTCATGTATTCCTTCAATTTGTTTGTTATACAACAAATTGAGAGACAATTGTGGACGTTAAGAACTCTAAAATAAACTCCTAACACAAAGTGAATTTCTGGCAATTATTATATGCTTTTTATTGTGAATTTTAGTCATCATACACTAATTTCTAGTGTTGGAATCCAAATCGAATCGAATCACGAGTGCAGTGAAAAATATTTTATAAATACCGATCGAATCTCAATAATTGCATAACTTGAAAAAAAAAGAATCATAAAGTAAGAAATCATAGATGATTTGTATTTCCTGTTGAAATCTTTTAACTAATTTTTTACCGTATCAACCGTGAGCTATTCAATCATCCGGTCTCTAAAGATATCTATAAAGCAACTTCTACATCTTTTGAGATGAAGAAAATAAGAATGCTAGCTCCCTAATATTTCCTTCTCATTAATAGAAAACCATTAGGATTTTTTAATTACCTTAATTGTAATTAATTTAATTTTACCAAATTTAAATATCTCATATTTGATTCCTAAAGTTTCTCAAATTGTATAACTAAGTCTAACTTAATTAAAATTATATTTTCCTTTATAGGTTGCTCTTTGATGTGTAACCTATTATGTTTCTAATATATTGACAATGATTATAACTTATAATTCTAATTCACAAATAGAATCAAAATCAAAACTCTTTTTAATATATCTTCAATTCTTTAATTAAACAATTTATAATCATAAATTAAGATTAGTATCTAGCAACACGTCATGATCACTCAAACATTAAAAATATCAAAGTGGTTTGACTTAACCTGTATATGCTTAGTTATGATATAGAATTTAATCCTTTAGTCATATGATATTCCAATTGGACAAAATATGGAAATATTCTCTACTCTTTTTGGTAAAATTATGTTCATTCTTGCTAATTAATAATTGAAATTTGAAAATACCTTTTCAAATGTTAATTCACTCTAACCAAAGAATTCCATAAATCACTACTAATCAAGAACAATATAATATTCTCTCTAATTACTTTAGAGTAATGAATAATTTATTAACTTATTCAAAAATCTATGTATAGTTCATACTGTATTCAAGTATTATAAACTAAATTATCCAGAATAGTTCAAAAGTAGCATCAAAAGACAGTAATTCTCATATGAGATACGTTGGTAATTTTGAGTCTAAAGATTAATTATACAATTATCATTATGACAAAATCCATATATACATAAGTGATATTCCATTTGAAATTCTCATAGTCAGGTCAGTTTAGTGACTTATTCTCTAATAATCACCCACACATTAGTTTAAGTGTCTCCATACTTTAATTTATAAGATCAATTATGTTGGGACCCAATTTCAGAACCGGATCTCAACCGAAAAAAAAAAACAAAAACTGAACGAAAACAGAAATCGAAACAAAGAACGGACAAAATCGACAGAACGGATCTCAAAGCCGAAAGTGGGCCATAACAAAAGTGAAATACAAATCAGATCGGAAGTCATAAAAAATCGAATACGAATCGAATGGCTCGGAAACAACGAAAACAAAATCGCTTTAGAACAAAAACTTAACTTCGACATCCGGAAACAAATATTTTGGAAAATATCGCGTTGGAAACCCATAAGACATTTAATCTAAGCCAATCCAATCCGGTATAAAAAAAATTTCTTTCTTTTTCATTCTTTATTCAATCTCATACAAAGCAATTTAATTTCCCATTTAGAAATTCACCCTCAATCAAAAATCTTAATTCATATAATTCTTCTTATACAATCATATCCCATAATTCATCTTTTAAAAGTCTTATTATTCCTTTGCCATCAAAACTCACACATGTTATAAACCATTCAAGCCATAAACAAAGAGCACTTCTATATTTCAATTTCAGCAACACAATTCACCGGACCTCATGTCCGGAATTCAAACGCAAATCAAACTCACACATAACCAAAGCATTTCAATAATTCTCAAACATCATTATCATCGGACCTCCTGTCTGGAGCCTATATCACATTCAATCACATTCATCTATATCCAAGTCACATTCATATCTCAATTCAATACACAAATCCATAATTCATACATATCATGAAATAAATGCTTACAAAACAATAATAGAATTCCAAGCCATATACAAAACCAATAACCAAAATCCAAAATACAAAAAACACAAGATAAGCAAAATCGAACAAATGCTTTGGCTTTCTTTCATCCAATCCCCTTCTCGATACCTGGAGATGAGGATGAAAGGTGGGTGAGCTTTACAGCTCGTAGATAATATGTTTATAACAAAAAATAAGTAAAAATCATTTTTCAAAACTTTTGCCATTTTATGGAAATTTCACAGTAGAAATTTGGCAAAATGCTTATTTCACAAACTTTTCAACTTTTCAAAACATTCATAATCAATTTCGAAAATTTCACAATTGAAAACCTCAATTGTTCATTTCTCAAAAATTCTCAAAATTTCAAACTTCATGAACCATTTCAAATCATGTAAATCTCCATTTCTTTCAAAATTTATGAATAATTTTCAAATCATGTAATGCATCACAGTATAACACACATAAGCACATAACATATCAGAATTTGATTTGGGTCGGTCCAGAAACAGAACGTAATGTACATTCCAACATAGCGGTCCTGTGCAGCCGTGAACAGAACGTACTACACCTTCCTGCATAGTGGTCCGGTGTAGCTGTGAACTTATGGGACTCCTTCACGGAGCTCCAATGCCACTAGCGGACAGGTGGACGAAGCCTAAACAAGTACACTTGACCCTCTTAAGGGACCTAACTAAACCCACATAACAGATAATTTATACTTGAAAACAGATTTTCCCGAAGGCACATTTCAAAAATTCAGTCTTTCATATCATGTGATATTTCATACCAATGTCATTCATAATTTCAATTAA
>JANTNU010000235.1:31972903-31983009 GCA_024752395.1 Erythroxylum havanense | reverse complement strand
TATGACTACCTTGGATGGAAGTATCATCCAAAGATACAAGGCAGCAACGCAATGGTCTAATGCATCCTTTAAATAGGTTACATGGGAGCTTCTCTTTGAAATTCGCAGACATTTCAGACGATCAACCTTGGGGAGTGTTCAGGGTCAATTATTATGGACTTGACACTTCGCATTTTGTTTTAGAATCGCTGGGACTCCATCGATGAGATCAAATATCGATGTAACAGACTTCTCAAAAACAGAAACGAACACTGTCTCTTCTTAAAATTCGGACGGTCCTATGGGCAGAGGGAAAGAAGGTAGACGAAGAGAAACCCTGCTGTTCTTACTGCCGCCATTTGTTGTTTTTTAAGCCTTGGTTAAATTTAACAATGTGCTTTGCATGAACACGAGACTTGGTTGTCGGAGATTTATGTTTAACTTGCTTCCTCAAACCATGAGGTGGAGCATCTAGGTGGGGGCTGGCAAAATTTTAGACCGAAACGCATATGGCACGACAAACAGGTACATGTTCTATAGTTCATACAAGGGCCATCGAGTGTTCAGTAGATTACATCATGCTGGTTTTAGATCTGTCTTGAAGAAGGAAAAGGAAAAGCATAAATTAGACCGCATATATTCAACCACTGGCTCTATATGACTAACATAAAATTGCGAATAAGTTGTACACATTCGTGGTTATATATGCTCTCATCATATCAATGATGTTGACAAAGCAATCCTCCTAAATATGGTATCGTATACCGCTAGGAGGACGTAGTACCAACAGAACAAAGATGACAGACCCACCAAAGTCTAGAAATCACATTTTGACGAATAAACTGATGCACGATAGCCAGCTAGCGACGACTAATATTTCCTATTTTCGGACTACTATCAACCCGAAAAAGAGAGTCACTTAGCCTCTTGGCCCCCATCCATTGGCATTTGAATCTTTCACCCCCCCATAGTGCCGTGGATAAGAAGATCCTGCCCCATCCATAGCATTAGGTGCCATCCTCGGCTGCTCTGAGGATGGAAGTGCCCATCCTCCCCTGCTTGCCTGTGCATTGCTACCAAGCCCTAAAACTCATTGTAGGAAGCATGGTAAGTACATAAATGCTGGAAAGAATCTTCCCTGTCCTATTGACGGCAGATGAACTAAGCATTCTTATCTCAAGAAAATTGAGAAATCCAACAACGCATTTTGAGGAGTAAAGACTGTCTCAAACATGCAAAGCCTAAATAAGCATTACAAAGCTGCAAGTAGCATTAATACCTATATTATCATGACCAGTGAGATTTTGCGCCCACCCAGGTAAATGCTGTCTGGCATTTGCCTTCCAGGCTTCTTCAAAACCAGCAACCTCACCTGAGGATAAAAACCCACAACTCTCAACCGTAAGTAGGAAGAAGTGTAAAATGCATAAAATGGTAGAAATAAAATGACAAGTGCACACCTTCATGAAGATTATGCAAGGTTTGGACGGAATCCACCCTCCCATCTGAATTAAGGTTCCTTGTAAGAGTATGTCCCTGTAGATGACAATTCGCTGTTTGAGCAACTTCAACCTGAACATTCAATGACTTATATCTTGAATCGAAAAACTAGCAAACATTAACCTTGTTCTTAAGTCCCCTTGAAAGCCTGTGAGATGCTTTTCCTGTTGAAGTATCTGCTTCTTTGCTCTCCTCAACCGTCACCTATTTCGCAAAGGCCAACTTAGGAGCTGGAAAGAGAACTATGATCATCTTAAAAAAAATCAAAACAAGAATACTTACTCCATCACTGCCACTCCTCCTTGTCTTGGACGAACTATAATAATCTCCATTAGCACCACCATAAGTAACAGTAGAACTTTGAAAAGTGAAGCTGTGACCTCGAGGCTGTGACCTTGATTCACCAAACCTGTTATAATCATTCCGGTACTGCAAAAGCTTGCTCTTTCTCTCTACAAGAAAGGGAAAATGTCAGCAGATTAACCAACAAATAAACATCACAAAGCACTGCGATTTTGCAACCAGAAAGTAGTATAACTTACCTTCAGCTTCATCATCCGGATCCTCCACATACGGTTCCTTGCTTGACCTACCATGTTTTCTGGGATTTTCTTTCTTATCATCAGCAGCCTCTTTATTTTCATCATCAGAGTCTATCTCTTCAATAATTGGTCCCCTTGATTTTTTGGGCTGTGGAGCTTCATTTTCCAAGTATGCAGGTGGATGCATGTTCACAAAGGGATTGGGGTTGGAGCCAAAGAAACCAGACTGAAACATGCCTCCGAATGGGCGGGTGAAAAAAGGATCATCAAATGGATCCCTTCCCCCAAAAAATCCAGACAGTAAACTCCTATGTTGTTGCCCAAATCCACCAAAACCCCCGAAATCGTCAAAAGGATCACCAAAGTTAAAAAAGGGATCACCATTACCCCTTCTCCGTTGCATTTTTACAAAACCCTGGAAAGCAGCAAATAATTCCAAAATCACAAGTAATTATTAGATTGCAGCAAGTCTTGTCGTCATAAGCATTCATAAAATGAAAAATAACAGCACTATGCCGCCCAAAAGTCGCACCCAACCAGAAAGAATAAAATCCAGAAAACCGAAAACATGCCTCTGAATCTGATCAACCAATCTCGGAAAATCCAGGAATAGAAACTTTTACAGATAAAATTGTATCAGAAACCATCTAAAAAAACAAAATACAAAACTTTCCAATAATAAATTCAAATTTTGAGAGTAAATCAGAAACTTGATCGGAAATCCCAGGAAATATGTTTGAATTTCAAGAGGCAAATCTGAAATCTTTAAGAAAAGATCAAATTCGCGGTTTAATTTTAGGTTGTTAATATTAATATCATAAAGAAACATAAAACTCAAATGAAAAGATCAACCATATCCATCTTAAACAAAAAGCAGTACAAGGCCCAAGACATGGAGAATCAAACTTTAGGTTCCCATCTAATAAACCAAATAAAACATGGGAGCGAACGACAGAGAGATACCTTCAAGAGTCGATTCAAAGAAACGCGAAAATGGCGAAGAATTGAAGACAAATCGATAAGAATCAGAAGATGTAGAATGAACCTTGGGTTAATAAAAGCTAAATATGTAAGGGAAACAACGACTCCTACGTCGTCTTGCTTTTTCAGAGGTCGTTTAGTGGAAGGTTAGGAAGCTTCTGGTACCCACAAGAAAAAAGTTGTAAAATTTAACTGGATTGTAAGAGAAAATTAACAGAAAATTATGGGCTATTTATAATTTGATTGATCCAATCGTCTTTCTATTTCTCGTTTGGGCTTCTTACGTGGATATACGACGCAATGGCCCATATGGAATATCTGACTAAGTTTTATTTGGGAAAATAATGTAAGTAGGGTTTACAAGTGTGTGATAAATTTTAATCTTTATAATAAAGTTAAGGGTAAATTATATAAAAAATAACATTTACTCAATTTTATAATATTAGTCTATTTAAAAAGAGATACTAAAATGTTCCTGATTTTAACTCTTTAGAAAAATAACCCTCTATTAGACTCCTAGTTTATAGTATTAACATGACTTAACAAAACTATTTGTTACGTGCCTAACACATCTGAACTATATCTTACACATTAGATATAATTTTTAATAATTAAAAGTATTCAAAATACCTCAAACCCTAAAATCCCTAAGTTAAGGTAAATTCTTAAAAACATTATCGCTTCTTACCATTGCACTATAAGTTGCACAATCATTACACCACCTCTATGCTCCCACTGCACTAATAGCGCACCATCATCAGAATGTCTAAAACATTGTTGCATTTCACTCTAAGTCTCATTTCCACCATCACACTATTAACTTTGAGACTTCTAGTTGTACACCATCGGATGCTATAAAGGGAGTGGTACACGTGATACTGAGATTTTCAAAATTTTATAATCATTAGAACAAGAGGCTAAGATTCCAACTAAATATGATTTGTTCTTAATCGAGTCTTATTTCCACTTTCCCTTTCTTTTATTCTTATTGTTTATTTGGCCCTTAATTTTCCATTGATACTATGATATGCCAATGTTAGCAAATGTAATTTGATCATAGTCTTGCTCAAAACTTTTATTGGTCCAATATGATTAGAAACTTTATGCAAACAACTTTGCGTTCTTACTTAAGTTGATGTAGAAACTCAAGCTATTAATTTATGTTTGATAAAATTTGTCATGCTAGTTTATTAATATATGATAGATAGACTTTACTTTTAGTATGAATTTTGGTAAAACATTATGCTTATGTCTTAGATATTCTTATAGGTTTTAATACTTAAAATAAGTAATATTTGTTATCAGTTTTTGACTCAACCTCTTTAAAGAAAAGGAGTGAATTTAGAGAGCAATTAAGACAATTTGGAATAACTTTATAAGATGTGAAGAAAGGATCGCCTTATTAAGTTTTAGAACTTTAAGTTGAAGCTGCAGAACTGTATAAGTGTCGGCGAGACTTAGCTGATGCTTAGTACTTAGGTTGATAAAAACAATGTAAAGATCTGTGAGTAAATAAGTTAAAATAGGCATTATTGATGAAAGATCAATAATAGGCAAGTATTAGTATGCAATGATTGCATATTGGCAAAAATCTCTGAAAAAAGCCAAGATTCAAATGCAAGACTAAAGACGATGGCATAACCAAGTCATACTGAAGTAAGAGGGTCCACGAATATACTTAACTTTAACAACGAGGTCACAAGGTATATAAATGCACAAGGTTTATTATATGAATCAAATTGTTTCTAACTTAGTCATAGAGCAATGACAATGTGTCATAGATGTTTAGATCGACTATACACAAAGATTGCTCCGAATGACTAAATCCGAAGGCTTATTAAGGAACTTGACTTTAAGATTTGATGAGGTGGCTTAAAATTGGAGCGCTACATAACAAAATGGGGGAATTTCTTCAAGTAGTGGGAAAGTGGATTGGATGATATGATAATGGATTAACATATTCCAAACACTAATATTATGTTCAAAAGAGGAATTAATGACCTAAAGTGGATAAATCTCCATTAACTTGGTGAAGATAGTGGAAGAAGTGACAACTCCCTACTAACTTAGTGGGTTAGTGAAGAAAATGGGTAGTTTTACTTTACTTGGTCCTTAAGTTCCTATTAACACTTGGGTGAAGTAATGCACATTCAATCTTCTATAAGAGAGTTGAGAGCCTAAATTTAAGTAGGGAGTTCTTGGATTGGTGCTCTTGGAAAGTGTTTTAAGTAGGAAGTCACTTGTGTTCCTTTATGTTATATCTTATTGATTTGATCAATAAAATGTTGGCTTGTCATATATCTCTTATTTTTCCATTTAATTGTTTGTGCAAAACACTTAAGTGATTATAAATATGAGGGAAACATTTAAAAATGAGAAGCGTGAAGCATTCAAAAGTTAGTGAAATTGTTGGTCGATCACAAGGGAAGTCTAAGTAGAGATTTGAGATTTAATCTTAGTTGTCACACAAAGACATAAGCAAATTTACTCCAATTATACTACATCAGTAAAAAGTTCCCACAAAAATTGGTATTAGAGCTCATTGAGGAGTTCATACATTATTGGTGAACAATGGTCAATGAAAGTAATCTTATAAAAAAAGTTGTTTAAATAGAGGCAATCATTAGCCCTGTAGCCCTAACATAAGAGCTTATGGTTCCTTTCTTAGAATGAGTCAAAACTTTGGTGATTGAGCTTTAAAAAAATGAAAAGAGCACTTGAGTAATAGTTGAAAGTTTATAAGAAAATGACCTGACTTATTTGTGATAAAATATGTTATGTCTAGGTATGAACTAGAAGTCCAATCAAAAAGCACTTTAGTGAAAGTATGTTAGCCCTAATTTTTCAATGAAAATGGAGTACTAAAGAGCACAAAAATTTCTTATTAGATGTGGAACAATACTTTACAATAATAAAGGTGTTTGATTTGAAAAAGATGTAAATCATAATTATATATATAATGGATGATGCAAAGTTGTGATAGAGAACGAGAACTTATATCGATACCAATGCAAGTAGACCTCCCTTTGACACTTAGGAGAATATGAAAAAGGAGCTAATGAGCCAATTCCTCTTCAACAACATTTCATAGTTCATAAGAGAAGTTTGAAAGTGGTTAAAGAAAGATAACTCAATATTGGAGTATGGGAGAAAATTGACATATTTGATGTTAGATGTATATACATATAAGTAGAAGATAAGTTGTTCGACTTCGTAAGTAACTTGCAAGGTTGGGCATAAATGGATTTTAGAGGAAAAATGTAAAAGATCTCCTTAATACAATGAAAATTGCATATGCCTTAGTGGATCATCATTCATTCGAACTAGCAATGAGGGAAAAAAAATGGTGGGAAACAAAATGGTTGGGAGAAATGCAAGGAAAATGTTTACAAAACTTCACACTATAAGTCAAAGAAATAAACAATACGACATGTTAATTATTTCATTTGTGAAGGGCCACATTTTGCTTATGAATGCCCAAAACAAAAGGTGGATAAGTAGAAAATGAATTCTATGGTTATGATGGAGCAAGGAAAATGAGGTAAAGACTCGACAAAGGAAGTTTGCTTAAATAATTATGCTATATTAGGTATAATGGGCCTAGTAAAGGAGCATTCAAACAAAAGCAAAGGCGAAATTGATAGAAAAGGAAGATGATACTTGTGGGAATTGTGGATAAAGAATCTTTGAGGGATTGCTTTTAGAGAAGTGCCTATAGATTATTTCGATAAGGGCATCAAGTTTTTCTTATAAGGATAGTTTGTTAGATCCTTAAGTTCAAGTTGCAAAATCGTGCAACGTAAAGCGAATTAAGTACCAAATATACTATAAAACTAGTAAATAACAAGCAAAACATATTAAATATGGGTATATAATTATAGTCAAATAAGCATTTATCAAACATCCCCACACTTAAGCTTTTGCTTGTCCTCAAGCAAATCATAATCTGAATCGTTAATCTCACAAACAACCATCCCTTATTTCCTCAACCTTGGTTAATGCTTAGCACTCAGATTGATAGAACAAGGCTGGTTAATCTAATTTCTATGCTTATAAGAAATTTATAAATGATAAAATCACAAATGCATAACGTAGCAGTAGCTAACACAAATAAGTACAGGTCAACTCCATGAGAACTGTAAACACTAGTAATTACCCTTTTCCTATTATCTAACTATCGACTTATATTGTGGATTTAATTAAAAATTAAACTAAACAACTAAACTAGGATTGAAACAATAATGAAGATAGAGGAACATACTTGCAAAAGTCTGCATCAAATAAATAGTAACTAGGTGATGAATAAGCTTAATCCAAAAACAGACCCAAGTACTCATTACGAAGTAAATTTCATAGCAGAGAAAGTCATCTCGTGAAGAGCAAAGCTCTTTGGATAAAGTCTTCCTCTTCACCAAAGCTACCTATTTCTTGCATTGGTGGGTCTAACCCAAGAGAAAGATCGCGCTACTAGATCTCGTGCCGCTTCCTCATTAGCCCAGATCTCGCTCGCACTACCCAGATTCATCATCGGTGGTTTCTCGACTACCCAGATCTGTCCACGGTGGTTGGCTTGCTCAGTGGCTTGCTACCCAGATCTCCTTTTTAGATGTGGGCTGTGCCGCCTAGCTCTCGCTTTCTCGATGGGTTGTTTGGATAAACAAAACTGGGTCATGTTTGGGGTAACCACGTGAGATGGAGGAACTGCAATATGGGGATAAGGCTGTAAGGCAACTAGGTGAAAGGCAAGAGGATAATGACGTGAATTTCATGGAAGGGGATGGGGCACCTTCACTCCTATCCATAGAAGATTTCCCTGCGTTGAATCGAGAGGTTTGTCAAAAGTATGCATTTAGAAAGGGGGTAAGCTCACTAGCTTCAGATACCTAAAACCATTCCCCCAATATTGGTGCTTAGACAAAGGAAATTCCAGCGCAGTAGCCTAAGATACATTTGAAATACTACTTGGACACTATGAAGGATGGTGTTGTAGTCCACCGATTGAATTGTTGCAAGCCGAAGCGAGGACTTGGTCTATTGCTCTGGTTGGATCCTTCTAAAGTAAAAGGCCCACAATTCCAATCATCAATGCCTAGGCCACTGCATGATGGGGTAAGAAAGGTTTGAAAAAAGCTTTACTCATAAATTGTTGGACCCCGAACGTTTCATAGAAGTTAGAACTATTTAAATGAAAAATTTTGGAGATTAGTCATGAGTAAAGAACAAATGATGGAAATTCGTGAACCTAGAAATGATAGGCAAGAGTAAAGTAGGGAATGAGAGATGTGGATAGATTTATGATTTGCTATGGTGTTTTTAGTGGATAAGACATTTTTGAAATAGAAAGAATTAAGGTGAAAGTCAGCAGTAAAATGAAAACAATATTTGTGTAGTAAATTGATGAAGAATAGGTATATATGTGTATGCTCTATGATTGGTGTCCATGATTAGTCATGGATTATAATTTTTCTTTATGGAGGAAATTGATTTGAAATGAAGTTGAGAATGAAGGGAAAATATAGTAGAAAAAGGTGATCTTTGTATGAGTTATGTTAAGGAAAGATTTTGAAACAAATTGGTAGTTGATCTGGAAAATGTTCACTGAGTATGCTTCAGTCTTTTAGCCACAATTGTTTCTTTAGTTGTCAAAACGAGATGATTCTTGATTTGAATTAAACTAGAGATATATGGCTATATTGCTTATGAAGACATCAAATTTAAATTCTGTCTTTAAGAGTCTCAAAATTTCATGAAGTTGAGAACTGGGTGCAGTACATTTGGAGCTAAATGTAAAATTAGTGTTCTGACTTCGGGAGAAAATATGGATTAATCTAGATCGATTTTGGCAAAGTTTCCTTCTTGAGAGTTGTATATCTTTCTTTTATCTTTGAAATGGTATATAGTATAGAATTTTTGGACATTTGAGTCGAAAGTTATGATATTTATATGTGGAGATGCAAAAATAAGACAAAACAAAAGTAAAATGAAGCAAAAGTAAGACGAAGCAAAGTAAGATGAAGCAAAAGTAAGATGAAGCAAAGTAAGACGAAGCAAAGTAAGATGAAACAAAAGTAAGACGAAACAAAGTATGATGAAGCAAAAGTAAGACGAAGCAAAAGTAAGAGGAAGCAAAGTAAGAAAAAGTAAAAGTAAGACGAAGTAAAAATAAGATGAAGCAAAGTAAGACGGAAGCAAAGTAAGAAGATGCTAACGTAAGAAGATATAAAATTCAGAAGGAAGAAGACCAGAAGATAGAATTGGTCTTTGAGATCTTCATAAAAGTTGTAGATCAAGAAGTCTTCTTTCAAACCGTCTAAAAACAAAGTCAATCCAATACCTTTAGTGAGAGTTATGGCAATTGCGCCAAGGCATGTACAATATGAGTAAAGACATGAACATGTTAGATTCTTTTGGCCATAACTTTTTCTCTAGATACCCAAATAACTTGATTCTTAAACCATTGGGCTCGTAAGACACTGCTATACATATCCACCAAAAATCATGGCCATCTAAAATGAATGGAGAAAGATTGAATGAAAAGAGTGGGATGGGTACAGTGAATGTGCTCTTAAGTAATACGAACTGATGGTATTCTACTGAACATACTTCAGTATTTTGAGTATATCTGGATCTATAGGATTCCAAATGAGATAATTTCTAATTTTTAGTAAACTAGAGACATAGAGCTACTAATGGTATGAAGAAATTGGAATCTAATTCAGTCTCTAAAATGTTTAAATTTTAGATGAAAGTTGTGTATAGTACATTGATTTGGACAAGAGTAATCCAAAAATGTTTGAAGTATATCTTTTAAATCACTAAACCGAACTGAATGATTTTGATGTCATTAGAAATTTAAGACAATGGGGGACATCTTCTAGGAGAAAGTGATATGTAAGAATGTTCAAGGGTGTTTTTGGCAAGACACTTAAGTATAAAAGACATAAGCCTATAAGGAAGGATAAAATAGACTTTTTGGACTCATTAAGTGTTAGCGATCTAGAAGGGGGGGTTGAATAGATCTTTAAGATTTTTGTAAAATTCTACAATAAAATCAGAAGTTAATTCACACAAAAACAATTTAAACAAATTTAAATGAAAAGAGTA
>JANTNU010000235.1:31618156-31629267 GCA_024752395.1 Erythroxylum havanense | reverse complement strand
TGATGCATGTGCAATCTATACACTTATCACTGATGCAAGGTCACTATATGTGCAACTCAATCATGAATGCACTCACTACTCAATCCATCCAAATTACCGATATGCCCTCACATCGGTAACGGGATGTTACACTCTGCCCATCTGAAGAAGTGAGCTAAGATGTGGATGAAGATCAAGATTTGAAAGGTAATGCAGATTCATTTGAACTTTAGGAGTTATATGGTGATGCACCACATTTAATTGATATAGTACAAGCAAAAGAAGTACCAAACCAATCGTTAGCCAAGGATGTCTTTGAACCATCCAGAAGACAACTACCATCACAACATAATAGAGATGTTCCTAAATCCACATTTGAACCTGAAATTTTTAGTAAGGTAAAATATCCAATGAGCCATTATGTGTCTAACCATCGATTGTAAGGATCAAACCAATCATTTGTACATCAATTATCCACTGTATCTATTCCTAATGGTGTGCAAGAAGCCTTAGGTGATTTAAGGTGGAAAGCAGCCATGAATGAGGAAATGAAATCTTTGATTAAAAATAATACTTGGGAACTTGTTGACTATCCACCTGGAAAGAAAACAGTTGGATGTCGATGGGTATATGCTATCAAATTCAAAGATGATGGTACGATTGAGCAACTTAAAGCAAAGTTGGTGGCTAAGGGATACAAGCAAACTTATGGGATTGACTATACTGAAACTTTTGCACCAATGGCTAAAATCAACACATTTTGAGTTTTGGTTATCCCTGACTGAAAACTTGGATTGGCCATTGCATCAATTTGACATGAAAAATGCTTTTCTACATGGAGAATTATCAGAAGAAGTTTATATAGATCTTCCTTCAGGATGCATGATACCTGAAGCATATCGTAAAAAGGTGTGCGAATTAAAGAAATCATTGTATGAGTTGAAGCAATCTCTAAGAGCCTAGTTTAGAAGATTCACGAAGTCTATGAATGCATTTGGTTACACTCAAAGAAATGCAGATCACACTTTATTCATAAAGAAACGATAAGCCAAAATCACTACACTTATTTTATATGTTGATGACATGGAGGTGATCGCAGCTCTGTCGATTCGACCTTAAGATTGATCCTTATAAACCGGTCAAAAATAATAAATTCCAAGATTGCAGTATAGGTTGCAACCTCAGGTCGTCTCACTTAATCGGAACCTAATGAAATGGACCTAAGCTAGCCTATATGTCATAAAGTACAAGTGAAGCTTATATGTCATAAAGTACAAGTGAAGTTAGTAAGGAAAGGGGGGTTTTGTTTTTTTTGAAAACATTAACTACACTAAAATGCATTGTGAAAAGTATTTTTTATTTTTGGAAAAGAAAATGAAAAGATTAAGACAAATGATAAAATCCTCTTAAAAATGAGCTTTGGCTATCACCGTTCAAAACTAATTTGATGGGATTAGAAATTACTAAGTTTGAATGGTAAACCTTAAAGGGCTCTCTTTAAGTCCAGGGTCTTGATAAATTCATTTCTCAAGACCCCATTGAGTGCTCTTGAGCCTCAGAACCTTAAAGGACTCTTTAAGTCCAGGATCTTGATCAATGAACTCCATTGATCAAGATCCTGTTAAGCTCATCTTAGTGTGTGCGGTGAATTAAAAATTACTAAGTTTGAAATTACAAACCTTAAAGGGCTCTCTTTAAGTCCAGGGTCTTGATTAATGAACTCCATTTCTTAAGACCCCATTGAGTGCTCTTGAGCCTAAGAACCTTAAAGGACTCTTTAAGTCTAGGATCTTGATCAATGAACTCCATTGCTCAAGATCCCGTTAAGCACATCTTAGTGTGTGTGGTGGATTAAAAATCACTAAGTTTGAAATGAGAAACCTTAAAGGACTCTCTTTAAGTCCAGGATCTTGATCAATGAACTCCATTTCTCGAGATCCCATTGAGCGCTCTTGAGCCTCAGAACCTTAAAGGATTCTTTAAGTACAAGGCTTTAATCAATGAACTTCATTACTTAAAACCTTGTTAAAAGCATCTTAGTGTGTGTGGTGAATTTGCTAATGCAATGGGTCAAATAAAATCTAGCATCAACTCAATATCAAACACAACTAGGCAGATAAAAGAGAATCAACAAGATCACAAGTTGACATATATGAGACTTCATATATTTAAGCACAGAATTCTACATAAACAAATCCACAACACCTTACATAGTTCAACGCTTAATTAAACTCTAATTAAGCAAATCTAACTACAAAGCAATAAACCCAACTCGGCTGTTCATAACAAAGTAGTTAAACGTGACAATGTAAACTACTAATCCAAACAACACATTAAATATCCAACATTTAATTAAGCTACAATCGAGTAGCTTCACTACAAGTTACAAATCCTAGACCTAGGCATTCATAAATCATAGCTAAACTACGGATTAAGCTACTCCCCTTTGAAGCTTGGTGAACTCCAACCATTACTGCATTTTCAGGAGAAAATGAATGCCTAACCATGCAGTGTAACCGGAAACTTCACAACTCGTGACGAATCCAAGCTACCATGATGGAGTCGGCAGTGAAAATGGAAAACAAAACCTATGTGAAATTATCCCCAGGGAACCCTGGGTGGTAGATGTGAGTGTTTCCTCTTCTTCTCTCCTCGCTCGTCGGTCGCCTTTTTCTCCCCGAATGAATGTCGATCCCCTTAAAAGATCATTCTTCTAACCTAATTTGGCAAGATTTAAAGGATGGGTCACGGGCCCGGTCGGTACAGTGAGAGAAATTTCTATTTGGAGTCCGAGTATCCGTCTGCACGTCACGGCGAGATGATTTTTTGACGTCGCGGCGTGCCCTTCTTTGATCGCTCGACATGGCGTGCTGCTTTGTTGGTGTCGCGGCGTGCTATTTTTATATCGCGCCAAGGCGTGTTACTTGATTGGCATCGTGGCGTGCTATTCTTGGATCGCTCGCCGCGGCGTGTTGCTTGATCTTTTGCTGCGGCGTGTGAATTGTTAGACGTCGTGACGTGCTGTTGCTTGATCATACGCCGCAACGTAGGAATTGTTTGACGTCACGACGTGCTTTCTGTTGGATGCGCCGTGACGTGTATGGAAGGTTCACGTCCTGTTGACTTTCTGATGAGTTGACTCCCTTGTTTCCCTACAAAACAAAATATCCATTTGCAGTATTAATTGTCCTTAGAAAAATTATAATGCAATTAATATCAGTTTGCGACAATTTTACTAACAAATTGCAAATCATATAAGCTCAATATAAGGAACTAATTTAAGCACAAAAGTTACAATTAGGAGTCAAAAAGTGCATTAACAGTTATGAAAGTGTAGCCAATTAATATAATAAACTTGGGCTCAATCAGGTGGTGACCGGAAATGATCCCGAAGAAAGAAAAGCACTTAAAGACTACTTATCGAAGGATTTTGAAATGAAGGATCTTGGCCCTTTGAAGTTCTTCCTCGAAATTGAAGTTTCAAGATCAACTAAGTCTCAAAGGAAATATACTTTAGATCTATTATAGGAAACGGGTATGTCAACTTGTCAACCATCTAATACTCCGATCGAAGAGGGATCGAAGTTATTTGTTAAACCAAATCAAGTTCCAGTTGATAAAGGGAGATACCAAAGACTTGTGGGAAGATTGATGTACCTAACACACACAAGAACTGACCTAGCCTATGCTCTGAGTGTTGTAAGTCAATTTATGCATAATCCTAGGGAACAACACTTGAAGGCAGTTATGTGCATTTTGAGGTACTTGAAGTCTACTCCAAGAAAAGGAATTTTGTTCACAAAGAATGAAAATTATCTGAGTGTGGAGGCATATACTGATGTGGATTGGGCTAGAGTTGTAGATGATAGGAGATCCACTTCTGGTTGTTTTACTTTTGTAGGAGGCAATCTTGTTACTTGGAGAAGCAAGAAACAAAATGTTCTCTGTAACACCCCGTGTTAGGGGTTAGAATATTGAGGAATTTCGGTGCACTGTATTTCGACACCTACAAATAAATTATGCATACATTTGTTTACATATTCCAGGTAAACTGGATTTATAAAATGCGAATAAATTATGAAAAATTTATTCAGAGACTATTGGTATTATTTCAGAATTTTTTATATTTTAGGAAATTTTGAATTGGGATATTTATGAATTAGGAAAAATATTGGAAGGAGACAAATGCGATGTCCCATGTTTTATCTATAGAATTAAAGATGGATGGATCTCGGGAAGTTATTGACAAGGTTTCTAAGAGCAATCATCCTGAGCAAACTCGTCCATCAATATCTAGACCCTCTGGGGTAAATTGAGATAATAGAGTGTGAAAAAAAGGAAGTTTGTTGATATCCTGATACAGGAGATATTAGATGGTTCGATAAGTTGAACATAGAGTCAGTGTAATTGTATTCAGAATATGAGATTAGTAATATGTTATGGTGGTATACCTTTCAATTAATGCGGAAGAAAATATATTTTCATGGATTTGGCAGAGAAAAAGAATAAGTTGATTAGTTATTGTAAGTGTACATCTGATAAAGTGGTTACTTGGGCGAATGATGTTACGGTGTACAAATGCAACATATGTTTGGATATGAATGAAGTAATATTGAATAAGAATGAATGAATGAGTATTGAACGAATCAGATGTGAATATTGGAGTCAGATAAGTATGAGATTTAGACACGGGAAGTAGGGACTTAAGGAAACAAAGTGGGAACCAGAAGAAACTATGAAAACTCTGTATCCGCAACTATTCGGATCAAGTAAATATTTCAAGGACGAAATTTTTTAAGAAGGGAAGAATTGTAACACCCTGTGCTAGGGGTTAGAATATTGAGGAATTTCGGTGCACTGTATTTCGACACCTACAAATAAATTATGTACATTTATTTACATATTTTGGGTAAAATAGATTTATAAAATGCGGATAAATTATGAAAATTTTATTTAGAGACTATTGGTATTTTTTTCAAAATTTTTGGTGTATTTTAGGAATTTCTGAATTGGGTTATTTTTGGATTAGGAAAAATATTGGAAGTAGACAAATGGAATTGAGACATATGGCAGTCTTCGATGTTGGCAAATGGCTTTCATGCACAGTGACACGTAGAGAGGTGTTGTTCATACACATAGTCACGTGTATAAGAAGGAAAATTCTGCAACTAAAATTACTCTTCATTTGGGTTTTGTTCTTCATCAAAAGCATGCAACACTAAACACCTTTCTTTGTTCTTTTCATCAATCACCGAAACTACTTGTTATGCATGTTTGTGTTTTTGGCTTATGACTCTCAATTACTAGAGCACTGGCTGAAGAAGATTATAAGCTTGCGTTGATGCTTGTTTGCTTAAGAGGATTAAAAAATATTGAAATTGTTGAGTTGGAATTTTACAGAATCAAGTAAGTGATATTCTAACTCTCTGAGTTTTGTGAATGATTCGGATCATATGTTAGTGTTGGAAATGAATGCATGCATATGAAGGTATAATAGTAGAGTTCGGAGAATACATGTTCTAAATGACTCAGATGGGGATTTGAAATTGTGAATGTGGGAAAAATGCTGGAAAATTAAAGTTGCATGTGTATTAATTGGATTTTGATGTTAAGTGTAAATTTTGGAGTTGTAAATTTTGTGCATGTACTGATGAGCTAAAAAGGAGTTAGAGGGATTGTTTGTAAGTTATTAGAGTTAATTGATGGAGATTGAGTTTCAGATAAAAACACGATAGAGAGAGAAAACATATATTCCACATTCGATTTTGAAGCTTGATTTTTTATTCTTGAGTTTTGAGTTGTATGAATTGTGATGAGCTGAAATGAAAGTTGAAGAATTGGCTTAAGTGTGATATGTCTTCACTGAATATAATGGAAGTGAGAAAATCTGGGAAAAGAATGAAAGAAGAAGATGATTTAAACGCAATAAAGTTCGTCGCGGCCAACTCTCTTTAGTTCACTGTGGCCAACTTAAAGGATTTCATTTCTGTGAAAGTTCGTCGCGGTAAATTTTTAAGAAAATTGCGAGGAAGTTTGCTCTTTGGAATGTTCGTCGCGGCCAACTTTTGGCTTGCCGCGGCGAAGTTTTCTGACAACTTAAATATACTTCAGTATTTTGGGCATAACTTTTTCTAAAGTTATCCGAATGAAGTGATTTTTAATTTAGAGTAAACTAGAGACATAAGGCTAAAAATTGTCTGAAGAGATTAAATTCTAATTCTACCTCTAAGAAGTTCATAACCTGATTGGAATTCGAGATAAAAATTCTGTTGAAGCCTAAGAACAATCTAAAATCTTTTGAGTATAACTTTCAGTATACTAAACCAAATTGGATGAACTTGGTATCAATGGAACAACTTTCTAGAAGAAAGTTGTATCTAATTACCTCACCTTCCTGATAAGAATAATTGAGAAAAATAGACCCGAAGGTTGTCAATGAAATAAGTCTAGATTGATGAATTTAGTATGGTTTCTCTTGATTGATAATGTGACAAGATTAAGGATAAAAAAAACCCGGAATTTATCATGAATATGCATTATATATATTCAGTATACATGAATATGCATAATTGAATTTATAATTATGCACAATAATGATATGTGTTTGTATTAAATGTTTTAGAGAAAACCATTGAGCGACCGATTCCAAATATTGCCAAGACGTCGAGGCAATAAGCAATAAGGGAGATTTTGTAAGTAGTTTTAGACGGTCATTTTTGTAAGTAATTTAGATGGTTTTACCTGTAAGTAAGTCTTGTTGAATAATTGTGGGTAATTCAGTAAGAAATCTAGTGAGAAATTTTGGATAGTTCTACTTTAACTGTTTGTTTACTGTTTGACTTTAATCCATTGAATGATTTGCAAAGCTGTCAGATTGATATGCTTAAATTTTGGCATGAAAGCAATGATGGCATGTCTAGAAGGGTCAGCAGCTACTCTTGTTATTGACACCTCGGTGTCTCCTGATATCGAGACACATGTCTCTCCTACTGATACCAATTATGGTATCTCCTGTATAAGTCTCGTTACCTGCTTCTATAAATGGATTTAACAATCATATGATTTTGTATTCTGTCTGACTTTGATATGAATAAAGAAATTGTGTTCGGATTATCAAGGGTTTATACCCTCTTTTAAGACTCAGCTCTGTTTTTTGTACAATCTGTCTAAGATCTAATATAATATGTTTGAATTGTTCGTTCTGATAAACTGTTAATGTATGCTGTTGATATATCATGATTTTGTATAATTAGTTGTCAGTTTATGCATAGATTAGTTATTATTTACTAAGTTATATGCTTAGCATGCTAGATTTGCCCCACGTAGGTTCAGAGAGAAGGACATAAGAACTGGGACGAGTCAACCGCAATAGCTAATAGAGTCTGAGTCTTGTTTTGTTAAAATTGTATTTTTGGAGTTTGATTTGATTTTGGATTTATTTGAAGGTTTGTGATAACCTTAATTTAGGTTGGTTCCAGTTTGGAACAAATTATATTAAGCTCAATGTATTATGGTGTATGTTTGTTCTGAATTGCTTCTGCTTTGAGTAATTGAGAATGCATGACAAATGTTTCGTATATTTTGGTTTTGTCTCTATTTTATATGCATGTATGTTATGTTAGGGCTTCACATTGTCGCTCGATCAAGTGCGGAGGCTGAGTTTAGAGGCATGACACTCGGATTATATGAAGTTTTGTGGATCAAACTTCTTTCATTAGCAGTGCCGGCCCTGGGCAAGGGCCAGCAGGGCACTTGCCCAGGGCTCACGATGGGAAGGGGCCCCTAATCTCATCTTTTAGTTTTTTAACTCCTATAATATATAAGTAATTCATTCAAAATTAATTTAACATTGGTGATGTTTTGAAGAGTAAATATTAGGCAAGTTCTAAGATTGCAGGCAGTAAGTACTCTAAGTTTGCAAGTTCTAAGATTGTAGGTTACATAGGCTACAGATAGAGGTAGTAATAAATAAATTTATCATTGGTAATTTTTGACGTTATAAGTTAACGTTAGGCAAGTTTATTTAACGTTATAAGTTAACATTTTATACTTATAAATAGTCTTGAAATATTTAAGTGTACTTTTACCTTCTAATTTATTTATTTTCATCAATATATGTATTTAAAGTACTCCAACTAAAAAATTAGAAGAAAAAATTTTACAATTTTGTCTTTTGTGTTCTGAATATAATTCAAAAGTAAAGTTTATGATTTTTAATATATTTTTGCTCTTTGTTTTTTATTTTTAATATTAGATATTAAATTTTGCTATTTATTTTTTTCTCTATCACAGATATAATACTATTTATATATCTTTGTGATATATTAGTTTATATTATGTTGTCTAACAAATGTTGGATAATATTGATCTTGATAATATTATTAATAATTTTGCATCTAGAAATGCGGAGAAATTGTTTTTCATAAATTATGATCCTCTGTATATTTTTTAGTATATTTGTTAATGTTATGATTATTTAATATTTAGTTGATTATGTAAACTTATAAATTGAATGATTTATATTTTATAAAATATGTAAAATATATTGTCGATTTATTTAGACTTTTTTTTTATTTCGCTCAGGGTCTATAAAACGATAAGAATGGCCCTGTTTATTAGACTTGGGTTATCAATCCATACAACTAATTCAACTATTTTGTGATAACAAGGCTGCTTGTGATATTGCCCACAATTTGATGCAACATGATCGTAGCAAGCATGTGGAAGTTGATAGATTCTTCATCAAAAAGAAATTGAATGAAAAAAATACTAGAGTTGCCAAAGATTAGATCAGAGGATCAGTTGGCGGATGTTCTTACCAAGGCAGTGTCAAGCCAAAAATTCTCAAAGTTTATTGGAAAGTTGTGTATGTGTGATATCCATGTATCAACTTGGGGGCAGTGTTGAAATATTTGTAAAGATTTGATTGAGATTCCATGTAAATAAGGAAACTATAAAATTAAGATCATAATTGTAGGACCTTAATTGTAGCTGTCATTTCTTCTTTTTATACTGCTGTACAACATACGTTTTGACTATTTCAACGAAAAGAAAAATCTCTCTTTCCTACTTATTTCTTCTAGCACTACTTCATTATTAAACATAACTAATTATAGTTGAGAATTGAGATGAAATGGAGTTGAAGCTCTAAAATGGAGTTGAAGCTCGATGAACCTAAGCTAGGACCGTGCGTATTCTCGCCTTTTTAAGTCATTTAGCAGTACAGACGAATTACCCACTCAGTCTATCAATTATTTTACATATACATGCAGTTGTCCCTCAAAACTTAAAATCGAATTGAACCAACCAGTGCAACAAGAGCATTTTAATTGGTAGTACTAGGACTAGTATCCAACTGGAAGGAACATCCGCGTTATATATATTTTTGAAAAAGTTCTCTCATAAAACCACTATATCAACACTGTCTTGATGGTTTACATAATTGGTTCAATTAGTTTCCATATCATCTCAAAGAAACCCCAAGTAGTCAAGTGGGAGTCTAGTTATCTGACTCTCAAAACCTCAGGGTGATTCAGGGGAGTTGTGGGGCGCCGGCTGCTGAACATGCCCCCAGGGTCGTGATCAACTAGTTCGATCGTTTTCAGGAGGCGGCAATGAGACCCTACAGGACAAAGACAGCATTACTAATGTGGAGGGAATCTTTTGGTTTAGGAGTTCCATTAGAGGACAGACGCGTGCTTTATGGAAGCTCCATTAACCAAATTCAACGGAAAATGCCAATGACAAGAATCAAATAGATTAGATTCCCATTAAAGCAAAGGAACTAAGAAGTTAAATTTGATATAAAACGAAGTCTTAAATATCGAGTCAATTTAGATAAGGCAAAACCGTTGGATCATCAAGCTTCTTCACGTGTGTGGGGATTTCATGGAATATTGAAATTAAATAGCATGTATAGAGCATACCCAATAGGGGACGCTTGTGGCAACAATTGAATAAAGAAACCCTTTTCAGTTACGTGAAGCCAACATTCAAAGTTGGTAGAAACTGCCGGATTGTCTCTTACAATGGGGTAGTAATTTCTTGAATGAATCATCTGTTTGACTTGAATTTATTGATTAAGCAAGTTCATCCAGTCTTGATTTATTTACCCCACTACTTCTTTTTCTTCTGCAAAAAATAAATTCTAGTCAAACAGATGCATTTCACTTGAAATGATAATGATAATGGAAGATCAACATCACTTGAAAGGGAGTCATTTCATGGTTACATATGCATGTTTTGAATTCAAACAATAAGATCAAGTTGCTTTCTTAAATTTAAATGCAGATGAAGTTCTCCGTCAGAAGTTGTGGAGAATGTTTGGAATTTCTGCATTTTTTAAAATTCAATTCTGATTGATGGGTTGATTATGATGGCAACATTTCTGTTTCTGTCAAATCAAAAGAAATTTCTGATCAGAACATGTACCATAACATTCACAAGACCAATTTTGAGAACTTTTGAATTTTGAAACTATA
The DNA here is from genome assembly GCA_024752395.1 of Erythroxylum havanense. Taxonomy (NCBI): domain Eukaryota; kingdom Viridiplantae; phylum Streptophyta; class Magnoliopsida; order Malpighiales; family Erythroxylaceae; genus Erythroxylum; species Erythroxylum havanense. Next base: position 31,618,807 of record JANTNU010000235.1, on the reverse strand, counting down.
AAGAACTAATTTAAATTGATTTATTAGTGAATAAGCATCATAATTGAGAGAGCTTTCCACTATGAACCGCACCTGTAGAAACTTTAAAGGTGTGTGAACTCATAAAAGGCAGAGAACAAGAGTAAAACTAAAGAGAATCTTGCCCACAGAAAGATAGCTATTGATATTTTTCAAAAAAGGCATTGCTTTGTGGGATTCCTCACCCATGCCGAGGTCGAGCCCTTTAACAAAAACCAGGTCACAATAAGTTACTAGGAAGCAAACGTCATATCTCTTCTGAATATAAAATAAGTCAGGTTGTCTTCCCAACGAGTGTTTTATGCTCTTATCAACTTATCTTCGTTCTCATCTTTACTAAGCCAGCAAATAACATCCGTTTGTTCCAGGAGAGTTGGGTGCTTTGGCTTCTTCTTTTGTTGTTGTTCTAGTGGAACATACGTTCCAGTGATGTCGCGACAACGCATAAGACTAATTTAGCTTGCTCGCCTGTAATCCTGATTTGAATGGTCAACAGTCAACACCAACCCTAGACCTATTCATAATTTTGTTTTACATCAATGAGAAGAGCTTTACATCGTTGTTCGTTTTGTTTTCGTCTAAACCTTGGCGCTGACAGTTTTGCTTGTGAAACTATGTATGGATCAGACGGTA
>JANTNU010000235.1:31592636-31606273 GCA_024752395.1 Erythroxylum havanense | reverse complement strand
AATAGTCTATTATAGGCAGTAACTTTAAGACATTAGTACAAATTTATAACAGGCGGTAACATTAAATTAGTACAAATCTATTATAGGCAAAATCCAGATGTCGCCGGCGACACCGGTCAGACAGACCAAGGAAATCCATATTAACTATGTTCGCCTACGTTTTGAGGTAGTTACTAGTTACCAATATCAGTTTTTTAAAATTTATATTAATTAATTAAACATGAAAAGACGCGCCAACATTAGATCTTCAGTTTCAGAGCAGCACGTGATTTCATCGCACTTCCTTTCTCTTTGTTTTTTTCTTCCATTGATAGGTCAACGCCATTGTCTGTCTAACTGTCTTTTAACACCACGTCTCCTTTTAATAGAATTGAAGTTGAAGAAATGTCTCAAAACGGTACACACCTAAGCTAATTGTCCTTGTAAGAAGAACCAGTGATCCCATTTTTCAAACCCCACCTAACCCACTTACTCCAAAACCACAGTAATATGTCTTTGCTACTCGCCCACAGGTCCATCTGTACAAAACATAAAAAAAGGGTCAAATAAATTAGAGATACTTTTCTTTGTTATTTTGGAAATTCAAATCTTGGTGATTCTTTACCCACATCGACAGTAGTGAGCGAACAAAGGTAAAGAATAACAAATTCCCTCAGCCAGAGATACTAAAACTTCTTGTTGAAACTCTTATGACCTCCTATATAAGTAAATAGGCATCATAAGATTGAATAGGCAAACAATGATTATAAAAAGAATAATCAGGTCAACCATTCAAACTAGTTAATATATTTAAAGGGTAGTTATGTACAATCTGAGTGAAGGCCACTGATATTCTTTCTCAACCTAATTTTTACCGCTCCATCTACTACCCACAAACTATAGTATAGTAATCACAACCCTCCACCAACACACTTTTACTTTTGGAATGAAGAAAAAAAAAATGGAGCAGCCCTCCATTCCGTCTGAAATGTCCCTATCTATTCAACCAACCAAACCCACCTACAACCTACAACCTACTTACTACCATCACCCAATTCTTCCACCTTTATGTACAGATCAAAAGCTCAGGCTTGAAGCAAAGAATATGCCACTACCAGAAAGAACACTCTAACAGCAAATCTTTTCCCCCAGTGTAAATTGCCTTTCTATCTCTCACCTTTAAGAATATGATCTGATTAATCCCAAATTGTACAGATTCCTTTTTACAAGGCTTCCAAGAGATAATAACACTGTCCCTGCAACCCCTGCAGCTTGCTCCTCCCTTTCTGCTTCTTTATGGTACTTCAATGCTGGCAATTCCTTCACTTTTAAGTTACCTATTCCAATCTTCTCTCTAACCGATTCGATGATCTTAGGATCAGCAGGATTGCCAATTGCGTCAGTTACGTGGAATACATTAAGAGCCATGTCAACATTTGTTGATATCTCAGCCCTTGTCACATTCAGCCCATTCTCTCGAAAAGTTCTTGTAACATCTGCCAAAAGGTCCTGCCTGTCTGATGCGCACAATTCTAACATCACACCCTGTTTATGCAAATTTATTCCAGTTAAACATTACGCCAAACAACTGAAAATATAACTAGTTCAACAGCTATCAACATTTACCTCAGATGCTCTTCTCTTAACAGCAGATTGTAAGCATTGAATTACACGTTGTCTCTCAGGCTCAGAACTAATTGGCGTCCCATCTGTATGCCTAATGTAAAACTCCTGCAAATAATACCAAAGGAACGTAAGAAAAAACAACTATGTATCACTGGCCATCACAAATTAAAAGGGACGCAATTAGATTATACCAGATATGCTCTATCTCTTGCTGTGTTGATCGTGGCATGGAACACAACATATTCCATATCTGTCAAGGTGCAAACAACATCAAATAACAGCTTTGTCCGGTCCTTGCACTGAACATTCACAACTGAATAGCCTCTTTCCAACCAATTCTGTACAGTCACTGCAGGAGAATCCGAAGAATTCTTCAAAATGGCCTCTCTCTCGTAATCCCTATCGGCAAACATCATTTGGTGCAACCTCCTTTCGGTGTGCGTTACTGTCATTGATACGGTGGTTTTGGCACTCCTAATATCATTGTCCCCTTTAAGAACATTCCTCAAACGTGCCTCAATCTGGTCAATCTGTTGCGAGTCCTCAATTGGGGTTCCAGAATTGCGGTCCTTAACATGGATCAAGCAAGCAATCCTGCCATTATGAGTCCATACTTTAGCCTCCACCACATTGCATTGCAAGTCAGCCAGTACTGCGAACACTTCTGAAAGAAGGCCGACACGGTCAGTGCCAGTTAGTTCCAACGCCGTTAGACCATCATAACTCTTGGTTCTGCCATTATGGATTGTTCCTAACGACTGTATGTCACCAAAAAAAAAAAAAGAAAAAAGAGAAGAAGAATTCGTCAGCCAAAAATAAAAATAATGAATTTTCAATGTATACTAAAAACGAGTACTTAGTACACATCAGTACCTGCTCGATGTAATTAATAACGCTCTCATCCGTCAACTTGTTCCCCTTTAAATCAGTCACATGAAAAACTGCAGAAACAACAGACAGCAAGGTTACGAAAAATTCATGGACGAGCCTTTAAAACGTAAAAGTGATAATAAAGCCAAATAACCAGTACCATCCATGAACCACCTTCCATCAGAGGAAATATAAGCTTTCTTAATAGAGAGGTTGAGGTCGGTGAGAACTTGGACTGCCTCGAGCAAGATTCCATGCTTTCTAGCGCTATCAAACTGTTAATAAAACAGATGGAAGAAACGATTAGTCAATTTAATTTTCTGAATGAAACAACAGTTCAAGGCCATTTAACGGAAAACCCCATAAGTGGCTTATTTCTAACTGCCTTCGTGGAAGGGTTACCTTGACAATTGTCGCAGTGGGGCAAACGGCATTGTCGATGACGACCCTGTAGACAGAAAGTAGATACAGGTCAAGTGGGAGGCAAATTATTATTTTTTTTCTCCAGAGAAATGTTCTTTGTGAGAGTTCTAAACAGGGTGAAATTAAATTTTTGAATAGGGTAGGTTTAAAATGGAAAATATAAAACAAGGACAACTTCAATCACACGAAATCTGATCTGGGTTGGAAAAATATTTTCACGAAAATAGAGAATTCAGACTTTTAGGCATGAATTACCAAAAACAAAGTTCAAAAGAATTTGATCCGTGAAACATCATAAACGCAAAAGGAGAGAGAAGACATAAACAAACTATACAAAGAGTGTTGAAACTCAGAAGAGGACACAGAAGCATGGAACTCAAGTCTCAGCTGACAACCAGACGGAAGCGGCTCTAAGCCTTCATATGTGAAAGAAAAGAAACCTCACCTGGGAGTTGTCATCCTTATAACAAGCTTCTCGTACTCATCCATATACGTATTGCGCACCATTGTCGTACTTTCTCTTCCTTGTATGTCAAGAAAACGAGAACCAGAACAGAGAGCTTCACAAGATAATTTTACGTTTCTCTTCCTCTGTTCGTTTCCTTAAACCGAAAGGAAACAACACAGGTGAGGAACACTAAATAAGCGACGAGAGAAACGAAGAACTAAGAAAGCTAAAAACACTGGACGACCACAAAACCCAAGGAAGCCAAAATCTGGAATCTATGAAACTCTTTTTCACTCCTCTCTCTTGGATCGTATCGCCATTAACAACACACCAACACAGAACTTAAAACCTCCCTCTCTCCGTCCCTCTCTCCCTTGCTATTTGTTTCTCCTGTCTCTTTCTGTTTTTCTGTAAGGGTTACGGATTTTGTAAACACTTAAAACTACTACAAGCGCAAAACACGCCTTGTTCTTAACTCTCCTGCCCTGTCTCCATGCTTCTTCTCTCTTCTCACTTCTCAGCACCCTATATATATGTCTTGACTTTTATTTTATTCTTGTTCTTGAGGTTGGGGGTTTCTTATTCTTTATGTTTTTGTATTTCCTTTTCTATGTAGAACTAGAATCCTCGAACAGCGTGAGTAACGCCTGCCCTTAAAATGGGATCTGCGTCTGCCCCCCCTGCCCGACCTTGACCAGCTCACCCTCTTCTTTTTTTTTAAAAAAAATCTGAATAACTTTTCAAATTTTAGTTTTTCACGTAATCTAATAAAATCTTCGCTTTTAGTAAATAAAATGTATATGACGTTAACTTGATTTATTTGGGCATCTAACATTTTAGCGTACTTAAACTGAATCAAAATCGCCCCATGTCTAATTAGTAGAGGGGTTGACATTTTGAATATTGTGATCATTAGGTTCCATGAGAACTACCTTTGCCACGTGTTGCTTGATCCTAGTTGGTGGCGGTGGTTCAAAAATCCAGCTCGGAATTGCCAGGTAAAGATTTGCTGAGCCCAATGCGTGCATTCGACTCAACGGGGATTGGGCGGTTGAATCCAGATGGACTATGTGGGACCCGAATACTCTGTGGAGAATGGAGATGGCTTAGATACTAAGTTGTGATTTGCCGACTTAACATTATGACGTCCGCACGTGACAACAAACCGCCCTTATCGGCTTTTCTTCTGTCACTTTTTCGCCGGTTCAACTGTGTAATTCTCGCGGGCTCTTTTGATGTATACCCTCATAACTGTTTTCTTTTTTCTTGTTACCTTGTCATTTGTATCACTGTTGAGAATTCTCCTCATTTCTTACCAGCATGAAAGGTGGTGGTGATGTCACGTGATAGTATTTAACTGGTCAGGACACCCATGAGGTGGAAGCACGCATTCGGACTTATTATGTCCCCCTCTGAGCTTTTGAAATGTTGAGCCCTCACCACGTGTCCAACTTCGAAGCATTGTCAACTCGAAGCATGTCCCATAACGTATTAAGTGGGGGCCTTGGCCCCATTCTGGTCTGAACAGTCTCGTGCAGGCTTGTCAGAAAACACGTTTGCCTGTTGGCTGTTTTCACCGACTGCCGACGTGGCGATTTCTTAAATCACCCAACGGTAACGAGCAGGAAAAAACGGTTATTCTCCGTTAAATTACAACGCGATCATTACCACACATTTAACACATACTGCCACGTGGATCACATCGAACAAAATTAAATCATGACGTGCGTTGAATTTGTAACCGGTAAAAAAAAGCGGGAAAACGTTTAACTGTAAAAAACACGTCCTATACAGGTGATGACGGTTGGACGATTTTGAAAGAAGGGACAACATCTTGCGGCCTTTATGTTGGCGGGAAGAAGGTCGACTTCCCGCCAAATTTGGACGGCCCATTGTGGATAGTAGGGTGGTTTGGGCGGGCTCTGAAGGTTGGAATGGGGGCTGTGTCATCAGGCATCACACGGGGAAATATCCACATCGATAACAGCGTGATTAGTGGGACCGTCTTTCTTTTTTTTTGACGTGGATACTACGCTGTGGCTCTTTTATTTATCTTAAGGTGAACAAAAAATTAAATAATACATGAGCCAAAAAAAGCATATCCGTGTCGCGGCTTTTCACAGTGTCCAAGAGCCATGTACGTGGTGGAAAGAAATGACGACAGGTGGGATGCCAGCTCAGACGTCGGTCACGACTGGCCCCACTCTAATAAATTCTCTTTTTTTCCTCACTTGGGAAACCGCGCCCGACTTTCTTTCTTTTGACCGTTGGCGGCAAATTCGAAAACAGTTGGTTGGGGGTGTGGATTCCATACAGCGGCGCCGCATATCTCTCCGTGAGACACTCGAAGCATGTTTCCATCGGACGTGATTAAACATGCTGTAGATATTATTGGCATTATTTATTTATTTATTAGTAAGCAGTGCACACTGTGTTCTATAAGGCGATAGCTAAATTTCTATTTAAATTTAGGCAGGTTTCTTCGCTTTTTAATTGGGTAGTATGGTTCTGGGTCAGGGTGCGTAAAATACACCGCATTCTTCTCCATGTTTTTTGTGGGTTCCACGTACGAGTACTTGATCAGAGTATCCCAGTTTTTACTCGGTCAGAAGATCTTGGGCGTCAAACTGGGTTACCGTAATTTACGTACTTGGACAAAAAAACAGGACTCACATGGCTTGTGCATTCAACTACTACATTAGTCGCTAGTCACAACCTATCCACTACATAATATTTTATTAAGCATTACACTCAGAATGCTGTAAGCTTGTTCTACTGGAACTAAAATATCTTTTTCAATGGAATTGTTTTTTTTTTTCATAAGGCTACTAATTGTAACGTACATTGCACTTACAACAGGTCAATGCGGTTGTATAAACAAACTAATTATACTGTTGAATATTGTTGAACTCAACAACGCGAGATACACGAAACAGACCACCTTTCCACGTAGTGCTTGGAAGTTGAAATTAGAAAGAGGGATAGGGTTTTGTAATTGCGTCTGACCCGTTAGACTGAGCCGCGTGGTAACCTTTGGATACGATGAGAGTGCTATGATTGCCACTATAGAGCATGCAGGTGGAGTATAGCTTAGATTACAACGTAAGCAGAAAGCAAAGCAATTAGCTTGGGGCGTGACATGTCCATATGGCTGGCTTGCCTTGCAAGTTTGGTCTTCAACTGATGTGCTCTGTTCTTTTAAGTTTTAACAATTCATGAAGGGAATGGAATCAATCAACTCACGACTCACTGACGCATACGACTATTTCTAATGAGTCGGCCAATTGGGCCCCTTTTCTTGAACCAGTATGTCATATAGGAAAATGAAATTTGCTAAAGCCTTGTAAGTAAGCAACTCCCTTTTCTATGTTTAGGCACTTTTCTTCCTGATCGAAGGAAGGGAATATTATTGGCTGTGATACTTTTGCTTGATTTAATCACACGCTATTATTAATTTGTTCAGATAGAGTGTGTAGGTAGGTAGTTTAATTTTAAATAGGTAATTATAGTCGAATAAATTCCTAATTTTGCAACTTTAACATCCTTGTTGGTGAATTTTGTTTTACATCATGGGACTACGATTTGCGGCTTGTAATTGAGTAAATCAATGGTTATCCTGTCTCTCAATAGACATGATACACCGTTAATAATGAACTCCACAAGACTGTGACTTTAATCCTCATGTTTTGTGTATGAACGTTCCTAACATCTTTTCTCTTGAATTCTAATGTCATGTTTACGTTTTTCACTTAGATTGAACTGGTTGTAAAATTGATTCAAGTTGGCAAATTTTAATTATTCTTTTGCAATTACGAAGATTTTGTTCCAATGAAGCATAAGAAAGAAGCTTAAATCCATTGGCTGTGGAGCAGAGGGAACAAGTGAAGTGACATTTTCGCAATTATGGGGAAAAGACGTGCGTACAGCATGATTTTGGCTAGGCTTTTTCCAAGACATGGACGGCTAGTGAATTGGGGTGTGTTGGGAGTTGTTGTATCAAGTCGACAGGAAAGCGTTTGTGTGACAAAACACATGGAAAATCCTTGCAATCTGAAGTCAAATCAGGAGAGGGACCTGACGTTAGAGTTTTTCACGAGGAATAGCCTGCTTCTTCTCAACTGGCCCTCATTTAGCTCTCTGTTCTGTCACGAAGACAGCAGTCTAATTATTAAAAAAAAACGCTTTGTGGCCGATTTTATTCTTTCTTCCATTTCCACATGCTTGAAGGTGAAAATGATAGTCTTTTTTTTTCCAGTGTAATTGTTTTATCGTTGATATTCTTTTTTTTTCCTTTTTCTCTATTAAACATGTTAATGCAAATTATAGTAGTGCTCTATTTATTTATATTACTAGTCTATATTAAAAATATTCTCATTTATTTTTTAAATCGATTGATAGAAACCCGATGATCTGTTCTGATAAATCAAAAGAGTTGGAATAGATAGAGAGAGAATCTATCAATAATAAGGAGAAATTCTCTATTTCTATCTATTTATGAGATAACTCTCTTTTTGTTTGATTCATTAAAAATCAATCGATCTGTAACTGATGGACTCTACATCGTACGTAAAAGAAGCACCTAAGAGTTTTTTGGGCCAGCTTAGTTTTACTATTATAAGCAAGATAAACATTTTAAATGAAAAATATTGATTATAACTCAATGTAAACTATACCAACACACAATTAATTTAATAACATCAGTATAGACAAAAATTACCATCATACACTTTAAATAAGTAACAACTTCAATGATAACGGGAATATCATTTGGCTACAAACTATTTATTTAATGCCACGTCTAAGTACAATATATTACCATAATTCATTGGAAGCCATACACTTTTAGATAGAATACATGGACTAAATGGAAAGAATATCATGCATTAATTAAAATTATACCACCATTATGCATGGTCCTTAATAAGAACACCATCTCTTACTAAAAATCATACCTCGTCTTATTACTATTGCTTTATATTTTCAATACCACACTTATGTACAAAAATATATCATTAGCCATTACAGAAAAATGAGACAAACTCTTTTAAGTGGAAAGTATTTACTAAATAAAAAGAATATCATATCTCAATACAAATTATACCAACACTCAGTATATTTAATATTAGTAATTAAAGCTATAGTTACGATGACTCATTTCAAATAATTTATGGTTCCAATAAAAAATGAGAAAATTATCTCCGAATAAAAACTATATCCTATCTGAATAAAAACTATACTAGTACTCTATCTACTCAATACTGGATATAGGTATAAGAAATAAATAAATAAATCCTACACTTTAAAATGAAAATATTGTACCTTACTGGAAAGAATATCATGATTCAACATAAACCATACCAATACTTGGAACATTCAATGTCATAGTTATAAACCAAAAATACTATGACATATGACAAAAGGTGTTTTCAAACATAGTTAAATAATTAATACATGTTTGCATGTTTAATCTTATAAAAAATTGCATTCTGTTAATTTTTTTTAGTAAATATAGATAAATACAAAATAGTGTGATAAAGCATGTCCTTCATGGAAATTTTGACAAGAAATTATGAAGTAAATGATTTGGTACATGTTCATGTATAAAATTGAGTTTGTTAAAGGTTTTGTGTAACACAATCACACAGTTAACTATGTTCTTATTTAAAAAAATTTAGTGGAAATGTGTAGTATGTAGATTGTACATGACCATGCATAAAGTTGTGTCCATTAAAGGTTTTGTTCTCCATGATTAATTTTACGACTATATGGTCAGTAGGGACTCATGCATGGGTTGTGTTATCATATCATATATAGGCAATATTATGATGTCATGAGTGGGTCCAATTATAATGTTAAGTGGTGACGATAATGCATGGGAACTGCAATAATACATAGGTTTGTTTTACTTGCCTATAACTTGTGTTTATGTGTAATAACTCCTTTCCCATACTAAGAGTTAGAGCCATAGAATATTGCACATGAGTCGTACCATTGAGAATTCACGAAATGCATCTCATTCACTTGCATATCATTATCATACATATATGAAATCATAATGGTTTAGTAAACAATTGCAAAGATTTTATGTGCACTCAATTGATATATTGCAGGGAATGAAAGTTTTAAAATGATCATGATGTAAATTGCAAAATGTCTATATTGTGAATTTTGGTTTGATTTCTTATAAGTAGTAAATTTGGAATTAATTGTTACCATTGGAAAATTGATGAGTTAATATATACATTTAGCTTAGGAAAAATATCAAGTGGCAAGACAAGTTGACACATAGAAATTTAGGATAACTAGGCCTATGAAATAAGTGATAAATGGCATTGATCACTGAGTGACAAATATCTTAGAGATTTATTGACAAATGGAATTGATCATTGAGTGATAAATGGCCTAGTATTTAACAGCCTATAGAGTGGACAAATGGGATGCATACTTAAGACAAAATGTTAATATAAGAAAATGACGCTTCACACCTAGTTGAATTAAGCAAATGTTGGAAAAGAATATGATGAGTTCATTTCTCTTCTTTTTTCACCATCTCCATCGAAACTTGCTCCCATCTCACATCTCTGTATTTTAGCTTAAGTCTTGCTAAATCGCTACACCAAATCCATGCTTTTACCCTTCACAAGATAGTCATAGAACTAGAATTATGTTGTTCTTGTTGTGGTCTTTTATCTTAGCTGAAAACCAACCTATTTTACCTTGAATTGGTGATGATCTTGCATGCATGAAGAGGTAAGTTGGCTTGATCTTTGAGCTGAAATTTGAGCTAGACAAGTCAGTAAAAGATTAATTTTTATAGTATGTTTTAATGTAAAGATTATGATGATTGAATTGGGATGGATTGTATATGATGTTGTTGATGAAGTGTGCTGGAAAATGATAGATAAATTGGATACTATTATGCTTTGTTCTTAATTTATAAAAACCGTAGGTTCTAGGTTGTTTTTATGGATGAATGAAATTGAGATTTGAAGAACAAATGAAGCTGGATTCATCATAAAGATAGGTGTTATTGAAGCGTTCTTGAATCTGAAAAATTAAAGCTGTAGGTATGTTTGTAAAAGGTGACTGTTAATGTCATAAGTGAGCAAAATTTTGTAAGCCTTAGTCTAACCAATAAGGAAGTTAAATTAACCTGAAATAAAATAACCTTAAAGGACATGAAATTTGGAAAATTTTAAGAGTTAGTGATGTCTCTAAGCTTGCAAAATTCGTGAAGTGTTGAAGGTAGTAAATTTACACACATTAGTGATGTTAATGACAAATTTTAGAATTTTAATTTCAGCATTGTGTACATGTCGAATCAGCTAAGAAATGTCACTCTAAATTAGTATATTTGGACTAGATTAAGGTAGGAATGAGCCTAGATTGTTGCTTAATTACTTGGTTAAGAGTTTGACAAGTTTATGTAGTTAATTGATATCATAACCTAAAGAATGGACTGTTTTGATGTGGTGAGTTCAAATCTGACAATTTTGATTTGTTAAAGGAATAAATGAGTTCTTTTAATGCAACATGATCTTAAGGAAATGAGTAATGTGTATAAGGTATGGATGAATGAGCATTGAAGATCATGGGGTAATTATGAATGAGAATTAGGTAAATGTATGAATGTATATTGTTAGAAAAAGTTTGGTGAATGTATAGATCTAGCTTGGTGCAATTCCAAATTTAAAGTAACAATTGTGTGTGGATTATGAGAAACTTTTTTATCATGAAAATGTTCAAGGTTAAGTGTAAATCATGGTTGATGAATTTGGAGTGAATCAAGCAAACTTAAAGGTACAAATCTGGTTGCAAAGTGGTAATATACAAGCTATGATTTTTGAATGGTCAAGAGTTGTGAATAAGGATACATACCCGGGATAATCAATTAAGAATGCATTGAACATAACACATACACATGTGTATGACTGAGTACTTATTTGATTAAACAAGTTAGTAATGTATAGGTATGTGTGTATTGCATGATTTAGAAGAACAAATTGACCGACAACTTCCAGACATTGCCGGCTCGTTAAGGCAATAGCTATCTGGATATACTATGAGTTAACCTAGATGTTTACTCACTATATTTAAATTGTTCTTAATTAACTGTTAGGTATTGAACTGTTATTAATATGATTGTGTTAATTCCGGACATTGATGGTCCTAGGAGTTTGATATTCGAGACTGTATTGGAAGTGTTTACAAATTAAATGTGAATAAGGAAATTATGTTCTCAACTATATATTGAATGCTGAACTTAGATCCGATGAATGTGTTATATGACTGTGCACACTAAATAAGAGTTATTGATAGCATACTTTGTGATTTGATAAATTTTCGTTACATTGATATGCATGATCAGATAAAGGAGTTGTGACTGAAGTAACCAACGTGAAAAAAAACTTAAAGCTCATAAATGTGCTCATAGAGCCACAGGCTCAACGGTTAATGTGCCTGGTATTCACAACGGGTACAGGACAATATCTAAAATAAACATGGTATCCACAATGAATACGGGATAGTTAAATAAGCACTCGAACACAATAAAATGAAAATGAAAGTAGAGTCTCATGTGCATTGCAAATATATCTTTATGTAACATCCTGTCCCCAAATCAAAGGTTAGAATCAAAGACTTCTGTAATGGAGAATATAGCAATGAGAGAGTTAGAAAAAAATGGCATCTCATGCTCATGCATAATGTTAGCATACATGCTTTTGAATTTGAATTTCTGTATACATGTAAATAATTATACATGCACTTATTGACATTCTAGGTAAAATTGAATTGTAATGGGATATGTGAAAAATTGAGGTTACAGTGATGAAATAATTTTAGATGGTGGATTGAGAATTTAGAATGGTCTACAACTGTATTAAATGGATTTTGGATAGTGAATGATAAAATTTTACGTAAGTGAAAATATTGAGGAAATAAGCTAGAAGAGATATACTAAGAAAAAGAGAGGATTTGAGATGAAAGAGGTGGTGAAGGGTGCTGGCAAATGTACAGATGTAGTGTTTCACTGAACATGACTATGTATTTTAGCCATAACTTGATCTATAGGCATCCAAATACGATGATTTTAAGTTTACATTAAACTAAAGACGTGTGGCTATATTTTTCATGAAGAAATAGAAATTTAATTATGTCTTTAAGAGTCTCAAAATTTGACATGAAATTGAGAAATGGGCATATTATATGTTGTATTCTGTTTTGAGTGTATAAGAATGTTCTATATTTTGAGTGTTTAGGATCAAGTAGGGAATATGAAATGCTCATGGATGATTTTGAGTTGAAATTAGGTATACTTGAAGAAGTATCCAGTTGAGATGATGAAATCAAATAAGTTAGATAAGTTGGTTTAGAATAAGAGAAAAGATAAAGAGAGGTAAAAGTTTGATCTAAACTTCCTTGATAAAATTGTATTGATATAGGAAGATTTTGATAAAATGGTCTCCATGAAAGTTGTAGGTCATTCTTTCATCTTTCCATTGATATAAATTTTGCAATTTTTAGAGTTCTGGATCAAAAGTTATGGAGGCTTGAAGAAGAGAGCAGGGAAAAAGAAAATTCTGCAAGAACATGCAAAAAATGGTGAGAGGAAAGTCACCCTCGTGCATAAGTACGACGGTGACTTTGCATGGAAAAATTGGAAGTCACCCTCGTGTATAAACACGATGGTGACTTTGTATGGGAAAAATTGGAGGTCACCCTTGTGCTTAAGCATGATGTTGACTTTGCATGGGTGAGTTAAAAGTCACCCTCATGCATAAGCATGACTGTTGGACCCCGTCTCCGAGGCCCAACATTCGGACCCATAAAGCATAGCGGACCCATAACCGACCATAGAAAGACCTCATAAATGGGGAAAACCGTCTATAGAAAATTTGGATTGGCTAATTAATAAAAGGGATCCCTCGTGTCTCACGATTCCAACGCAACTGGAATCGCTCAATTCGGGTTAGAAATGGAGAAGTTATGGTAAAAATACTATCTGAAAGAAAACAGTCAAAACCGACCTTCACCGACTTCCCGGCAAAATTGGAAAACTTTAGAGGCTGAATTACTGATTGGCTTCTTCATAAGAAGTGTAGATTTATGTCTCTAGTTTCATTTAAAACAAGAATCGCTTCGATCCGAGCTCTCTAGCTCTAGATATGTTAAAATTTGTGAAGTATATTCAGAAAGAATCAGCCGACCTCCCCACTTTGTTTTAAATCACCTTTTTCAATTTAAAATAAATAATGATAAATCAGGTGTAGAAAGATAGAAAATTTTCTTA
>JANTNU010000235.1:31328736-31338967 GCA_024752395.1 Erythroxylum havanense | reverse complement strand
GGTGATTTCGAAGTATTCTCAGCAATGTAGCTCTTCTTTTTGTATATTTAGCTATCATGGTTGTATATAGGCTAACATCATAGAAGTCATTATAATGTTAGTTTTTAGCTTTGTCTATAGTAATGAAAATTTTATTTTGCAAAAAAAAAAAAAAAAGTTGTACACACGTTATTGAAATATACAGAAGATATTAAAATTTTCTTTACATTTGAAAACAAATCAATTTTTTTAATAAATTTTGAATATCAATATAAATTATAGGAGATGTATGTGAATGTTCATTTAAAAGTGAATTTAATATTATAAATTCCCATGAATTAAAATAAGATTTTATTATACAATCTCTAACATTTGTTATTTTAAAAGAAATCTGTTGAATTTAAATTAATATCATTTTAATAAAAACATTCTCATTCATTGTAAATAAACATACAATAATTTTTAATTATTTATGTGAGCTATTTTAAAATTGTGCAAAGCACTCCATTAGAACTAATTAATGCATAAGGAAGAGTCAAGTTAAAAAATTTTAACCAAAATTTGACATAGATAAATTATGGTGAATTTAAATTAAAGTATATATTAAATTAATTTTAATTTAATAATAATAAAAATTTATTTAGAAAACAACCTTGATTCACAAATATAAAAATATTTGATTATTATTAAAATTTAACCATTTTAATTTTTTACAAATTAAGTATCATTTAATATTTAAGTTTATATATATATATATATATATATATATATTCACCACACATTCTAATAAGATACTTTTCAAAATCCAAATACATTATAATTTATTCTAAATAATGTATTTATAAGAACAAGACATATTATAAGTTTATTAATATATTTTACCATTATTAATAATATATTAATAAAATTAATTACAGTAAATGTTCAAAATATTTAAATTATTTAGAATAAATGTATTTATAAGATCAAGATATAAAATAATTATATTAATTTCTTTTCATTATTTTAAAATAAATGTAATTATGAACTTGTTTGACAAACAGCTGATTGCATTAGCTGTTAACTGATTCTATTAGCGGTTAGCTGATAGCTGATTTTATCAGCGGATAACATCAACTATTTATTAAAGATATTTGGTAAAATTAGCTATTTAATATTAATTATTGACGTGCAAAATGACTTATGAGGGAATGATTTAAAAAAATTATAAGGGCATTAATATTATATTCCTTAGTATTTCGTTGAATATTCTTATAAAAATTTAGATTTAGATATTTAATTTTACAAAAATTAAGTTTATAACTTTAATAAAAACATAATAATAATAATAATAATAATAATAATAATAATAATAATAATTCAACGTTAGATTTTTCTATTAATGTGAATGATGCAGCGAGCTACATCTTATTATTATTTTTATATAATATGTATGAATTTTATTATTTAATAAATTAAATTATCTATAATTATGGTATGATACAAATATGATATATAGTAGTTATATACTAAAAATATTAATTTGATGTGACTCTTTATCTTCAAAAACTTATTATTATGGTAATTTTAAATGTAAACTAATATTATAGAATTAAATAAAGGTTAAAAAATTTAATTAATCTTTTTATTATATTCTTTCAAACTTCACGACATAATTATACGATCAAAGAAAGCCAACTTTGAAAACACATAGAGCAAAAGTAAAGAGTAAAGTGAAGGACAATACTGTCATTAAGCAAACAACTAACTCTAAAAGTTCCTCTTATAGAATTTTTAGAAATCAGTTTATTGGAATCAAATAAACTAACCAACAAGTCATTCATCAAATATATCAATAACTTTTTAAAATGGTCAAAAAGTTAACTTTTAGTCACTAAACTAAAAAAAAGCTGAAAAGTTGTTTGCCAAACAATTCTATAAAATCAAAGTGCAGCTTTTATATGTGCATCAACGTAACTAGATAGTTCCTCGAGGGTGTATTCGACTTGGTTAGATAGCTCTGGAAAGGAACCTTTGCCTAATGTTAACACCTCCTAGCATGTTAGCAAACTATCTTAAAGCAATGGTATTGGGGACCCTTTCAACAAGCTTAGATTTATTCTCCCCACAAAACGACATTGGCTCAAAGTTACAGTGTGTTTGGTTATTGTCTTCAGCAACGGGGATAGAGGACAGGACACAATAATTTTATCCCTTCGCATGTTTGTTTACCGTCCTTACCCATTTTTATTTTATCTTCAAAGAGCAAAGATAGAAAATTTTTGTTCCTTTCAAGACTGTGGTATAAAATTTTTTATCCTATGGACAAAAACAAAACATATAAGGAAATGTCAGAAATACACATCCCCTACATAAGCAATTTTTTATTCTTAATTATATTATTAAACTCATCATCACCATCATCATCATCATCATCATCATCATCATTGTGATTATTATTATTATTATTATAAATTATAAATTTATTATTATTATTATTAAATTTTGAACTTATTATTATTATTATTATTATCATCATCATCATCATCATCATCATCATTATTGTTATTATTATTATTATTAATTATTATTGTAAATTTTGAACTTGTTATTATTATTATTATTATTATTATTATTATTATTATTATTATTATTATTATCTTATTATTATTATTATTAATTTATTATTATTATTATTATTATTATTATGATTATGATTATAATGATTATTATCATTATTATTAATATTATTCTTATCATCATCATCATCATTATTATTATGATTATTATGATTATTATTAATTATTGTTATTATTATTATTATTATTAATTATTGTTATTATTATTATTAATTATTGTCATAAATTTTCTACTTATCATTATTCTTTTTATTATTAATATTATTATTCTTATTAATTTTATTATACGAAAATAATTATTTTATTATTTTTATTATTATTATAAATTTTGTACATATTATTATTATTATTATTAATTTTATTTTACGAAATTAATTATCTTATTATTATTATTAGTATTAATTATTGTTATTATTATAAGTTTTGTAATAATAATAATAATTATTACTAATTATTGCTATTACTATTATTATTAATTATTGTTATAAATTTTTTACTTATTATTATTATTATTATTATTATTATTATTATACAAAATTAATTTTCTTATTATTATTTTTATTATCATTATTACTCATAATTAATTTTCTTATTATTATTGTGATTATTAAATTCCTTATTATTATTAATTCTCTTCCTCTTCTTCTTCTATCATTTATTATTATTATTATTATTATTATTATTATTATTATTATAATTATAAATTAATTTCTTATTGTTATTGTTATTATTATTATTTGTTAACTTTTTTACTAATACAAATCATTTGTTTTAAAATAATAAATGAATTACATATTTCTAATCATATTATACTGCAGGGGAATTTTTGTCATTGATACTATTTTTATGTTCTGTCCACTGCAACTAAACACATTTCTATTCTTGAGATGGAGACAGTTTTTTCTGTTTTGTCCATCACATCCAAACACCTCACTGTCTCTAATTTTTGTTTTGTTTCTTCTCCAAATTTTTGTCTCATTTCGTCTCTGCATATTAAAGACAGTAACTAAACGCAACGTTAGTTTCTCCACCTTTAGATACACTAAAAACTAGAGTTCACAATACCAACAAAGACGGTGCCAACACAAATATAGCAACACAAACTTTCACCTTCCGCGAATTAGCCATAGCCACGAAGAATTTCAGACATGAGTGTCTGATAGGTGAAGGCGGATTTGTGTCGTTATTTATCTATCATACACAAAGAACTACAAATAGAACAATCAGAATGTAGAGAGCGAAGTTTAGAGAGAGAAAAACACACGAGAACAAGGGCAAACAAAGCACATGTAAAGAACTCAATATCTCGTTGAGATTTCGTCTGATTGTAATCAATGTCAAGGTACAAAATGCACATACGTATTTTCTATGGATTTATAGTATTTATAACACTCAATTCTCTAACTTCCAATTAACTAACTCTTCTTGAATTTTTTTAACTCGATTCTTGTACATTGATTGCATGGCACTGAATGAACATTATGATCTGACACTCCTGCCTGAAGTTCTGAGACATATTTCCTACATACTCCTCCTTGGATCAGAAATTCAGCTTCTAAATTCCTACCATTTTCCTCAACTGCTCGAAACGTGAAACATTAAATCCTTTTGTAAACAAATCTGCAGCTTGATCATCTGTATGAATATATTTGAGCTCCAACTCTCCTTCGTGTTGTATACCCCTCAGATAATAGTATCTAAGCTTGAAATGTTTAGTCTTACCATGAAAAACTGAATTCATTGAAATTGATATTGCTGCTTGATTATCAATATAAATCACCATAGCTCCTTTCGAATGAACTTGTAAATCCACAAGCAACTTTCTGACCCAAATCACTTGTTTTGCTGCTGTTGAAGCCGGAATCAATTCAGCTTCAGCTGTTGAGAGCGCCACCAATTCCTGCTTCTTTGATGTCCATGAGAAATATGCTGAACCCAATGTTAAGAAATAGCTAGTAGTGTTTTTCATATAGCTATCTACATAACACATCAGCTCACATTTTCTAGTCTTCTCATACATCAAACCATGATCAACCGTCCAGTTAGACATCTAAGAATTCTTTTCATAGCAACTAAGTGTTGCTTTCCATGATCACTCAAGTATCTAGAAAGCACACTAACTGAATACAAAACATCAGGCCTTGTAGCTATAATGTACATTAAGCAACCTACCATACTCCTGTAATTCTTCCTATCTACTTCATCGCCATCTTCCCTCTTTACCAATTTTTCTTTCGGACAAATTGGAGTTGATACCTGCTTACATTGATCCATCTTAAACCTTTTCAGTACATCACGAATATACTTCTTTTAACTTACAGCGATACCCTCTTTATATTGAAATACCTCCATACGCAAGAAACACTTCATCATTCCCAGATCAGTCATTTTGAAAGCTCTACATAATTGATTCTTCAAGTACTCTATCTGCTCTTTTGAACTTCCAGTTAACATCAGATCATCCACATAGATTGAGATTATTACTATATCTCTCTGTTGTGTCCTCACATACAATGTCGGCTCATTACAGCTTCGCTTGAACTCAATCTCCAAGAGGAAGGCATCAATCCTAGAGTACTAACACCGAGGGGCTTGCTTCAACCCATACAGAGCCTTATTTAATTTGTACACCCATTCTTCCTTTCCTTCTATTACAAATCCTTCTGGCTGTTGGACATAAATTTCTTCTTGTAAGACACCATTAAGGAAGGCGGACTTCATATCCATTTGATGTACATTCCATCCCTTTTCAGTTGTAAGCGGCAACAATAACTTGATTGTCTCAATCCTAGCTACTGGTGCATATGTCTCCCCAAAGTCTACTCCTTCAATTTGAGCATACCCCTTCACAACTATCCTTGCTTTAAGTTTATTGACTGAACCATTTGGATTTAGCTTTATCTTAAACACCCATTTCTATCCAATAGCTCTCTTGGCTGGAGGTTTTTCCACTAAAGTCCATGTTTCATTCTTGTTGATCATGGACATTTCTTCCTTCATAACTTCTAGCCATTTCGGATTCTTCAAGGCTTCTTGAACTCTAGAAGGCTCCAGTACAACTTCATTGCTCCTTTCATAAATTTCAGCCAAGCTTCTTGTCCCCCTCACTGGTATATGATCATAGTCATCATCGGATTCTTCTGGAATGCACTACTCCTCAGAGGTCCACCCATTTTGATCATGCTGAAACTCTAGTCCCGCTACTTCTCTTGGTTTTGCCTCTTCCTCATCATCATAATTGCCAAGATTACTACAATTGGTAGGGTATTCGAAGACACTATATATGTTTGCCTTCCAACCCCATTTTTCTCCTTATCTCCAAACCAGCTCCAGCACTCATCTTCGAAGAAATGTACATCCCTGCTTACTTTAATTTTCTTTTGATCCAGATAATATAGTCTGTACCCTTTGTTAACCTCAGAGTATCCCACGAAGATTGCAACTTCAACCTTGCTATCAAGTTTACTTCTTTTGGCTTGAGGAATTAGCGCACTACATAGCAATCGAAAGACTTTTAGATTCCTCATCTTTGGCTTGAAACCTTGTCACATCTCGTCCAGCATTTTATCCTCGAGTGCTCAAGTGTACAATCTATTTAGCAGGAAGCAAGCGGTGGCTGCAGCCTCTGTGCAAAATTCCTTAGATAGCTTCTTCTCCTCCAACATGCACCTCGCCATTTTCACTACCATTTTGTTCTTCTCTCCATAAAACCATTTTTCTGTGGAGTGTAGGGAGTGGTTAATTGATGAGTGATTCCTGCAACTTTATAGATCAATTCAAAATCATTAGAAGTAAACTCCGAGCCATTGTCTGTTCTTACAAACTTGATGCTCTGTCCAGTTTGGTTCTCGATAAAAGCTTTAAACTCCCGAAAGACTCCTGCAACCTCTCCCTCGATCTTGAGGCAGAATATCCATGAGTATCTTGAATAATCATCGATGATTGACAGGAAGTATCTGCTTCCATTTAACGAGGCAACTGGCATAGGTCCACATATATCCATATGTAGTAGTTGAAGTCTCTCCTCAGCCCTCCATTTTGCTTTCAGGAAAGGTGTACGTGTTTGCTTCCCCATCATGCACACTTTACATGCAGCGTGGTCGTATGGAATTGATGGTAAGCGTTCGACCATGTTTTTCTTCCTCATTGCTTCCAATCCCTTCATGTGGTAGTGCCCAAGTCCCTGATGCCAAAGATCAGGTTCGGTTATGTCTCCCACCAGTGCCTCCTGTTGTAGCTCTTCAGGCCTCATTGAGAAACTTTTGTTCTTCATACTGGTGCATAGTATCTCCTGTCCAACATTATCAAAAACTCTACAAGCATTTGATTCAAAATGTACAGACATACCTCTCTCAATTAACTAAGCCACGCTCAAGAGATTATGCTGTATCTTGGGTACATAAAGAATATCCAAAATGATCTTGACACCTTTCTTGGTTACTATTTCCACTTCGTCTTTCCCTTCTACTCGAATGCAATCTCCATTTCCAAGCTTCATGTTTGCCTTCACTTCTTTATCCAAAGACTTGAATAAATTTAGATCTGGAGACATGTGACTCGTGCATTCACTGTCGATCAGCCAATCAGATGGATAACTTTTAACAAGGTCGCCAATCACCACAAACAACTGCTCTTCTTCTTCTTCAGTCATCTGTATGTTGGTTGCCGCTTGTGTAGCTTGCTTCTTGCAAATTGCCTCCATGTGCCCTTTCTGATGACACCTTCTACATTCAACGTCTGGCTTCTTCCAACACCTGAGAGCTAGGTGATTTGATTTACCACAATGTGGATAGGGATTGTAATTATTTTCTTTGTATCCTTCTGCATTCTTGCTACAATTTTGCTGGCGTGCTTGGGAGCTTTTCGTACTAGACCCACCTTTAGCCTTTTTCTTCTTCTTGAATTTTTCTTGAGTTTTTGTTTTAGCAAAAACTTGATACGCACCTTCAATCGCCTCATTGTTTCTCATCAAAGATCTCTGCTCTTGAGCCTGCAAGGCACTCACAACTTCCGCAAGCTTTATTTGCCCAACAGTTTGGAATTCTCAAGAGAGACGATTGTTGCTTCATACTTCTTAGGGACGAACACAAGCAACTTCTGCACTAATCTTTGATCTTTGAATTCAGCTCCTAAGAATCTGATTTGATCAACAAGTTGAATTAATTTTTCACAATAACTCTGAATCAACTCATCTTCCTTCATTTGCATTCTATCGAATTCCCTTAATAGATTCAGTACTTTCATGTTTTTCACCTTCTCGTCACCCTCATATTTGCTCTTCAAGAAATCCCATATTTCCTTCGCAGAGCCAAGACCCATGATTCGAGTGAAAAACGAACGTAAAACTGACTGGTATAGGCAAGATTTAGCTCGAGTCTTCTTTGTCACCCTCTCCCTTAACCACTGTAGCTGAGCAATTTGAGCATCTTCGGTTGGAATCTCAACCGAATAGTTTTCTTCGATTGGTTCCCACAGATTTTTGTAGGTATGCCTCCATCTTGATTGCCCAGATTTGATATCCTTCTCCATTGAATATCGCAGGTTGCAGACTCTGAGTTGAGCTCTCAACCATCTCTGAGTAGTATTCTTCACTCGTAGTCGTACCTTATATAGGAAAGAGTTAAACCTCTGAGCCAAGTTCTTTACCTACACCTTTACAGATCTCTTAAGAATCTAGCTTTGATACCACTTTGTCGTTATCTATCTATCATACACAAAGAACTACAAACAGAATAATCAGAATTTAGAGAGCAAAGTTTAGAGAGAGAAAAATACATGAGAACAGGGGCAAACAGAGCATGTTTAAAGAATTCAACAACTCGTTGAGATTTTGTCTGATTGTATTCGATATCAAGGTACAAAATGCACATACGTATTTTCTATGGATTTACAATATTTATAACACTCAATTCTCTAACTGCCAATTAACTGACTCTTCTTGAATTTCTTTAACTAGGTTCTTGTACGTTGATTGTATGGCTCTGCATGAACATTATGATTTGACACTCCTACCTGAAGTTCTGAGACATACTTCCCACAATTTGGAAGGATCTATGAAGGGAAACTTGAGAAAACTGGACAGGTACAGTAGATTCCTTTTTCAATGTTGTAAACCAACTTTTTTTGGGTTTTCTTCTTCTCTTTTTTCTTTGAACGAACAAATTTTGAGTACTAAAATTGGATAATTTTCATTCAAGTTGTGGCAATAAAGCAACTTGATAGAAATGGACTGCAAGGAAGGAAACAGGGAGTTATTTCAAACTGAAATGTTGATGTTGAGTCTCTTACACCATTCCAATCAAGTAAACCTTATTGGATATTGTTCTGATGAAGATCAAAGACTTCTGGTTTACGAGTATATGTCCTCAGGATCTGTAGAAGACCATCTTTTCAGTAAACAATCATTACTTTGTTTACCTACATTTCTGTATAATTGAAACAGAACAAGATGATCGGTCTGTATTATAGTTGGAAGGATCATGAGCCAATATCAATTTGAGCTTGTATAAACATGCCAAACCCTTAATCTTCATTGGTTTAACTGCCAGTGGTTATTCACACAACTAGCTGTGAAAGATCGAATAATTGTACTACCCAAATTCTAAATTTCTAGATATTTCACGAGAGTAAAAGCTTCTTGAATGGTTTACGAGGATGAACATAGCGCTAGGTGCAACCAAAGGCTTAGAATATTTGCATAACAAGGCAAATACTCATGTAATTTACCGTGACTTGAAAACATCCAATATTTTGCTGGACAAGGATCAATATAATTCAATACTTTCCGATTTTGGACTAGCCAAGCCTCGACCCGTGGGAGCCAAGATACACGTGCCTTCCAAAGTAATGGGAACACATGTTTACTGTGCGCCAGAGCATCATAGAACAGGTCAACTAACAACCAAGTCAGATGTCTACAACTTTGGAGTCGTTTTATTGGAATTGATCACTGGGAGAAGGATCATTGACATCACAAGATCGGCAGCAGAGACTCGATAGAGGAAAATTTAGTATGTTCTATGCTGGCTGAATATGTTTTCATCAACATACAGAACCAATATTCAAGGAAACGAGTAGGTTCACGGAACTAGCTGATCCACTTCTCAGAGGAGACTTTCCGGTTAGAGGATTGAACCAAGCTAGTTCGTTGTCTTCATTCTGATAACATGGTGGAGAAGACAACGAAATAGTTCAATCCTCTCAGAGAAAAAGTAACCGCTCTCTAACTAACTATACTAGCTTTACAGTAATCTTGCTAACTCACTAGACTAACTGTACATTAACCAGAAAACGACGAAAGTAAATAACAAGTATTAAATTCCTTCAGCCCCCCTCAAGTTGGAGCTTGTAAGAAATCACGCAAGCCCAACTTGACAAGAAACCCATGAAACGCAGGAGCAGAGAGGGACTTAGTAAAAATGTCAACTAACTGAGTCGAGGAAGACGTGTGGAATAAAGAGAGAAAATCCAGTTTCAGTTGCTTACGAACAATATGGCAATCGATGTCTAAATGTTTTGTCCGCTCATGGAAGACCGGACTAGCAGCAATGTGAAGAACCGCTTGATTATCACAAAACACAGAAATGGGAAGAGAAACAGGGATCCGAAAATCCTGCAAAACATAAGAAATCCAG
>JANTNU010000235.1:31251035-31262079 GCA_024752395.1 Erythroxylum havanense | reverse complement strand
TTTCGAAAGTACGCATTGTGAAAGAAGTACACATTGCCAGGTAAGTAACTCTGAAATCATTGACATCCGTCCCTTTTAAGAAACAAGCACAGCATAACCAAATCTCCTTCCAAATTGGGCAATGCTAAGATAAAGTAGATACGCGAGAAAAGTCACTTTGAAGTTTAGGTCAACAACTGTGGTTGATTTTGTGAAGCATTTTTACACGTGAGTACTTCAAAATTAGTGTGCTATTCAGTTACAGACAAATCCCGCAGGAACTACACCTAAGCAGTAAAGGTAATCTCGTAGGTAGCGTTAGAACAATTAAATAAATCAATCAGTAGCTCCTCTTTTTTTCTCCATGTTCTAAACTAACTACACAGGGAATCACACTCCAGCTTAAACAAAAATGACAGGAAAGCTCAGCAACCTTGCATCTATCAACAGATTCAAACCATTTTCAGCTAAACCCCTCAATAATCTACATGTAGTCTTCTTAACTCAGTTTGAAAAGTAGGACTGGCTGTCAGGATTCGATGTGCAAGAGCCCTTATATCATCCCGTGAACAATC
Source organism: Erythroxylum havanense (assembly GCA_024752395.1). Classification (NCBI taxonomy): domain Eukaryota; kingdom Viridiplantae; phylum Streptophyta; class Magnoliopsida; order Malpighiales; family Erythroxylaceae; genus Erythroxylum; species Erythroxylum havanense. The sequence continues at coordinate 31,261,525 of JANTNU010000235.1, read as the reverse complement.
TCTTGCGATTCGAACTAGCTCCCTTAGTGCACCTCCATTTACCAAGTCTTTTGCATTCACCTCTGTAGTGTATGAATGTTAAGACCTTTTGGACTGACACTGAACAAGAGGCCAGACTTCACAGCAAAAACAAGGACGAAGAAGAAAATTTACCATGCTGAGCCAAGTGGCAAAGCGCAAGCTCTATGTGGCGACTGATTGATGAGGCTTCAATATTTGCCCTCTCCACAATCCATGGAAGCACACCGTCCTCAATCAGTAGTGACTTTCCAGATTTAGCTCCTGCTCCATCAAAGGGAAAGATACTGTTATTTAAACGTGAAAAGATGTCGCCATAAAATGGCAGACAATCATAATATCTCTGCTTGAGGAAGAAAATGATTTCAGGAAATGACAAGCAAATACTTAATAGGGTTTATCACCGCCTCTACAACAAACTTCAAGAATTATTTACCTTGAGTTGATGATTTTGATTCACACTTGGCAAAATTTGCTATCCCTCGAGCAACTTGAGCAAGAACATCTTGGTGCCCAGATCTGACCATTCCCAGCAAAGCCTTAATGCCACCCTCTTCTCTCAGCTTCATCTGCAACTTATCTGCAAAACAATAGATCATAACGTTAGTTATCAGCTTGCAAAGGGCAACTTGTAATGCACCACCACCTATAAAAGTAAGTTTGCCTTTTAGATCTCAGGTGAACTATACTAATCTCCAAAACCATCTGAAGTTACTATGTACAGTTTACAAAAAGGTAACTAAAAGGTTATGACAATATTTTTTTCATAGGTACCTTTGACATTATTTTAAATCCATAGTTATTTGTGGAGTTCACTATTAATAAGTTAATAAATTATTGCTTGCCAGCAAACATTTAACTTAATTCCTAGTATAACAGTAATGTAAAATTTATACTGTTAATTTATCAGAATAGTTGAACTAAAAGGTCATAATTATGTACATCTCGTGAGCAACATCTAAATCTCAGCTTGTAAGAAACAACACATGACTAAGGCCTTGATGGTGTCATTTACCTACAGAAACATGAGCTACCAAAGTTCTGGACACATTTTGATTCCGTAATCTATGTCAATTACAGAAAAAACAGATGCAGCTGACGATAAAGATTCCATTCAATCGAGTATCATAACATATAAGCCATCTAAAAACATAATAGCACTCTCGTCTATCAGATAAAGTTGCAGCATCAGCAATGTCTCTTCTTGATTGCTTGCACGTCCGAACCATAATAACAGAATGTTTAGCATTTTTGCTCATTTTGTTTCTCATTCTTCCATACCAATTTTATAAAAAACGCTGATGTGGTTCCCCTACTCAAATTTCAATAATACAGAAAAATAAAATTTTTAACAGAATGAACACGACATGCCGTGGGCAAGTTTACCATTTCCACAAAGATTAGCAATTGCCCCAGCAACCATTCGAAGTGTCTGAGGATCCTCTGCATTGGAAGCTGTCATAGATAGCAGCTGAATGCCACCTTGAGCCATTATGAGCTCTTGATTGGTTTCTGATTGTACACAATAAGTGTTAAACGTGATAAATCAAATGCAATGAACCAACCATGTCAACAACATTTCTAAATGACCTAAAGGTCATAAAACAACAGATGCAACAACTTACCATTCATTGCAAGATTGGCAATTGCGCCCGCTGCAACTCTTTGTATTGACTCGTTTCCGGAGCTCCTAAGCAGCATCAGTAAAGACTTAAGACCACCAGCTTTCACAATCTTCCCTTGATTAGTTTCTGTAAGTTAGTTGGAAATTTTACATCATTAATGAAGCCAGCAATTGGGCTAAAATAACCTACAAGTGACAAATGGATATGTATGGTGGTATATTTGCCAATGCATGCTGTAAATCAAGTCACGCAAGTCAAGAATCAAGCAAAAAAATAAATTCACATCTTCATAAGAACTGAGGTTGGCTGCATCTATCAACCCTAAGCTACACGAATTACTATCGAACTTCGGACATTTTAGTCGATTCATATTTCTGTCAATATCAAAGCCGAAGCCGATAGAAAGAATCTAGAGATTTCACAATGTAACTAATGCCAATACTTGTAATAATAAATTTTCTAATTCCCATTAGAGGCTTATTAAATTAGTTAATACAGCTTTCCTTTTTCAAAAAAAAAAAAAGTTAATACAACTTCACATCTGAACATCCTCTTCCAAGCAACATTCAACTTCTGCTCGTTATGACTAATAATTTGTTCCATAACTGTAGAACTCACAAATCTCCATGTTACTTAAATGAGTTAGGACAACCTTAAACATAAAATAATAAATTTTTTTAATCTGGGAATCATATCAGAAGCAATAACATTGCCAACGCCAAAAGAATTTGAAGCTATTCTCTGAGAGAATCTATGAAGCACTAGCAATAAGAAATTGTTCAGTTAATTCCCTGTCAGGCATTTCAGATAACAAGCTTCCATCACATCTTAACCAGTTTTAATAGTACATGACAACCAAATACTATGTTCTGGTAATCATCAAATCCATGAGCCCATCCCCACTGAAATACAGAATGCTAGGGAAATCCTGAAAAACAAGATCATGAGATGGAAAAATGGTAAAGAAATGCAATAGAAGAAACAAATTTTCAACACCTTCAGCAGCTAAATTTGCCACCACTTTCACAGCGTGAACCCGCACATCAGGATCTTCTGCTTCAAGAAGTGACAGGATCTTCTGCAGTCCCACTTAGAGGATACTAAATTTTGTTAGGAAACAAATAAAAGGAAAGTGGATCCATCAACATCAACAACAGATCACCAAAAAGTCTTGAAAATGTGAAGCACCCGGCAGCCACTACCTTGTTCAAAGAGTTTAGCTATTGAGGCCTTCTCCCCATTGCCAGAATGGTTGAGTTGTGAATTCCCAACTTGATGAATGGTAGAATCCTGGCCAGCAGGAACTTGCTCTGGTTCAACTCTGTCAAGTTTCCTTCTTGTCTAGAAGAGATAAAATTCAGTCAGTAATAAAAATATATAACCAAGGCACATAATATAGAGGTCCAAAGACACTGAACTAACATTTTTTAAAGGCCTAATCATATGGTCCATCATATACCACAAAAAATGCTATAGTTTCACAATTTGTAATTATGGTTGAAAGAAAAGTATAGTAACTACACAAATCAAGACTTATTTAGAGTTGTCATTCACTCAAAGGGATCCACAAAAGTTGTTTTAATTCGCTATAGGGACCACACTTCGTCCAGTGCTAAAATTGAAATGTTGTCAATTGAAGGAGATTCCAGTATTTTCAAAAGTTTGAGTCTCAAAAAGACTTGGGACCATGTTCTATAGATTATTTGATAGTCATGAGAAATAGAGTGGTGGATCCCTCATAAACAATTAAAGGTAAACAGTAGATGAACTGGCAAACCCCACAAGGCCAATACCTCATCAGCCTCAAAACTCAACTGCAACAGCTGACTTTCAAGCATTGCTATTTGCCCTTCAAGCTTTAGTTTCTGAAGTGCCTCATCTTCCAGCATCTTGCGAAGCCTTACGAGCTCAAAATTACTTGATTCCTATGAAAATTAGGCATAGTGACTTACTATAGTAGCCCAAGCAATACTCAAGCGAAAAAAGTGTGAGATTGCCAAGAAAGGTACAAGAAGTACCTCTAATCTCTTCGATTGTGCTAACTTACTATTAAGATTATTGACTTCCTCTTCAGCAGCCTTTCTCAAAAGTGTTTCTTTCTCAAGCAACTTTTTCATTTCAGCAACTTCTTGCCCAGCAGCCACCCTAGGCCCCTTCATGCACAAGTTGGTTGATTTCAGACCATATCACCATAACCTTGAGAGCTATTGGTTTATAATCACCAGAAACAATTCATAGAACTTTTAATGGAAACATGGGGATAACACATAATGCATTGTAAATTTGATCAATAAAGACTGTGAACTAAAAACAGGAATTCAGTTGTATAATTTCACCTCAGAAGCATCATTTTGGAATCTAACCATATCCCCATTGCTAATATGCGTTGGCAGACTCATTGCCCATTTTTCTTCTAGCTTCCTAATTGATTCCATGAAATTTTTTTCGTACTTCAACCTTTCATTCTGTGAAATATGCACAAGGACATTAGAACACTTCTGAGTTCCACAAGAAACAAGGATTCAGGGTTCAATATCAGGAGCAGAATTTCCATATAGAACTTGGAGGCAATTACATTACAGACAACGAAAGCATTTTTCTCCTCATCTTTAAATTAGTTTCCAATTCAATTGCATTAGAAGATTATGCAAAGGTAGAATTGCAAAGCATGAAAAGGTCAGCATGGATGTCACAAAGATTAACATTAATAGGGGTGATCTCATCAGTTTGGTACCAACCAACTCTACCCGAGCATCTGCTTTCCTCCAGTTCGAGTTAAAAAGTTGATGGTTTGCTACCAGATCAGTCTAATAGGGATCAGATTGTGTTCCATACCAAAAAAAAAAAATTCTGATCCAGTGCCAGGTCTGATCATTTCAAATGGATTTCTTGTGTTGTACAACCCGCATTTTTAATAGTCCTTGTGATCAATTTACACTTTTATTACTGAAAAATTTTGGATAACTATCACAGTGCACTACTTCATTACTCAAAGAAATTCGAGGGCCACTTCTTCTGTAACTCTTGCTCAATCATGGACCCAGCCACCGGGTAACATGTCATTCACAGAAATTCATGAAGATGCAAAGTAGATGGATACCAAAACACAACTAAGCTCAGAGTAAGAAATGTCTTTATTTAAGTATTTACGACTTATATACCTCCAATAAATCTGTGTAATTTCTTTCAGACTCAGAGATTCGAGCTTGTGCTTCAATAGTAATTCTTTCAATTTCATCCTCAAATGCCTTCTGCTGCCTTTCATGCTCTGCAGTTACTTTATCCAACTGTGTGTCTAGCTTTCTGGACAAGCTTTTGTAATCAAATTCTTCCTTCAACTTCAACATATTTTCTACCTTCATTGCCTATGACAGGCCAACAGGAAAAGATACGTCAAAGAGAGATTAAAAGTTTCTAGATCATACGGGGGAATCAATGAGTGAATATTTGTCAAAATGGTAAACTTGATGCTCAGATGAAATTTATTATCGTAAGTAATGTACAGAAAAATATTATAGTCAGTGAGACTATGAATACACAAGTTTCAATGTAAGTCCAGGTTGGTATCTTAACAGAGTGCTGAAAAAGAATAAAGTTCAGTTTCTACAGCACTCACCCTTTGTCCAAACATTATAGTACTAGCTGTCTCTCCTCGATGGCGAGGGGATGGACCAATAGTAATAACAAGTGAAGTTCTAGCTGTGCCTGTTGAAATTTCAGAAAGGAACATAATTTATCACAAAATAGAAGATGGTCACCCCTGATATCAAGATTCCAAATGCTGCTCAGTAGGATCAAAACCAGTACAAGAATATATAATTTGGAGAAATGCTGAATAAATTGTAAATGGACTCTTTAATGAAAAGTGGCTGAAACTAGGCTCAGTGAGATTTCCTTAATAGTTCTTTTTGTATCAAAAACCACCACAAATCCACATAGATACCTAAGAACCAACAGTATATATCTAGTGTACCTACAAGACCAAAATTTGCATATTATCTGAATTACAGCATGTGGTAACTAGAGTATAAATTTTCATCCAATCTGTTGTTCAAAATAGTCAAGCAAAAAAAATGAAGTTCTATGCATGTGAGGACTATATAAACCCTATGCCCACTACCCTATGCCCGCTAACATATGTGAAACTCTACGAGCTTGTAGTCAAGTACTCTGGCTGAATGAGGCGAAAGAAACATGATCTGTTGAAAGTTTGAGATAAGGAGAATAATTTGTAGCAGAGATTCTTTAACCTCCAAATGAATCTCTTAGCAATCGAGTGAGCTTTGAATCACGAACAGGGATATGTGCACTATTTTCTGCCAAGGCATTGATGCACTTCCCTAGAGCACTCAAAGAGAGATTGATAGATTTAGCTTCCTCTAGTGTGTGCCCCTCGCTCCCTGCCAATAACAGATGAAACAAACAACATTAACATAAGAAAGAGGATTCTGTTCCCCAATATAAGTAACGGCTGTCAGCAATGACATCTATAAAGACTAATTTATGTTAATAGAAACAACCCCACATTCATAGTAGCATGCTACATACCAGACTTATCAATACGCTCTGAACCAGCAAGATCTACAACAACTAACTTTCCTTTCCGAACTAAAGTAGGCTTCAAAGCTTTAACCAAGCGAGTGTCGTTACCATTCTCACTCGAAAGGACAGAATCTCTTCCTTTAACCGATCTCTTCACATGTACCTAAAGCATTTCATACATCATTAGTGAACCACTATGTAATACAAACTATGCTCGGTGGCAACCTAGCAATTCCAAAAGCAGAAAAACTGTTGGACAAGAAAAGATCAAGTTAATTCACCATTAGAATGGCATGACTTCTAGAAGATTCGGTATTCAATTTGGTATTTGCAGCAACTCGATGTACTTCTCCAAGCCTTAACAATTCAATAAAACTCTGTTGATCCCTGATTTCAACTAGTCTAGCCCCAGGTAATGAGACATCACCATTTTTGGGGTCTTCAACAATTGTTATATTATCATTAGAAGGATCAAGAAGGTCCTGTATTGTTTCCATATATAGCTGCATATATTTCAAAAATTAAAGTGAATCCACATATATATGAACTACAAAAGCTCAAGTTGATAGTACCACAATTCAAAATTGTTAAACCAAAACATGTAGAACAAGAGATGATTACAATACCAGAAAAATAAAAATGAGACTATTTAAAGGCCGACAACCTGCAGATAGGAGACTAAAATAGAATCAGTCTCTGGAGAAACATTAGCTAATATATCTTCCATAGCACGAACCATTATTCCACGAGCAGCTGTATCTTCCTCTCCAAGTCGTCCAAGAGTATATGTTTTACCTGTGCCAGTTTGTCCATATGCCATGACGGTTCCATTATATCCATCCAAAACACTCTGCAGAAGGAAACAATAAGGATGGGTGTCTTTCAGAAAAGGATGCATAACAAAGTGTTCTATTCATAATCACTACTTGACACAAATCAGGTTAAAACAACAACCAAACCACATGGTAAAGCAGTTAGAATGAGAACTCCTTTTGAGCTCATCAATTATTGCATCACAAATACCCACTAGATTTAAGCTAAAAAGTCTGTATTTGATGATTATTTAACATGATTGACATTCTGGTACTCATTAAAATTGAATAATGTTATCTATCATTTTGACAATGCATCATTTCTAGCTTTCCCATTCCCTATTTGGGTTCAGCTGGTAGGGGATCTACAACGAGTGACAAGTAATATAAAAAGCTTCTTTCCATATGATTTATTTCAAGATTCAGTTTTCGGACCTGGTTTTAAACAATTATCAGTTATAACAACCTTAAGGCAGCCATGCTAAAATTAGTGGGTATTTAAAGTAAACCCTTTCCCTAGTTTACTTTATATAGCTGTACATCAGACGGTAGGCTTTACTAAGTTTTACATTTCATATTTGAATGACCATCATGTACCCATTTTAATCCCTAACCACAAGTTCCTCTTCATGCTGTTGGATTTCCTTATAATAGTGCACTATAAACCATAAGTTTGTAAAACAGTCTGCCTCAGTTCATAAGGAAACTGAGTTTTTTTTTTTTTTTAACAAGGCTAAAGCTCATCCCAGCTATTTACTAAACAAACTCCTCACAAGACTAACAATTTAAGTTCTGTTTAGACAATCTCAGCTGAATATCGAAAAACTTAATTTTGGTTCAGCGCATTTGTACTTCCAAAGGCATGGTCACAGACTCTAGTTGCTTGGCCAAATTTTGTTGGTGAGATCCTAAATCATTCCCGGCTTTTAAAATATTTTAAAATGATCAGATACAAAAATGAAACCATGAAGAATAAACTTAGATATCATTTGCATCTATACCTCCACAACCGGCTTCGCGACAACCTCATAAACGCGTTTCTGTGATGCAAATTCAGTGAGGACTTCATCAAATTCAAATGTATCCGAGTCCCAATTGTTCTTCCTTAGTTTCAGCCGCTTAAGCTGTAATCAATGAGAAAAAAACAGTTTAAAGAAACAAAAAAAAGAAGCAAGTATAAAGATGCACAACCGATTATAATTATATTCAAGAGATACCTCCGGTTGCAATTCTACACAATCACCAAAATCAGCATCCGCCAACATCTCCTCCACATTGCGCGGCCTCAATCTCACAGCTACCCTAACTCTTCCAGGAACTGTTTTCAAAGCACACACACAGATAACAGGCACATATCAACACGCAAGTCTTTACAATTTATCCAGTGTATAAATTACATACATGAAATAAAGAAAAATAATTTTGTAGTAGAGGCTTGAATTCGAAAAATGCACGGTTGAAAACGAGGATCAAGAGAATTCAGCTTCAATAGTAACCTGCGGCATGGTCTTTGGATGGTCCGAGAGAGGCGGGAGCACTTTTACGGACGCCGGAGCTAGTAAGAGGTTTGGATTTAAGAGACAACTTTGAATTGGAGTTGAGGGAAAGAGGCTTGTCGAGTTTGCTGGTGTTGAGAGAGGCTCTGGTGTTAGTGTGGGTACCACTTCTGAAACTGCCGATTCCTGCAGCGGCCATTAGAAGAAGAAGAAGGAGGTGAAGTTAATTCTTAAGATATATACATATATATTGATTTGATTGTATTTGACACACGACTTGTACAAGAAACCCGTTAGTGTATGGCTTGAGTTTTGAAATCTTAAAACGGAAGGGGAGGAGAGGACAAGTGGGGTGTCAAATTGGTGGGATGTGTGGGTCCCGCAGATGAAGTAGAAAAGGAAAAGAAATTATAAAAGTGGCCCTACCAACTTTCATTTAAGTTTTTAAGGCTATATATATATATACATGTGTGTATATTAATTGGTGACGGTGCTACTGCTGCTACTTTTAATAAGTAATGTTGATGTTGTGCGTGGCGGTGATGCATTTTTTTTTGGGGTTAACTTACGGAGTATTTTAAGAGAGTCTCAATTATAAGAAGACGTCTTTAAATTATCCACTCTTGGATTAAGTCTCTCTTGCATTAGGTCAATCCGTAAGGGATAAAATGCTGGTCAAATAGATTTTTCTATTTAGAGAACTTGAACTTGAAACTTTTAATTAAGGGATAAGAATGTTGAACCACTTATATCAACCTATTTGGTTTGGTCCAAATCTATTTGCTTGTTAAAAAACTTTAGTTTAAATTCCAGAAATTTCACACATGTCAAGTCAAATCACACTCAATTCCTTCCCACGCTTTTTATTCCACAATCTTTCTGAAATATAGAACTCGTTTGCTAAACAGCTGACTTTGTTAAACATAATCATGTTAAATTAAATATTTAAAATTTAAAATTGAAATAATAAAAATATAATATTTAATTTTTTATCATTTTTAAAATCATATCTTATAAATCATTTATACATAAAAAATTAATATTAAACAATTAATTTTACTTAATTTCTTCAATAATCGGATGCAATCTACCAATTGCCAGTCCATCTCCAAGGCAAATCCGGACGGATTCCACATCAATTGGAATTAAGATAGAAAGCATAGATCAAGTTTCTCCAAATGGTCGGAGGTTCTGTCGGATTCTATTTCTCACCAACCGTTGCTATAACATGATGGATGAGTCCAAGGTGGTTGCCACTTCCTTCTCACCCTTGCCTTCAATACCGTTTTTAGGCTTCCATTTCAATTTCTTTCCTAATCAACAACCCCCTTCCTTTCCTGTTAACTCACTCTGCCTCAGACTTTACTGCCAAAATGACCTCACCCTTTTTTTGCAATCAGTCGTTTCACTTTACTTTTTTCTTATCAAATTTACAGCCATTTCTTTTATTTTAACCATACATTCTAAAAAATTATACTAAAATCAAACCAATCCAAGATTATTTTTATTAGTTTGGTTTAGTTTTAATCATGAGAATGTTAATTATACTCTATAATCTTTTTAAACCATCTATCAGACTAAAATTTGTCACCTAACTGGCAAAGTGCATATTTATATATATACAATATGACAAAAATAATTTCTAATTTCATTTCTAGATGTCAAAAAAATTGATCTTTGTAGTAAAACAAATCAAAACAAAATGTAAGTTTATGATCTATTTTTATTTTTATTTTTATGCTTTTATTTTCAAATTTAGTAAAAAAAATGTTTATTTAAGCTTTAAGTTTTAGTTTTTTTCAGTTTTTAAAAATTATAAAAGCCATAAAAAGTAGTTTTTGTTTTCTATTTTACTTTTTATAATTTGATTTATTATCAACTAAATATATATTATTTTTATCAAAAATATATATTATTTAATATATTCATATATTAATTTTAATAAAAATTATGAATAATTAATTTTTAATTAATATCTTTAATTAAATTAAATATAA
>JANTNU010000235.1:31038403-31051903 GCA_024752395.1 Erythroxylum havanense | reverse complement strand
TTTTCTTATAGGAAATAAAATTAATATGAAAAATAAATATTAAAACATGTAAAAAAAAGTTAAATAATATTATAATCTAAAAATAAATATTCATATTGTAAGGTTCTAGTATTTTATGGACTCCTATCCTGATAGAAGTTTGTCAAATATATCCCAAAGTTCACATCCATACATATTAGAATTTTTTAAAAGAAAATACAATATGATCAAACAATTTGAAGTTGTACTAATCCCAAGTTGAAATAAATTAATAAGTTTGGGTCCTGGGAAGCTCTAAAACTTCAAGAGCTTTCCTATTTTTTCTTAAATCTTTACCTACTCCTTTTAACTTTTTATCACTTTTAGGATATCTTTCAAAATCGTTGCCTGTCGTCACTAGCTTTCAGTTTGTCAAAGATTATGTTGTCTAGCTCCTCGATAAGTGGCCCGTAGACTTTCTAAGGTTTTCATGTTTCATCCTTTCCTTCACATTATTCCCCTAGGCATGTTTCCTTGTTGACGCAGACGAAAGTCTGCGTTTCTGCGTTATTGATGCAGACAAACGTCAACGTTAAAAACGCAGACGAAGGTCTACGTCAACAACGCAGACGATGCAGACCTTCTGCGTTGAAGGCCGAACGTCTTCCTTCAACACAGAAACATAAATTTTTAGGACCAAAAAAAAAAAAAAGAAGAAGAATCAACAGAGTCGTCTAGTGGTTTTGTAATGAAGAAACGAAACAAGAGGAGAACAGCTACTTGAAGTTTTGTACGTAAGTGACAGAAAGTACCATAAAAAACAACTTCCCGAAAAAACTATATATTGGGCTTTTTTGAAAAGCTCTAAATTTTAACTTTTAAAAAAGCTATATTTGAGCTTTTAAAAAAACTATTTCTAATTAAAAGTGCTTTTGAAATTTACAGCCAAACAGGGGCTAAGCGGTAAATAGCTGACTACGAAATGTGCTCCATTCTCATAAATGAAGGATCGAACCCCCCACCACATAATTAAAGAACAAGGTGAGCTACTACCATACTATACCTCGTGGTTATATTGTGATTTACTTAGAGAAACTTTGTTGGTATTTTAAAAAGATAATCCTAATAAAGTCCCGTATCATCTTTGAGTCTCTTGAGCACAAACCAGATGTATCTTGATGCTTTTGTCAAATAATTTTGTGATTATCTAATACCTTAGCTTGTTGCTAATTAATTAAAACAAAGGATTATCTTGAAAATAGGGTGAGCAACTGAGCAGTGCAATTTCTAATTAAATATATTAATCAAATTCAATAAGCAACATGTAAATTGAAAAGAATTTTAGGACCTAATTTTTATTTTTGACTAAAAAGCCATGTTACAATACATAGCCCTTAGTCCTTGCATTATTTAAGACAACCATTAATCAATAGAAAAGAATAAATAAAGACCAGTGGTTTTGTGTTTCACCATGCATTTACCATCTCAAATACCACCACGTAACCAAGTTCAATCAATTGATTGACGTTTAACAAGTTGTGTGCTAGATAAGGAAATAAACATCCTTAATCAATTTTGTATGGTTACTGAAATCTCAATTATCTCTTTGCATTCAATCTACAGTTGTTAATCATTTATGAGTCGTACATATGATTTGACAATCTCGTCGGATCTTTTGAATTTTAAACGATCTCCAGTCATGTAATGAGAGTAGCCACTATCTACGTACTGATGTCATTTTTTTCGGCCTTTGCTATAGTTATTATCATAAACAAGAAGTTATCTTCCACTTTTTTAGCATAATTTGCCTCTTTTAGTTTGGACTAACAATACTTGTCAGAATGCCCATATTTGTTTTTTTTTTAATTAAAATTTTCATTGAATAAGGAGGATAATCAAATGAAGAGTTCAAACAATAAATCAGCAAACACATGATTTAAAAAACCAAACGAAAACGGTGTCATAACAAAAATTGCAAGATACAAGCCAAAAACGACCACATTAATCGACTCCTCAACTTTTAGGGCAAAACGATCTAGAACTTTCTCCTTTCTTCAAACGAATTTTCCAATTCAACTAGGTATAAAAGGCACGATTTCAGTTGACGAAGGATGAGTAGCGACTGACTGAGCGGAGAGAGAGCATCATAGAGATAGAGATTACCAGGTAAGCGACTTCTTCTCATTCAAGTGTATCTTTTAGGGTTTGACTGTAGATCTACCTTATTGCTTATAGGGTTTCCAGAGGTGATTTTCCTGTGTATCAGTACGAGGGGAGATGTTCGTGTTGACTACGCGGGGGTTACACATCTGCCAAGCGTCGATTACCAGCGTTCCAGAGAGGGACGAGGATCGGCGTAGCTAGATCCGGACAGCTCAAGTAAGGAACTTCTTGGATTAAGTCTCAATAGATGAGCTCTCCTGAAAGGGAGAGATCAAGTGATGTAGATCAAATAAGATTGGTAATCTAGTTTCTGCATAGTGTTGTGTTTGGGATTGCTTAGCTTTTCTTCTCATATTAGATCCCTCAGATGTGTGCCATTCTCCTACTACAAAATAGGTGTAACTTATTAACAATCAGTTGCTCTCTGATACTTGTAGTGGCGATCTCAGTGAGGGAATTCATTGAGGTTGTTTGGTTCTTAAATCTTCTGTTGTTCCTCTCATTCCATATAACATGAACACATGTAGCCATCGATAGCAGGGTAATGTATTTGTCATATTTGGTCAAGTGCAGATTAGGTAGTTCTTGCATAATGTCTAGAAGTTGTCAGGCATTTAGGTCTGGTGCACAGAGAGTTGAGATTGTAAACCATAGAGTTCTGAAGAAGCCACACTTAAAGAAGAGGTAGTCTCTGGATTCCTCCACTAGATGACAGAAGATGCAGTGTTTAGGGGAGGTCAAAAAATGGAGTCTGTCCATAGTGCTCAGTCTATTCTTCATAGCCAACCAAACCAGAAAATTCACATTTGGTCTGAGGAGTCTACTCCAAACCAGAGTGTCCCATCCAACCCTATCCTCTGTCCTTGCCCTAGCTGTTCTAATTACCTTAGTAGTAATTTTTAAGATTAGAATTCCCCTCCACAGATAGGTATCTCTCTCCCCCTGTCGGATGAGAGGGAGGATGTGTAGGCAATTGATCTCATCCACAGAAAGGGTCCATTCCCCATTAGAAATAATAGCTTGAAGCTTAGCATTCTTAGGGATATGGTGTAATAGAGAATTGGCCATGCTGTTATGAATTAAAGGGCCAGTTTCGGACCAATTATCAAGCCAGAATGAAATTCTATCACCCTCCCCTATTTGGCAAGTGATGTGCTGATAAAACTCTTCTCTCATACCTAAGATTTGATTGAAAAACCAAGTGTAGATGGGATTAGGCTTGAGAGACTAGAAGCTTCTTCCTTTAAAACATAAGTATGCATCCATTTGGCCCATAAAGAATCCTGATCACTGAGTAACCTCCAGATTCTTTTTGACATAAGGATTCTGTTTTTATTAACTATAGAATCTATGCCCAATCCCCCTTCTTCCTTGGATTTGCATATAGATTGCCAAGCTATTTTTGCCATACCTTTTTCCCCATTCTTTTACCCCCACAAGAATTGTTTCAGCAATCTTTCTATGGTTTTAGTCAACCCTTTTGAGAGGAAAATGTAGGAGCTCTAGTAAGTATTCATGGATAGAAGAACCGATTTGATAAGTTGGAGCTTACCCCCATAGGATAGAGTTTTGTGTGTCCACAATGCTAATTTCTTCTGTATCTTCTCTACCAACAGAAGGCATTTACAAAACCTGAGTCTTTTAGAGGAAATAGGGATCCCCAGGTAGTTTAGAGGAGGAGGTTTGATTTCCATACCTGTAACATGAGCTAAGACATTTGAGAGATGAGATGCACCTTTGGATAGAACAATGAAGCTCTTGTGGAGATTGGTGCATAAACTAGACATCTCTTTAAACTCCGAAAGAGTGTCCATCAGGAGAGATACCGAGTGCACACTAGCATGGCATAGAAGGATAAGATCATCAGCAAAACATAAATTTGTTAGTGAAAGCTCTTTACATTTTGAATGATATTTGAATCTTGGCTCTCGAGAGATGTTGTATTTGAGCAATTGAGTTAGAACTTTCATACATATAAGGAATAGGTAGGGGAGAGGGGATCTCCCTGCCTAAGACCTTTTTTTCCTTTAAATAACCCAATAGGACTCCCGTTAATCATAATCCCATAGGAAGTAGAAGATATACATTGGTTGATCCAATTAATAAATTGTGAGGAAAAATTCATTTCTTTCATCACTTTAAATAGGAAGCCCCAGTTTACACTATCAAAGGCTTTCTGAAGATCAACCTTCATAGTGCAATTCTGAGAGGCCCTCTTGCTAGTATACCCTTTAAGGAGTTCCTGAACCAAAAGAATGTTGTCTCCAATATCTCTGCCAGTCAGAAAAGCCCCCTGATTCTCACTAATGAGAAACTTCAAAACCTCCTTCATTCGATTAGCCAGTATCTTAGCTATAATCTTATATAGAAAGTTGGTGCGCGAGATCGACCTGTAATCAGTCCATGAATTCGGGTTGGGGCATTTAGGAATAAGACAAAGGAAGATCTTATTGATTTCCTTTAGGAGTAATCCATTAGAGAAAAATTCCTGCACAGCCTCTGTGATAATTCCTCCCAAGTAAGACCATGTTTTCTGATAGAAAAAGCCATTAAGTCCATCTGGGCCTGGGGCTTTAGAGCCATTCATGTTAAATACTACTTGGTCAATTTCCTGTGCCGTTACAAGTCTAGTAAGCCTGTGAGCGTCTTGAATTGGGATATGTAAAGTTACATACTGGCTTAGGTCGAAGTCCCTCAAAGGAGTGGATGAATTTGTCCTCAGTAGATTATTGTAAAAATTAAGAGCATCTCTAGCTACCTCCTCATGACCAAAAACCTCCCTTCCATCTTCAGTTTTAATAGAGTGGATTTTGTTAGTGTGCTTGCGGTGTATCAGAGAATTAAAGAAACACTTAGTGCATCTATCCCCCTCCTTAATCCAGGAGATCCTAGATCTCTGTCTCAGCAGTGAGTGTTATTTAGCCACAACTTCCAGATAATGTTTCAGAGCCACCTTTTCAGCTGAAGCTAGGTTTTCATCCAATGGATTGGCAGCCAAAGCTTGCTGTAAGGAGAAAAGCTGATCTTTAGAATTGTCTATTTCCTTAGAAAGGTTCTGCCCTCTTTGCCCATTAAGGATCTTCAACTCCTGCTTGATGGCCTTAAGCTTTTGGATACATATGTATTGCTTAGTCCCATAATATGGAAAATCCAAGCCGTTCTATATAGCCTGATGAAAGCCTTCCATTTCAACCAAAAAATTATTAAATCTAAAGGGGTGTTGTGGTTTGTAAGAAGAGAACAGATCCATAATCTTAATATGAGTGTGGTCCGAAATACCCTGATCAAGGAATTTAGCATAACTGGATGAGAAGGAAGAGAGCCATTCCCCATTTACCATAAGTCTGTCTAATTTCTTTCGGATGTTCCAATTTGCACTCTGCTTATTAGACCATATATATTCATGACCTGTAGCCCTTATATCAACAAGCTCAACCTCCTGTATACAGTCATATAGATCGGTAGTGTAATTCCGTAGGTTGCAATGTCCTTCAGCTTCAGATCTAAATAGACTTGTATTAAAATCACCCCCAACCATCCACTGGGAATTAATGGAAGGCTTAATCCTTTGAAGAAACTTCCATAGCTCTGCTCTCTGAAAGATAGTTTTGAAGCCATATATAAAAGTAGTTATAATCCCTGTATTTGTTGATTTAAACCAAATCTGAGTGTGCAAAAACTAAGAATTAGACTCCTGCACCTCTAGTTTGACAAAAAGATCATCATAGGCAACAATTATCCTCCCATAAGCGTGGCTTTGATGATTGGATATGAAGTAAAACAACATAAATTCTTTAGATTATCCTCCTTAATTTTTGTCTCCAACATACAAAACACCACCGGTTTCTCATGCTTCACAAAATCCTTTAAAGCAAAAAGCTTTGAAGGATTATTTGTTCCTCTCACATTCCAGATAACTATTGACATAATCAGATGGTTTTTCCCTTGGAGCTTTTCCTACTTCTCCGAGTTTTTTTCCTATAAGTGACTGGCTCATGGAGTTCGTATTGAACTAATACTGTGGGCTCCTCAAGTTACGTAGAACTACACTCCATCGGGTTGTCCCCCGAATCATCTTCATTATGTGCATTATGGGTAGCTACATTAGGAGCTACATCCTCCCCTCCTTCCTTCAGTTCAGGTTTGTCTTCAGCTGTAGCAGATGCTTTTTGTATGCTAGCTACTGCTTCTTCCTCCTGCAGATTGTTGGTAGAGCTTGATAAATTTGGAGAATTTATAGGAACCTTCTCTTGCTACTCTGCTTCTAGCAGGTTCTCCTCCTTTTCTAGCAAGATTCTGCCTCATTTATCTCAATAGGCTCAATTCCCATCATTTCCCAATAGTCACCCTTGGTGAATAATTTGCCTGACAGTTTCCATGCCTTGCCTTATGATTTAAAGAAAGGTTTCCACTGATAGGTGACCATAACTCGATCCTCTCGTAGTGAATTACCATCTGCCAAGCAAAGAATAGGAATACTTTCTTGCAAGTCCTTAGTTAGATCCATGCTCACACATAGTCTAGCAAATCCAACATGTTTCCGCAAAGCTGTGTTTTCATCCATGCAAATAGGTTTGCCCAAATAGCTGGCAAGCATACTTAAGCCCTTAGTTGTCCAATATTCCAAAGGAATATTGTGAATGTTAATCTATAGAGGGATATTCTTGGATCTAATTTTCTCAAGTTCCAATCCCGGTTGCCAAAGTTGGAGAAATAGGGGGAGTTGGGACACATGCCAAGGCCCCTATTCAATGACCTTTTGGGCTTCCGATTTGGAAGAAAAGGTGTAGATGATGTTGTCCTCTTCCGAAAGTATAACATCTAGAAGTCCCCTACGATTCCAATTCCTCTTAGCCCATGCTTGAATAATCGGAAAAGCTGGCCTCTTTTCCATGAAAAAACCCACCAATGTTGTTTCCCAAGTTCGGGCCCCTTGTTACAATTCTTCAAGGCTTGGGGCCACCATAGTTCTGCCATCTTTCTCAATAGGAAAGAAGACCAGAGGGTTAGGGTTAGGGTTAGGGTTAGGGGAGGGGTGTTGAGAGGTGATAGGGGATTTTTGAGGAAGGGATAAAGGAGGGAAATCAGAGTCCATAGGAATCAAGCTAATTAATAAAAGATGTTGTGGTTTGATTGCAGGAGTTGACTCAAGTGGCGAAGGAGGGATGAGAACAAAATGGAATAGTGAGAAAAGGAGTAAAAGGAAAATACAGACAGAGGCAGGAAGGAGAATAGAGGCTAGAAGACAAGGAGAAGTAGAAGGGAAGGGCATCAAAGCAAGAACTGAAACTCGAGGAAGAAGATCAACGAGTTCTTCCTTTGATTAACCCATGAAAGATGTGTTCATTGAAAAGTTGACACATATGATCATCTGAGTGTACTATTTCTACCTTGACCCCTTCCTAGATAACCTCCTCGACTTCTTACTCTTGCATATTGATTCTAGGATTTAGGCTCCTTCTTGATCTGAAAAACCCTTTCTTTTTAATTTATCCCATTAGCTTATTAAACGAAAAGGTGAATAGGTCCTTTGATTCTTCGATCGCAACCACCATATGATCAATCTTGGATGGCAAGCTCCTAAGAATCTTTAACAACTACTGGTTCGTCTAATATTTGATCTCCATGAGTTTTCATTTGTCCTACAACAGATGAAACTCTTGCCAAAAAATCTTGCACATATTTGTTATGTTTCATGAAGGAAATTTCAAAATCACACCCTAATGATTGCAATTGGATGGAAATTACCTTAACGGAGCCTTGATATTCAATTTAAGTGTGGTCCATGCTTTCTTGGCCGTGGTAGCTGTTGCTATTTTGCTTGTTGTTGCTATCTTTGAAAAAATTAACTCATCTATTTTTTATGTTCTTTGTTGCAAGTCTAATCGTTTTTAACCTATTTCAACATAGTTCCACATATCTTAGGATCAAAACAATGACTTCATTTTAATGCTCTAAAATTTATACAAGTCACCTTTGAAGAGTGAAATTTGTAGCTAAGAAATATTAACACTTGCGTTGGTAGCTATGCTTGTGAGTAAAACATACTTGAAATAATTCCAAGTTTTGAAATAACGTGACTCTAATATAAACTTTGTTTGAGATTTTGAAAGAGCAAGAAAGAAAATTGAAAGCAAGTTGATACTATGGATGTTTTATTGGAATAATTCAGAGCTTTTAAATAGGCAGTACAAGCTAATGTGCGAATTTCAACTACTTGAGAAAAAAGAAAATTCTTAGCCTAAAAAATCTCAACTACTTAACTACTTCTATCCTAATAAAAACATGAGAATAATCCTTAATCCCAATAATTCACAAAAGTTTATGACAAATAATACAATGGTTCGTTTTCAAGCAGTATAATTAATACGTGCCATGTTCTTAAAAAATTACAATCATTTAATTTTTGTAAGTCTTATTTATTAAATATATAGATTTTTATAAGTAGAGTATGCACAAAGTAATGGAACAGGTAATCTAGTTCCTTAAGATTAATGCTCATCCGGAAAGAAGGCCAGTAAAAAAGTTTGGACCTATAATTATAAGGTAAAATGTTTTTAATTGTAATAGATTTTATTAGAGGCGAGAGCAAACTCCTCTAATCATTTAAGTCACCAAATATTTAAATAGTTTGGTTTAGATAATAATTAAATCAAATAATATGTCAAATCCCTAGAAGGTATTTCCCTGTTATATATTCTAAAAACAAGTTTTAAGAGTCAAAGTTTTATGTTAATGTGTTTCATGGATTATCGTTTTAATTAACTAATTACAAAATTTTAAATAATTTTTTGATAAAGATTTCTAAACTACTTATGAATAAATTAAGTGACATTCCCTGATTATCTTGGCCTTACCATTTTTACTAGCTTCCCCTTATTAAGTATATATATTAAGGGCGAATGGGATGGACGACCACGCAGTCCATCCCGTTCGTCCATTTAATCTAACAGTCACTTTAACATCATTATAAGTTACTTTTTCTCCCTCCCGCTCTGAAAGTTCTAAAGATACCTAAAAAGTAGAAACACAGCAACGATCTCTGCATCATCGTCATCCCTGCCATCGTATGTGATGGATCTTTCTTTCTCCCTCTCTCAAACCCAGATCGTCAACTCTACCAACTCTTCCCTCACTCCTTCACTGTCCACCGTACACTCCTTCACCATCCTCTGCACTCAGCTTCCCCACAAGATTCGTGCCCTCGCCTCTTATCGCGACTTCACCTTGGCAGCATATGCCAACCACATTGCCGTCTTTAAACGCGCCCATCAAGTCAGGCACTCTTCTTCTTTCTTTAGAGGGTTTTCTCTCAGGAAATCGTATTTGTCCAAACATTTCTACCCTTCAAGCTTCTCCAATTCTTTAGTTTCCTATTGGAATTCTAAGTATTACAATAATCATGTCTCATACTAACTGTGAAGTTGATAAAATGTAAGTTTTACTCATTTATGAGACTTCGTTACAATATGGGTGTTTTCTTCATTTTCTCTATTTTAGACATTTTCGGTGGTTTTGAATCGGTTCTGTGTCTAGGGTTTTGATATTTTGGTGTTGGTATTTTGTAATGACTATTGGCTGGCATTTTACCTTTTATACGATTCCGTGTGTATGTCCTTCCAAGTATGCATATTTGTTTCATCTGTTAAGGTGAAATCATTTCTTCACTTTAATGAAATGAAATAGTTTACTTGCCATCATAGAATAACTTGTTTTGCTTATTTATCCTGTCAATTGATGAAATAATTTACTTGCCATCATGGAATAACTTGTTTTGCTTATTTATCTTGTCAATTGATTGTAAATCAAGAAAATATCAAACACGATGTGGGTTGTTCATCTTCCATTTTGGACACACGAACTGTAACCCATTTTTCTGTTGTTTTGATTGTTATGTGGGTGGCCCTGGAATTGCCCCAATTGGTAGAAGAAACCTACAAGCCCATGGGGTTATCCTGCACTTTGATGAGGAAGTAGAAAATAAATACGGTAATAATACTTATTGAGATGTTTAACATTTTTGGACTTCTGTTGGATTGCATGCTTCATTCAAGGTTGGATGTTTACATATACGATTACCTCATCAAGCGGAAACTGCATGCCTCTGCGAAGGCATTTCAAGCTGAAGGGAATGTCTCCATAAATCCTATGGGTAAGGTGGAAAAAACTTTGCAGAAACCTTAATCCACCACTTACACATCCTGCATTTTCCATTCAAATTTTGTTGATTACTTTTCTGTGGCCACTGATTCTTTGGACATCAACGAAGTTACAATTAGGCAAAATTTTATGCATGACATATTTGGGTTTACTATTCATTTAATCTTTGGCAACTATATGAGGAAACAAAAGTGGAATGAGTGAACATTTCTTAGTTAGGAAACTTTTTCACTGAAATATAATATTTGTTTTTAAAATGAAAATGTATCCAATTTGGCATTTGTGCTGTTTCTGTAGAAGGAAAAAAATAAATTGCTAGATGGAGTATATAGAGTTAGTCAAGAAACTCAAAGAGAAAATGATGACGACTCAACATGATGGCTTCACTAGTAAATGTAATGGAGAGGTAGTATATTTATAACCAATATTTTTTGAGGTTTTCAAATTGTTAAGGTATCTTTACTGGTTAGGCCGATCAATCTGGCCAGTTTTGAGATGATAATGCATTGCTCCTATCAACTCTAGCTAGGATGCTTCTGTTGTATCTTGCCTTGGTATAAGTTTGTTTTTTAACTCAGGACATTTATGGAAAATGTTAGGCATAACTTGACTCCTTTGTATGCATTTTTTATACACCATAAAAACAATCATGATGTATTTCAAAGGTAAACATGTTTCCATTATGTGCTACCCTCATCATTGTATATCAAGTCTCTTTGTGTTTTACTTTGCGATTAGTTTAAACTTGATAACTATTGTTCCTCAACATGTTCCATCTCTTGTTATTTTCAAAAGTTTGGGGTTTCTATGAGTGAGGACATTGCTGGTTAAAGAGATTGCTTCAAAATGAACTTCAATTAAGAAAGTGAGTTGAAGAGGAGGCCAACAGGCTCAAGAGTTAATTAGAGCAATTTTTGTAGTCTGCGGTATGTTTTATATGGATTACAATACTTTACTATTGCTATACTGCTTCTGTGTGATTCCAAGTTTTTCTTACTTCCCTCCCTACTTATATAAGAAGATAAATGAGTTTGGAATTTGTTAAATATAAGGAGTTATTTCATGCACTAGGCAGGTGGTGATGCTGAGGTTATAAAGCTGCACAAGAAACTGGAGGATGATGTCAATGAAAGAAGAAAATGGAGGAAGAAATTATGATTTTGAAAAGTCAGTTATTGCACTTGAATCTTGAAGCTGATGATGTAATTTTATTTAGATATATACTCTTCTTACTTTAATCCCATAATTATTTGCTTTTTAATAGTAACTGAAATGCTTTCAAATAATTGTTTACTTCATCATCAGTGCTTTTGAGAAATGGCATTATAATATTTTCATAAAATTTTGACACAATGTTGATATAAAATAGATTGGTTATAAGTCCTTTTGTGTGATAAGAGGAGGGTGGCTGGATGTAGCAGAGAACGTGTCATCCTCTTGACTTTATTTCTAGCCATTAGTTCTCCATTTTTTTAGCTTTGCTATTTGCTACTTTCTGAATGAATAAGTAGATGCCTTGTGAGAATTAGACTCGAATTTCCTTGTTAATATTAATCATTCATTTTATCTGTTTATAGTTGCAGGCGGCAGTGGGTTATGCTGGTTAATCAGTAAGATGTATTGATCCTTTTCCTTCTAACAATTACTATTTTCCCCTTTTCATTGCTATAGGCTGGAATATCTCATTATGGAGGCTGTAATTACCTTGAAGGAGCCTGATCGTTTAAATAAAACAACAATTGCTTCTTACATATGGTGATGACTGTGGTGATTCATTGAAGGCAGCAGACAACTCTGCATGTTGGAGAAGAAGAAGGAAATTAACATTATGCAGTTCTTGTCGAGAAATGCAGGATACATCAACTAACAACTTGAGTCACAACTTTCTTTAAGAGAAGTGCTTAGAGATAAATGATGGAGCATAAAGTTGCATTACCTTTTTACTACAATTGTATTCTTCATGAAAAATGTTTCCAAATGTATAACATTAGAGATTGATTGTTGCTATTTTAGGAGGGAAATCTGTTCTTTCGATGGATATGTTTTTCTTCTGTTCTTTTGCCTTGTCTGTTTCTGATATGAAAATGGAGAAATATGCATGCATTCATCCTATATGTCTGTTACTGGTGATTTACGCACAACACATATGCAGATCTTGTGGAGAAATGTAGGATTTAGTAATATTGTCTATATAATTTGTTCTGTGTGAGCTAACTTTCAAACACCAACTAATATGGTCAGTTAGAACTTTCATAAAGAGAAGTGCTTAGAGACAAATGACGGAGCATAGAGTAATATTACCTGTTTTGTGTGTTATTTCTTTGTTGGGTGATAGAGTATGAGTGACCAGTTAAAAGTAAAACAACTGAGTTCTTTATGCAAAATGTTTCCAATTGTATAACATTAGAGGTGGAATGATATTTACGAATTGGAAAAATATTATCTTTTCAAAACTTCCCTCGCACAGAAGTTATTATCATTAGTGCAAATTATACTTAGGAATAGATGAAGTCGTCTCTTTTATCATTAGTGCATATTAGTCATTAGTGCAGATTATATTGAGAATCGGTGGAGGCGTGTCTTGGGTGAAAGAGACTATGAGTGACTAATTTTCATATTAATAAATTTGATTGTTGCCTGAACATTTTCAGATTTTTTAATCCAAAGATTTGAATAACATAAATATTTTTCAAAAAGTTTGAGTAAATATAAAACGATAAAAACAAAAAAATGAAATAGGTAAATCTATAACTAAAATACTAAGTTATCATAGTGGACTGATTTGTTAAATAAAAAATATTATTAATTATATATATAATTAAATTAATTATAAGTTTTCATTTTCTATATGATTCATTTTAATCATTGGATGTGAAGACTATATTTTGTATTTAATAAATAATACATTATTTAAATATTTATTTTTAAATTTATATCTTATGGCAAATTAAAATATTATTAATTATTAAGTATTTAAGTATCAAGTATATATACTAAGAACGAACGGGATAGATGACTATGAAATCTATTCTGTCCGTTCATTTCATCAACGACCTTTATTCTTTCCAGTGTCTGTCACGTCTGTGCCCATTTTATGTCTTACTTTTCACTGTTAGTAAACTTAAATTTTGTTATACTGTTATATATTTATCTGACTATTATTTTTATTTTTATATCACCCGTGATTTTAAAATTTATTATGTATATTTATATATTTAT
>JANTNU010000235.1:31027761-31038303 GCA_024752395.1 Erythroxylum havanense | reverse complement strand
TAGTCACTATATATATGTATATAATATATTCATTATATATAGTTATATATTTATGTAACTATTATTTTTATTTTTATGTTTTTTGACACATCCATAATTTTGAATTTCATTATATATATTTATAGAAATATTATTATTATTATTATTTTATATGGTTGTGTACTATGTATATATGCGTGAATATATGGTTGTGTACTATTACGTCTAAATTTGTGAAAATGAATTTAAGTGAATTTAAGGATATGAAATGAGGAGTTGGTGAGGTTGTGGAAGATAACTAAGGTTGTGGAAGATAATTAAGTCCTGGTTTGGAATATGAGAAAGTTTATGCAATTGATGAAAAAAATTAAATGAAAAACGAGAGTGCTGGAAATTAGTGTATTATAAAATATGCTCGGTTTTTGGTGTTAGGGAGTAATCTTGAATTTTGATATGATATCGATGGTTTTTGAATTGTAGTAGAAGTAAACTGAAGTGAAAGAGTAGATAAAAGTGAATTAAGATGCATTGGATGAAAATCTAAGAATTTGAAATTTTACAGTAGAGAGAGAATTAACACAATAGTGAGAGAAAGATTATTTGAAGTTTCGGTTTTGATCAATGACTATATAGGTTTGAATTTGATCTGTTTAGAAATTGTAATGGGAGTAAATATGCAGAATTTATGATTTAAGAATGAAGAATATGTGAGTTTGGTATGGAGAAAAACGTTTCTGGAAGAAAGTTGATGAAGGAGCAGATGGCACGACGGTGACTTTTGTGTTTGAGGAAAGGCACCATCGTGCATAAGCATGATGGTGATTTTTGTGTTGAAAGGGAAAATCTTTTGAGGTTTTTTCTTATACTGAACAATTTTGGTTCCTTTGATCATAATTTCTTTTCTAGACATTCAAATAACTCGATTTTTAAACCAATAGATTCATAAGACAATGCTTTACATCTTCACCAAAAATCATAGCAATCCGAAATCAATTGAAAGAGATAAAGTGAAAAATATAGTATCTAAATTCATTCTTTTAACCATATCTGAAAACACTCACAATTCACAGTGAAGAGCAACAGAGCAAATGATCAATAATTACCAAATAAATAAATAAAAATTATAAAACATAATACAAAATTAATTACATGTAATTAATTGAATGAGTAAATTATAATCAATAGATTGATCAATTAATTACTATATATTTAACACATATCAAAAAAATTGTTAATTGATTATTTATAAATTAGTTATTATTCATTAACTCTTTAGTTTATTTAGTTATAATTAATATATAATTAAGGAATCAATGTATATAACATAATTTAATACATCACAATTGTTCCCCCTTGTCTTAACTTCCTAATGACACTAAAATCGTTCAACTCCGTTCAAAAATCTTAAAGTTATAGCCTAAACAATTTTGGGCTGTTACTAAACTGAATCTGTACACTATACTCAACTTCTACCCAAAAATTGAAAGTCTTAGTGTCCTAATTAAAATTTTAATCCTTCAGATAATTTGTAAATCTATGTCTCTATTTTATTTAGAGAAAAAAATCATCTCATTCTGAGCTCTACAGATCAAGATATCCTCAAAATATTAAAATATATTCAGTGAAAATATCCAACTCATGCTCTTCAAACGGAAACCCTTATTTTGATTCAATCAATCTTTTTCAAATTAAGTCTAAAAGCTATGAATATTTGTGGAGAGATAGAGGAATTTGTTATAAATCCAATTCTTCAAAAATCAGGTCATTTGGAGGTCAGACGATAAAGTTATGGTAAAAAAACCATCAGATGTTCATCAGAATCTCAATACTTCAAAGTCGCTGTCGTGCAATTTCACCTTAGCGACTTTCGCTATCAACCCCAAAAGTCGCTGTCGTGCTTTTGCACGACGGTCACTTTTGGATGACCCTCAAAGTCACCCTCGTGCTTTTTCACGATGGTGCTTTTGGCCTAAGGTCTTAAAAGTCACGACCGTACTTTTCCACTTCTTCTTCTCAGACATCCTAATTTCTAAACTCTATAACTTTTGATCTAGAACTTCAAATTTTGCAAATTTGGTATCAAAGGAAAGTTAAAAGAAATATCTACATCTTTCATGAAGAATATAAAAATAATTTCTTTCTATATAAGGGTCAAAATTTCCAAACAATGAAGCTATCCCGAAAATCTATCCTATACAGCGTCACCAACTTCTAATAACCATATCTCTCAGCTCAGATGTCCACAAATCTCATGTTATATACCATTAGAAAGCTAGAAAGATAAACTACAACTTTCATGAAGACAATTTTATCAAAATATCTCTATATCAACCCAGAAAAATCACAAAAATTTCAGATCAAAAATCCAGTTCTCCATTGTTCATTCTCAGAGAATTTTCAGACTTCCACTTTCTAAAATCCAACACTTCAATTTTTTTTTATTTCTAGTTTTTATACTCCATTTCAATCCATTCATTCACCATAATGTCATACTACTCCAAAATATACAAGTTTCATAAAAAATCATAGAAAACCAACAATTCATAAACAACCTATTCATGCTCTGTTACTTTTCTGCATTTTCAACTTTCATGCTCAATCACTATTCTTCCTCTCAACTTCCATTTAAACTCAATATCATCCATAAATAAATTATAGTCCATGATTGATTATGAACATTAATAACAAAACATACACACGTATATCCACTCATCATCAACTTACTACATTCACTACCTAAAGCTTGTATATCATTTCAAATTCAAAAATTCTCCTTTTTCTTTACTCATAACTAATCACTAACAATTTCTCATTTAATAGTTCTAACTTTCAAGAAAAGTTTGGGACTCAACAACTCTCCCCCTCTTAAAGAATTTCATCCTCAAAATTATTACCTGAGTGATCAAACAAATAGAAGAAATGATGTCTTATGCTTTCCTCAATCTCACAAATGACTTCTTCATTCGTTCAGTTTCTTCCAAATGACTATAGTCAATAAACTCACTCGGTATTTTCTATATTTTTAATATGATATATTTAAAGCCTTTTAATTAAATTTTCATTACATATTTAAATTATTTATAATTTAATTACTAATTTTAAAATTTTCCATATTTATTAACATTTAATTACAAAATTTTAAAATTTTCTTATAATTAAATTACACATTTTTTAAAATTTGATATTAACTTATATATTAAAATTATATAATAATATAATTGATTAAGTTATCAGGACATTATTACTGCGCATTTGCGCGGCATTACTTTGCTAGTAATTCATAAATAGAGATGCGAGTCGTTTCATAAAAGGATGGTGGCTGAAGTTGAACTCAAAATATATAAATTCCAGAAAACTGAAAAAATAAAAAGGACATTCTTTGCTTCCATATGTCTCTGCGAACTCTCACTGGACGGCTCCATGTATCATCTCCTCTTTCTTTACTCTGTAATCGGACCCATAAAGCAATAACAGGAGGCTTCTTTGTCCGGATGTCAACCCACGCGTCGAAGCCTCTCCTTCATTCACTCACCTTGCCTGCTCAACCAGGGCAACCCGTTGAAGTCACCGCCCTTCCTGGCGTCTCCGATTCTGACTTCAGGTGAGTATTTATCTCTGATAAGTTTCAAAGTTCGAAGCTGTTTTTCCAGTTAGTGCTGTTTCCTTTTCTGCGCAGGAATGCTATTGAGTCCTCGTTGTTTAAGCAATGGTTAAAGAACTTGCAGTCTCCAACTGGGGTTTTAGCCAATGGAGCTTTTCTGTTGAAACGAGTGCTTATTCAGGTGATTCTTCCCTTTTATGTGTGATGCAAATTTCTACTTTTGGAAATAGTTGGGTGGACAAGGAACAAGAAAGAAGAATTTGGGTACATCCTAAATAAATAAGTGTTTCCAAAACTTGATGTCTCCATATATACAGGGTATGTTTAGACATTTTTCTGTGCCTTTTGTTATAATGGCTGCTTTTAGTAGTCAGTTTCTGGGTTTTCATGACAAAGGTCATGCGTTTTCTATTGTCATGCTGTTATCCATTTTTCAGCTTTTCTTATCCTTCCTGCCATTACAGGGAGTGGATATGTTTGGACAACGCCTTGGCTTTTTAAAATTCAAAGCAGATATTATCGATAAGGAAACTGAAGAAAAGGTATTCGATCATCTCCCTACCTGCAGGCCTTCTGATTATGAACTCACATTGTGATCCACCATTACGGAGTTTAGTAAAGCTTGAGTGTGATCAAATGGTATTCTTTTCCACACTTCCTCCTAAAGTCAGTTGCTGATGAGTTTGATGAGCAAAGTTTTTTTACTGTTCCTATGAGAGACTATATGATTATGTCTTTCTATCATTGGACAACCTATTTATCAAACTTCCTGAGTTTTTGAGGACTAAAATGTTCTTAGGTTCCAGGTATAGTATTTGCACGAGGACCAGCTGTAGCCGTGCTAATTCTTTTGGAATCTGGCAATGAGACATATGCTGTTCTTACTGAGCAGGTATTTGGTGGTCTATTTATAAGCTGTAGGTTTTTCGGTTCCATGAATTTCCTGGGTCACAATGCAAATGATAAAACTCGAGTTGGAGAAAAGGACACTTACAACTATTAACTGCTATGCATGTCCAAGGCTAGGGTGCCTACAGGGAGGCTTGTTCTGGAGTTGCCTGCTGGAATGCTAGATGATGACCAGGGTGATTTTGTAGGCACAGCAGCTCGTGAGGTTATGCGTCCCTCCCTCTATTAGCATTTGCAAAAGTTGGTTATCATTTGTTGATATATAATTCATGTTCTTAAGAAAAGTAATTAAAAAAAAAAGTTGAATATCACAGATGGAGAACCAGATAAAAAAGCTGATAGCCTCCTAGATACGTTAATCCAAAGTTGGAACTTGGTTTAATATTCTGCTTATCTACGAAATTGGAATGACCGTGGTAAGTAATTTCAATCCGATGAATTTGACAGGTTGAAGAAGAGACCGGCATTCATTTGAAGTTAGAAGACATGATTGACCTCACTGCCTTCCTGGAGCAGTCTACTGGATGTAGAATCTTCCCTTCTCCTGTATGTTTTCATTTATATTATTCTTCCCTAAAATTTCTTAAAGCATTTGTCTTCAATTGAGTTAAATTTTCTTGAAAGAGTGGAATTGTGTAACAATTTCATTGATAGTTTTCGATTCATGAATCTAAAAAGTTTTATGCTTAGTAGACTGGTATTCAACCAATACTGTTTAGAGGGATAGGGGTCTAAGTATAGAAGACAAAGAAAGCTATCATTTATTGGAGATTTTGAAAATTTGCAAAATTCATGCTATGAGGTAATAGAGGTGAGCTATGTAATTTTGAGAAGTAATCTCTGTTGCATCTCAAGAGGAAAGGAAGAGGTGCTTGCAGTATAGAGCTACCTGATTTTGAGTCGAACGTGCCAAATTATTTGCCTTTTGTTTTGTGAATCAAGTGATCTGTTCTTTAAGGGGCTTTATTACATGTGGAGGTGATGCTTGCGATTTATTATTAAGTACATACTTTTAATTGGAAATAATCAATTGTCAAATTATGTTTTGGAGTTAATGTGTGGAAAAATGGTCAAAAGTAGTAAACTATATTGATACAACTTAGTTTTGTACTTTTTGGCTATGGGTAGGGTGGATGTGATGAGGAAATTAGCGTGTTTCTTTATAAAGGACAAGTGGATAAAGAGGTAATCACACAATTGCAAGGTAAAGAGTCTGGTCTGCGGGAGCATGGTGAGCTGATCAAGGTTCGCGTGGTTCTTTATGGACAACTGTGGCGCATGACTGCTGATGCTAAGGTGTTTATGGCCATTGCACTCTATGAAATGGCAAAGAGAGAAGGCTTGCTGCCTCTGAAAAGCTAATAGGACAACTCTTTACTCCCCTAGCCACTGCTTGACTTGTTGTCAACATGGGGAATTTGTATGTGGATTTCACTTTGTCGCATTTTATGAAGTAGCCTTTTCTGCTGCATACTATTTGCGTTAACTGATGTTTGATAGCATTATTTGCAATAAATGATTACTTGATCGATGATATTGTATTAAAAGTTTGGTTTTTGGTCATTTATCATTGTCATTTGTTATCTATTATATTTCTGATATCTAAGTAAGCGCATTTACTTGTTATTGTTATTTCAATTTTCTAAGCTCCGAGTATTGTGTCTGGACCAAGGTGAGCTTTCAAGTTTTTATATCACAATCCAATTAGTCTAATATTTGGATGTCTACATTAATTGTAAACACTTTTGGTATTTAAAATTTTAAGAAATGCATATTTATCTATGATAATCATATGTAGTAATGATGTTGTGGGAAATGAGACACAGATTTAGGTGCTTGTGTGATCATTTATTTGTATTTTTTTTTATAAATTTAATGCTTAATATGAGTTTTAACTTGCTTGTCATTTGTTTAGAGTGAAAGTTATAGTAATTGCATAACAGTTGACATCCTGGTTACATCTGTTCAATTGACGTGGTATCTGAAATGTTAATAAAGTTTGAAAATTTCAAAATGACTTTTGATTTGTACTTAAAGTATGCAAGGTATTATAGATTTGTACTTAATGTAGAAAGAGGACGAAATGATGAGAATGGAGAGTTTAAGAGAAGAACATTTATCTGTCATCTTGGTTAGTTGCACAAAACGCGAGGGTTGAATATAATGAAACTAGATCTAGTAGAAGAATTGGTGCATACTTGGCTTTGTTATTAGTTAGATAAAGATATTTAGACCATAATTAAGTTAGAAGATATGCATAACTATGATTTGCTTTTAAGCAACACAAGGTTTATAAGCCAACACTAAGTTATAGATAACTAAGGTGTAGATTAGAAATGAATGAAAGTGTGGAATCATACCATATACAAATGTATTATTTATTGCTGTAACTATAGATAGGTATGAAAATATAACTTGTTTACAAACAGATTGTCTTATAGACAAGTTGAGAAGAGTGAAGTTGGAAGAAAGAGACACGAAACTGATATATCGAATGTTTATTAGAACGAAAGAAAATGATAGTAAATTATTTTACAGAATTAACTATGATGAGAAAGGAAGGTTAATAATTTTTCTTTGGAGAGATGAAAGGAGTTGAACTACTTATGTTGAATTTGGAGATGTTTATGATTGATATCACTTTTCTCGTGAACAGATACTAAATATCATTTCCCCTATTTATCAACCTAAACCATCTCAAACAATTTATATTCGTTAGCTATAAACTATTAGGCAATAAAGTAACCAATAATTTTTGTCAACTTTTCTATAGATAGTTGTAGTATGAATGGGAAGCTATCTTATGCTATAATTTTATATTAGTGTAAGAGCATAGGTAATGCCATTGAGATAGTATTCCTTCTATGTATATCCAAGGATCTAGAGACCTTAGTCCTAAAAAATTAGTGGTCACTAACACACCTCTTACAAGTACATTATCGAACCAAGTGACAAAAATAAGAAGGATGAGGAGGTCCCAAGAGATTGGAAATTTATGAAGAACCATCCTCCACATCAAATTAAGTGATTATTAATAAGGGTTAATCACTAGATCTCATCTTAGAGATTCATTTCACTTTGTTTTTATTTTTGAAACTAAACCTAAGATGATAGAAGAAGCTCTTAGTGATGAAAGTTTGATTTTTATTATAAATGAAGAGTTGAACCAATTTGAGAGGAGGAAGGTGTGGTCTTTAATACCTAGACCTAGTGACCACCAAATTGTAGGTAACAATGGGTTTTAAAATCAAATTAAATAAATCGGGTACTTTCGTAAGAAATAAAGCTATATTGGTGATAAAAGGGTAAGAAAAAGAGGAGGGCTTGGCCTTTAAGAAAAATTTTGCTCAACTAGTTAAGCTAAAAGCTATTAGGCTCTTTCTTACATTTACATCTTATATAAATTTTAAATTGTTTCAATTGGATGTTAGAATTGCTTTTTAATATGATTTTATTTAAAAAGAAGTTTATGTTAATCAACCTTCCTATTTTGAAAAACATGATGCACCTAACTACATTTACAAAATTTTTAAAGGTTTACATAGATTGAAACAAGCTCCTAAAGCTTGGTATGATAGATTAAGTGCATTTCTTTTAGAAAATGGATTCTTTAAAGGCAAGGTTGACTCTACACTCTTTATTAAAATGTACAAACATAATAATTTAATTGTTCAAATTTATTTTGTTGACATTATTTTTGATGTCACTAATGAGAGTATATGATGTTCGCACAGAAGGAGATTAATCTTGATATAATTCAACAACCTTTAAACAAAGTAGATATGCAAGGTTTTCGATACTTTTCTAGACCTCAAGGATCATTGTTGTCTAAGCAACCTAGGCCTAGCACTAAACCAAGAAAATTGAACTAAAATAATACTCCGTAATTAAGATTAATTGATAAGTAAAGTTAGGGTTCGTGGAACAACAAGAACGTAAAGAAAATTCCTCACAGAGCTCTCAAACTATCAATAGTCTATTGCCCTAAAATAATGTCAAGGCAACTATTTATAATTGCCAAAATAACTCAAAACTGGGGCAACATCCTTGACCTAAATAGGTCAAATAATATTGTCTGAATCTTCCTAAAAACAGTGGGAAAATAACCCAAAGCAAAAAAGGCCAGGCAATGCGCCTAGTTTGGTGCGTCTGGCGTCTGGCTTGTTGGGCGCTAGTGTGAGCGCCTGGACTTATTGGGCTCTGGCGTATGCGCCTAGTGCGTGCATCTGTTAAGGGCTATTTGGACCTATAACTTGGCTCAAACTAACAAACTGAAGTTGCAAGCGAGAATCTTGATTCTTTTGAGTCCATCAACAACCACGCGAGCCACGAATGAATTTAATGTAGCCTTGAATCTTTTAAGCCTAGTCCAACTTACAAGGCTAGAAGGCAACATCAAGTCTCTATTAGCATCGCATTATTCTCGGTGTCTATCGATATATTCGTCATGTGTAGCCTTGCTTACATCAGTATATGTAAAGAGTTTCTTAAATGTATAGGTAGGAAATTTGAAATGAGTATGATGAGAGAACTTAACTTCTTTTTTGGACTCCAAATCAAGCAAATGAATGAAGGTATCTGTTTTATTCAAGCAAAGTACTCCAAATAACTAAATCACTTCAAAATCTATTAAGTTAAAATATTATGCATACCTATGAGCATCACAACAAATAAACAAAGATAAAGAGGACAAGTTAGTCGATATAAAGTGTTATTGAGGTATGACTGATAGTTTATCTTACCATAATTAGGCTTAATATTATGTTTAGTATTTGCTTATGTGCTAAATTTTAATCAAGCCTTAGGGAATCACACCACTTAGTTGTTAATTACATCATTATATATTTATATGACACCATTTCATTAGGAATTTAATATTTTATGAATGCGTTCTTTGTCTTAATTGATTATTTATATTCAAAATTTGTTAGTAGCCATTTGGATAGAGAGAGCACATCCAATATTTATCAATTACTAACAAATGCACTAGCCTTATGGTTTAGTAAGAAATAAAATTCGGCTGCCTTATCCTAATAATACATTCTTTGCTTATCAATAGTGAAATTCAAATATATAATGACAGGTAGCTATTGTGCCCAAATCTTGTGGCTTAGATAATAACTTAGACATTATGGATTGTAGACACTATGGATTGGACCTTACTAAGATACCTATTAAGTGTGATAATACTAGCGCCATTTTTCACAAAGAACTAATCATCATTTTAAAAGCAAGAATATAGAAATTTAATACCATTTTATTAAAAATAATATACAAAATGGATATATTGAGATAGAATTAATAGATATACAACATCAATTGGTTGCATTGTTTAATAAACTTATGAGTGAGGGTAGATTTTGCTCACTTAAAAGATAATTAGGGATGATTGATGGAAATTTAATACGTTAATGAATTTTAAAGTCTTTAATAATCTTATCCATATTCTACTATTTTTTTTGAAAAGTTAAATTAATTATATTAATGAATATATAGGCTTAAAGCCTTAAAAAAGTTCTAATTTACAAGCTAGAAAGTTGACTGTTGAGAGAACTAAGCATTTAATAGGTTTACTTAGGAATAACTAGCACCATAAAATGAAAATATAACATCCATTCCTTCCTTATGTTATTGGTTACTTTAGTGCTACAATTGTTTCATAAGATAATTTCCGTAACCTAATGCATCAGTCTTTGAGTTAAGTTGTATTTATCTAACTCAATTTTATTATGGATTTTGTTGTTCGTTTCCCTCTAAATGTTGTAAATGCAATAGGTGAAAGCATTCATTAGCACAATTGAGCCATTGTCTAACCTCTTGATCCATTTGATCACCCATTTGATAATTTATTCCCAACTCCTTATATTGTAATGAATTTTTAGTATATGTTGTAATCCTGACCAAATGGATTGTGTGTGTAGCACCCCCTTACCATAGGATATGTACCGGGACGCCCAGAGGTCATTCTGATACACTCCCGACGATAAGGGTGCGCTACGAACAAACTAACACTCCACATGGCATCCAAGTATCATAAAGCATTAATATAAAAT
>JANTNU010000235.1:31000625-31018539 GCA_024752395.1 Erythroxylum havanense | reverse complement strand
CAATCAACTATTTTTCATCACTATATATCAGTCATTCTTAATACCTCGAGAAGATCAATTTCAACTATGCATAATATTTCAATACGATCAATTGATGCCAGGGCTTGCATGATCAAAACATCCCTTATAATGAGTCTCTGTAGGGCTCTTAAACAATTTCATTTATTCTAATATCTTGGCATACAACGCCAAAATCATCACATCTGATCTAGAGATGCATTCACATCAATTTACCAATTAATACGTTATACTACTAAGGAGATTTTAATCTCATTAACTCTAGATAACTTTTCTCTTTTTGTGCCAGATCTCGGTCAAGGGGACTTTGCTATAATCATGTCCCTCTTTATTTCCTTCAAACCCATCACCTATGTTATCATCATGAACTTAAACAGTCTTAATTCCTTCCCAAATTGATCACTACAAGTACCCTCATGTCTTACTTTATCTTGAACTTCGAACTATGGGAACCATGATTGGCATTAATTCAATAAGTCACCGATTACTTCGTATATCATTTTCACGCATGTTATTCACATTTGCTTAATAATTCACCAGTTACAGTGATCCCACTATCATATGCACACTCACAAAGACAATTTAATTTGAACTCAACAACTTTTTCAAATATCACTATTATCATCTCATCTTCCAATTGTCATTTATTACATCTCACACATCTTTATTCTCAATAAATTTATAATGGTAGGGGCATAACCCAAGTGGAGCTTAATCCTCCACTTCCATAGACATATTCTCACACTAAGTCTGAAACCCTTATATCGATAATCACACAATCATGCTAAGTCCAAAAGCAATCTTTCGAGGTCATGTCAACTTGTCTTATACACTTTCACCTTATTATATCTACTTATATTCCTATTTTTCCTCAACAATCCATGACAATGTATTTACATTTGTATCACATTTGAGAACATATTACCCGATTGAAATTTCAATTTCATATTCACTAATGTTTCCATCGATACAATTACACTGAATCTTTATCCATTATATTCAAACCCAAATCCAAAAGTTCCGAAGCTTAAACATTTATGAATTTTCGGTCTCAAGAATACATATATAGTTTTCTACTATCTCCTTATACTGAATTACAGATTCTTATCACAACACACATATCCATTTCAATTCTAAATTCACCCTTAGGTGATCATGTCAGTTTTATAATTTCCTTTCATTATGTCTGTACACATAGTCTCCTCATTTTTGTTCACATCCTTGTTTTCTCCAATCAATTTATGGCAATATGCCAATTCACAATTATATCACCCCCAAAGGATATATCACCCTCAAGGATATACACCCTTTTATGGGGGATTCTTATCTACTATGCAAAACCAAATACGATTTCTCATGTCCACTATGTCCATAAACCTTACTTTCTCACATTTAGTCAGATTATCATTTCTCTTAATGCTTCTAACAACTCAAATCTTAATGGAATGCTCATGCATGTGACTCATATTGGGGATCAGTTGTCGCTGTCTGCTCTGACATGACTAATACATGCTTGAAACATATTTCAGAATGCCTATATAAGATTGTACTTCTGAGCTCTGATACCACCTAAATGTAACACCCCACTCCCGCAAGACCCAAACCCAACATCGATGGTGATATCCGATTCCGTGTCCCGTGAGGGTGGCGTATTACATCACTCAGTCAAAACACAGTATGAACTTTTTGTTTCACATCCACATCAATTTTTATGCGGAAAACATATACATGAGCAATTTAATGGCCTCAGGGCCCTTTTCATAAATTCCATTTATATCAATCAGTGAATTTACAATTTGACCTAACCAGTCATACAAAAACTTAGAAAATATAAAATACACTAATGTAGGTTAATGCAGACGCGAACTGATCCCGACCTCTATCCGTCACTTGAACACTGTAAGCATACTCGCGTTGACCTAACGGGGTATTCTTCTTATCCTGAAAAATAGATGCAATTTTGGGTGAGTTTGTGAACTCAATGAGAAACCATCATCGATGGTTCACTCAATTCATGCATTACGCAAATAGCGTACAGCATATCACCTTAACACATTCAGAATACCATATAGTAGTTTACAGATTCTCATGCATTCTTACCTATTTTCCATTCACTGTATTCAATCATCACAATGTGTATGCAATCCATATGAGATTCTTTCCCATTTTATTACAGTGTTGTGACTGAGCGCATAAACAGTGATTAGTGTTCAGTAGACGTGTCTAGGGAGTAGGAGAGCCCTCTGGGTATGCACTAACTCCCTTCGAGCTCGAGGCTCGTTTTAGTATCAAGCTCAAGGCTTGTTTCAGTATCAAGCTCAAGGCTTGTTTCAGTATCAGTGGCGACTCAGGTCACAACTATCATTATCTGTTCATGCATTTGTGTATGCAATGCAGAATACCCAATAATTCACAGTCACTTTGCGATTAAAAACCCATTTATCACAATTTTCCAGAATCACGTAACAGTCAAATCTGATTTATCAAAAACAGACATATCGATCCTAATCATTCACAAGATCATACAATTCACGTTCACAGATAGTTTACAGAGCATTAACAATCAAAATTGAGGGACCAACTAGGTTACTCACCTGTAAATTCCAAGCTACTGCCTGGAAGTCCCAGCAATATCCGTGGAATGTTGTTCCAATGACGCCTCTTTACAGTCAAATAATTACCCATTACTAAATGCATAATCAGAACAATTCAATGATGCACATGTCTTTATTAAAATAGGTACGATGCATGTTCATGACTTTCTGGCGCTATAATCCCAATTTCACTATCTTTTGACCAAATCTAACCTTTCACTCAATTGATCAATATTGACTCATTCAATTTCAATATAATGACCTAGAACTCCACAAGATTCATTTCCAACATTCAGTAAATTTACCAAGTCATGCCCACTAGGATATTCTCAAGAAAGACCTCAAAACTAGTGTCACTATTCCCTAGATCAAAATTCACCCTTTTGGCTCAGTTTCTAAAATCCCAATAACATTTTCTTAAATTCAGAATCACACAATTATATCCCAATTATCATGAAATAATCCTTAGGTTGAAATAGAACCTATTCTCAAATTTCATTCAATACTTTCTTTCTTTACATCAATTGTAGACCTCTTTCTCTAGATCATAATGAATTAAACATCACTTTAATTGGAGGTCTACATCATTAGCTATGTCCCAAAAACTAAATTAAACCAATTCAGAAAAATTTCCTCGCCACGGCGTCCTGGAGTCGCTCGTCGCGGCGTCTACACAGTGGCTCGTCGCGACGTCCAACTTACCACTTGTCGCGACATCTCGCTCGTCGCGGCAAACTGCTCATCGCGGCGTACGCTCGTCGCGGCATACGCTTGTCGCGACGTCTACGCACGTCGCGACTTATCCCCTCGTCGCGACGTGCGGTCCTGGTTCGTCTTCTCCGATTCCTTTTTCTCATTTCTCTCTCTAAAATTCAACCATAACTCACTCTCAACTACCCCAATCTTTCATATTAACTATAATAAATGAATCAAACAACTATAAAACAACATTAAAGCCAATTTACTTACCAATCAAGCTCTCAATCTTCAAATACCCGTAAATCTCCTCCAAGCCCTAACACCTTCAGTTCTCTCCCAAACTTCAACAATCTTTATCTTCTCATGGATTAGAGTTGCTCTCAAACAATAAGGAAGGAGCAAGTAAGCTAAAGATCAAGCAAGGATCGGTTATGGAAGATCAAAAATCACCAAAGGAGGAAGGAGGAGAATTGACCAAGGGAGAAGGAACCATGGCCTAAAGGGGAGAAAACAAGTTTACTTCCAAGAGTTTAAAACTTAAGGCATTTAAAAGGGATTGATCTTAAGCCACTAGGCCTTTTTCCTCAAATACGCATAAAGCTCCTCGTTCTTTTCACAATTTATTTCCAGTCCAATTCGTCTCCAAATTTCAATGGCTCGACATATTAATTTCTAAAATCATATATCTAAATTTTCCATGGCCATTGGACAGATGTTCAAATACTATACAATCAATCAGTCCGTCACTTGAAACATTTTAGTTCCTGACATTTACTCCCAAAATTTCCAGAAATATTTACTAAGGTTCACTATCAATTGACGATCACTCTAATATAGTTCCAATTCAATCATTCAAACCCAATTATTCCATAATTCCCAATAAATCATAAATCATATCATTTTTACAATTAAATTCCAGGAATGTCAGAAATGCATGTACCTATATGTGCATGTGAAGAGAAACACATTCCTCTATAAATAGAGGCCAAAAGAATGTTCAAATCAGTATATGCAATAAAACCTATTAGCCCGTCCCAATCTACCAAAATAACTTTCCCATCGGTGATGGGATGTTACAATATTTTTGTCCACTCTTTAACCATCAGCTTCATTTGCATTCAGTAA
Source organism: Erythroxylum havanense (assembly GCA_024752395.1). Lineage (NCBI taxonomy): Eukaryota > Viridiplantae > Streptophyta > Magnoliopsida > Malpighiales > Erythroxylaceae > Erythroxylum > Erythroxylum havanense. The sequence goes on along the minus strand of JANTNU010000235.1, from coordinate 31,014,103 downwards.
GCAATTGAGGTCTTGAATAAGACCATTTGAAGTTCTAATTCAGGAAACATTCATAAAACATCACAAGTTGCTCCAACACAGGGGCAACATCAAATAACCCGTTTTAATCTCAAATTACAATATTATTCAACTAGAATTAGGCCAGGTCTCTTCTAGTAAGTTTTAGTAATATGTCTTAGGTTTCATATCCCATTGGAATCACCCAATTTGGAGGTCCTTTGGCTAAGTTATAGTTGAAACAATATGTCTGGTTCAAGTGATCTGAGAACCAAATACAAACATTCACTAAACATAATTCTTTCTCTTGTCATATTCATCTCTTAAATGCTTCTAAATTTGTTATCTACTCCATGGAAAGTCAAAAATCATCATTTATCTTACATAAATCTATCCCACTAATAGGCCCCAAAATTAGAAATTTAGGTTAGGAACTTACCACTTTCTTTCAATCTTTTGGACAATTGAAGAACACTTAGCCTTGATTAAGCTCTCGTCAATTCATGCTTCAAAATCCATCAAAAATCAGCTGCAACCACCTTCTTTTCTCCTTGGCCAAAAACTTCACTGTTTCTTCTCTTCTTTTTCTTCTTTTGTTTCACTCTCACGTATATGTTGAAAGAATGAAGCAAAATGTCTTATGTTTTGCTTTTTATATTCATTTAATGGATTACACATGTCACCTTCCTATTTGCATCACTAATGACTCATCAAACATCACCTCATTGGTCATCTCTAATAACTCATCAATCCACTAATATCATGAAAAAGACCAAATTGTCCTTAATTAGTACAAAAGACCAAATTGCCCTTTAATGCATTTAATTGACCAACCAATTGAATTAAATCCCGAAAACATTCCATAACTGTCTTATTTTTAAGTTGACTATGAAATACTCTAATTAGGGTCAATTCTTATTAATTGAACGCTTAAAAAGTTTATCGATGGGTTTAAAATCATTAATAACCATTACTTTCCAAAAAAGGACATTTTAGTCAAAAACTTTCAGAACTCCCAAAATCCATCCTATAGGACTAATTTTTGATTCATTTCAGTATCATTAAACTCTAATACTTATTCCAGATATTTCTCATTATTTTGAGGTTGGGTCCCACAAAAATTCAATATTTATCTGAAAATACTATTCACCAAACATGAAAATTTGTATTCAATTAAAGGAAAGTTTCGAGGTATTACAATTCGCCTAAGCTTTTAATTTGTTTAATTGTAATTTTTACTTTCTTACTTATTGTTCATTGACTTTTCAGACAAGCTCATCAATTGGATTAGGAAGTCCATCACTGCCACTTCTTATTCTATTATGGTAAATGGTGAACCAACTAGATTGTTAAAAGCTAGTAGAGGACAAAACCAAAGTGATCCCCTATCACGTTATTTATGTTCCATCAGTGTGGATATCTTCACTAGGCTAAATGAGTTTAATGTCTTCAAAGAACCAAATTATAAGTAAAACTATACGTACAATAAGTTAGGCATTTCCAATCTATCATTTGTTGATGAATTTTCATTTTTATATATCTCTACATTTGATTCCATTATTCTTTTATTCAACATATTAGAGCTTTTGAAGTATACATCTAATTTTTGCTTCAAACTTAAGAGGAGTGTAAATGTAGAGTTATTAGTTATCTCTAAGGGACTTAAACTTTAAAAATTACCTTTCAAATATTTGGGGTTTCCTATCACTTCAAATAAGCTCCTTTATGCAGACTACTATCCATTCATTGATTTATTCTGCAAAAGTTTAAATAATTGGTGTAATAAAACACTATTAAATGGGTGAAGACTTTAACTTGTTATTTTTGTTCTTTACAATATACGTGTATACTAGTTTTCCCACTTAGTTATTCCTAGGGGGTAGTGAAAACTATAGAAAATTTTATTAAAACTTTTATATAGATTGGCTATGATATCAATGCAAAAATTACTAAGGTGAAATGGTTTGAGATATGTTTACCTAAGGAGAATGGAGATCTTGGCATTCCCTTAACTAGACTTATGGTTAAAGCTTTTCTTTTGAAGAGAATTTGGAAATACAATACAGATAAGGAAAGCCTATGGGTGAAGTAAATACATTACTATTTTTTAAAAGGAGTAAAAATAAGGTCTTTGAACATCAACTCGTATACTTTTTGGCCCCTAAAACATATATTCCTTGCTAAAAGTGAGGAGGAAACTTCCATCAAGCATATGATAAGTGATGACAGAGATACATTCTTTTAGTTAGACAATTGACCTAATATAGGACTATTTTACAAATTAAGGGAATCCCAATCCCTCAAAACAATCATTCCATCAAATACTTAGGTTGTGGTTCTAATCAAGGATAATACATAGACTCGGTTAGCTCATACCACTCAAGGATCTAACGAAATCAAGGCGCATATGTCAAATTATCCACCTGACTCCTCTATACTAAATACAATATACTAGTTATAGGATAAGAAACTGCATTTCACTATTTACTCATGTAAAAGATGCTATAAGGCAACCAAAGAAAATACCATTGGACAAGCCTAGTATGAAATTCAAAGCTCATTCCATCTAGTGTATTTATCTTATAGCTAATAGTGAAGAGGAAATAAGGCACTAAGGATTTATTTATATCATTAACATAAAATGCAAGTTATGATAGAATGCAGATGAAGACCTTAACCACCTATTCCTTAACTATAACTACTCATCAATTTTAAGGAACATAATCTTAAATCTACTTAATGTGCAGTGAAATTGTTATAATTGGTCAAATAATAATTAGTTAGTCCTTAATTATACAATTTTTCCCCAAAGAAGATTAAAAGCTATTCAGAATTGCATTTGGACTACTACTATATCACATATGGAGTGAAAGAAACATAACATTGTTTTAAAAGGAGAAAGTTCATACAGATAACTTTAAACACAAAATTTGAGTAGTAATAATGGTCAAAAACATTATTGATATAATTAGTCTCGAAAAGATTCTTAGGTGTGGACTATAGCTTTTATAATTTCCATTATGTTCTTGTATTATAGTGTTACTAATTTCTCTATTGTATAACTTATCCTAGATTGGTCTAATTATTGCTCTTCTATTTTTGCAATACTATTATTTTAACTTAGAAAAACTCCCTAAAAGAACAAACCTAAGACATGAAAAAAGGTACACCACAAGTCTATAGTGAATTCACCATAATTATCGTTGATGTTTATGGCTGCCCTTAATATATTCAATTCTCTATCCCATTTTTTTTTATAGAGACACAACTCTACCTTATTTTTTTTCCCAAATACGCTAGCTATATCTAACATATGAAATGGGTTTATGAGGTCGTCTTAAACCAAATAATTGAGTTTCAAAGTCAAATTATAAAATAGGGAAGGTATTAGGCACTTTATTTTATTAACCTAAACGTTATTAGGTCTAAAAATATTTGAAAATTTGGGGAAATTAATAGGCATTGATTCTTATAACAAATACTCTTTAAATTATAAATTTGATCACCTTTAAACTCTTTATGTAACCCTATCCTATATATGCTTTCATAAGGGTTTTTATGGAGGAATTTGGAGGCTTTTGAGAACCTAGTCTATCACTAAGCTTTTAGCTTTCAAATTTCTTTACATCAAAGAAGGATTTACACCAAGATTTGGAAGAGATTGTGATAACTCTTTCGATTCTTTCTTCTCTTTCTCTTTTTTTTGGATTGTTTTATCTTTTTTTATGGTTAGTAGTAAAAATTTGGTTAGGGTTAAGGATATAGCTTAAGTTAGATTATTTGATTATTAATACATGAATTGATTATTATTTAGTCAAATTTATTCTCCTTTTTCTTAATACTTTATTTATGTTTGGTCACCAAATACTAGCAGAATAAACACTTTGGTACTATATGCTAGACTTTAGTGATAACCATATAGAGTAAACATGTTCAATGTGTTTGATTAGGTTGAACTATGCATCAATAAGTGATAGTTACGTAGTTGGATATGCATATGTGCCTTTGCAAAGGAACTAGTTACTTTAAATTAATTGTTATTTTAACTTAGATAATCAATTTTATTTGATACTTGAAAATTTATACAACTAAACCCTAAAATCTTAACACTTTAATATCTTAATCGTTCTTATTAGTTTATTTCTTGTTTTTATTATTGTAGGAATTTAATTAATTTTCTAAATCTTATTTATTTTAATTTTTTGTTTAACTATGATTAATAGGCATAGCAATATAGCTTTTTGTTAGATTTGATACTTTGGATCAATTTAGTTTTAATAACTTGCTATAATTGACATTATATTCTTGCAAATTTGGTTAATGATGTTTTTAGCCCTACTATTAGGAAACTATTCAAATTTTATTTTATTAATCCTAGTTTTATTTTAATATTTTATTTTCCTTTATTTTTGTACTAATAGCCCTCCTCTATTTTTCATCTTTAATAGAAGTGCAAGTTGATGATCTTTCAATCTAGATTAAGTTATTGATGAATAGTTATATAGGTTATAGGGAGGCAGATATCATTTTGGCATGTATAAGCATCCTTCCCAATGTGTTTGTGAATATATATAATGCCCTATATTACCATGAAGGTACAAACTATGCGGTTACCTATATAGGGAATAACATGAATTATCTTTTTTTGATGTGTATCATCTAGGGTGGAGTAAGCATCCAAATATCTTTACGAGGAGAACGGCAGATTTGTGGGACCATAATAACAACCTTAATTTGAAAAACAACCATTTTCAAATAATAACATGGAAGAGATGTTAAACCAGTTTATGCCTTCTGTGAACACGAAGTTGGAAAATTGGGTACTTTGGTAACATAAAGTTTTGTCGTTAAATAATGCATCCATTCGCAATTTGGAGATGCTTGTTACCCATCTATCTAAGATGTAAAGTAAAAGAGATCAAGGAGAACTTCTAGTCATATAAACATGAGCCCAAGAGGTCAAGTGTTATTTATATCACTTAGGAGTAGCATAACATTTGATGATGAAGATATTAAAGAGAAGAATTAGAAAAGGTATAACAAGCATGAAGAAGTGAGTAGAAAAGTGATAAAAATTAGTAAATCATCATAGATCTCATCTCAAACTAGTGTCGATCATGGTTTTGATTATGAAGATGATTTAGATAGAAATAAATTGGAGCCAGTCTCTTCCACAATAGGTATTGATTATGGTTTAAAGTGACAAACATCTTGACCTATAATGACACTAATTCCATACATAAGCATGTTTAAAAGGGATAGAAAGAAAGATCAGTTTATTTTTTCATAGATGTTGAAGAATATTTAATACTTAAAGGATCTCATTTCCATTAAGAAGAAGTTTAAGGGTTTATTTATAGGTAAGTTAAGTGAATGGATCTTATAGGTAGAAGAAACGAATAAGGCAACTTAATCTTAACGATTAGTGGGGAATTGTGATTTAACACTTTTATGGCAAGTTTTGTTGAAGTTATATGATATTATCTTATTTCTGATTATTTTTTGTAGGTGATGATTTTAAAGAGCAATCACAAATTTTAGCATAACTTTTTTGTTTTTTCCAATTAATTTGATTTTAGACGGATTAGAAAAGTAACTCAAAGGCATACAAATTTGTAGAAGTCCTAAAAAAAAAGAATAACTAGCACCATACTCATGATGAATGCATTTAAAAACTTCCACAATAAGACCAACGCCAACTTTGAATCATAATAGGCATTAGTTCTCGTAATAAACAATCTTAGGACATGAAAAAAATATAAATTTAATCTCCTAACTCTTTTATGTAACCTTAGCCTATAAATACTTGCATAAGGGGTCTTTGTGAGGGAATTTGGAGAATTGTGACTGCCTATTTTATCACTAAGCTTTTAGTTTTAGAATTTGTTTACATCAAATTTATTCTCTTCATTCTTATTCTTGAATTCATGTTTGATCACCACAAATTCAATTATAAAGATTGTATAAAGGATTGATAGGTTAAGTATAACAGATGGACTAGGAGAATAAACACTTTAGTACTTACTAGAAAACAATGATATCATAGAATTTAGTGATAATCATATATATTAACTACACTTAATGAGCTTAATTAGGTTGAATTACACATCAATATGTGGTAGTAACCTAGTTAGATATACTTATGTTCCTTGATAAAGGACCTAAATACTTTAGTTTAATTGTTATTTCATTCAATCTAAATAATCAATCTTGTGTAATAATTGAAATTCCACATAAGTGAACCTAAAAAACCTAATGTTTTAGTAGCTTGTCCTTTTTATTAGTTTATTATATTATTTTTTAGTATAAAATTTAATTATTTTCTTAAATCTTACTTATTTTAGTATTTTTGTTTAACTAGGATTAATAGGCATAATGATATAGTTCATGTGGGATTTGATACATTGGATTACTTTAGTTTGAATAACTTATCATAATTGACTATATACAGTTGTAGATTGTTTTGAGTAAAATGCTTGAGAATTTATGATTTTACCTAAGGCTTAAAAGTAAAATGTAAAAAATTTCTTAAACTGTGTCATAAGGCTTTGAATAAATTTGAATTTTTTTAGTATACAAAAGGATGAGTTTAAATTGTAATTTGATCAAAATGAAGATGAGATAAAATGATGTTCTTGATAGGATGGAAAGAGGATTTAAAATCTTTTGTTTGAAAAGATAGAAAAATATTGAAAGAAAATATTATAATTTTGAAATGATTTGATAGCTTGGGCCTTTAAAAAATATTTATGATGAAATGACCTATTTACAAAGAATTAGTTAAATTAAGCAACGAAAAAAATAATTGGATTTAATCTTATTGTAATCTTTAGTTATTTAAAGAAGGAGTTTAAACTTAAACATTTTTTGAGAGAAAAACATCATAAAAGTCATAAAGGCCTAAAGACTTGAATAAAAGCCATAGAATCAAGTAAAGCTTCATCTAAGCTAAAGGACAAAAGAAACAAACCTAATGGATTTATGGGTTGAGCTTTTACAAAGGGTAATTAGGCTTTGAAAAGAAACAATTTTATCAATATTTTAGTATGTTCTCTCTTTCTCTCTCTCTCTCTCTCTCTCGCTCTTCACTCAGTCCCTTTTGGGCTATACAATCAAATGAACACATAAACAAACATATAAAGAAGAGTAAAATAAAAAATAAAATTGATTCATTTTAATATTTAAGGTTATACTAAACATAAGATCATATTATTATAAAATCTATTCAGTTTAGGTCTTTAAGTGCCAAAGATCCAATTAGATTTTTGATTACTTCGATAATATATGACTCTGCAAGCCTAAGCCAAGTAAAAATGTAATTTAAGACAAACAAAAGGTAATATATTACAAATTTCATATGAATTAGGTTTAAAGCTAAAAACAAACCTTCTTTCGATTTAATTTGAGAAATAATTGATCAAATAAGATCTAACTCACCCTTCTATTAAGAGAGGAATTTAAAAGTTACGGGCTTAAAAAATAAGAAACTTGGTGTAAAAATTGAAGTGATTTTTAATGAGTCTAAACAAAGGAAATAGACCTAGTTGTAATTCTATAATAGCCAAAAGTCAAATGAAGGAGTACTTTTAAATAGGTTTAATTCTAAATAGTTTGAGGCACAAGCTCATAAAAATAAAAGGTTAATAATTCAAGTCACAAAAATGGATTAAATGCAATTTTAATAAAGAATGAACTAGAATGTTTAAAGAAGGTCTAAAAAACCTTAGTTATTAAACTAAACTTGAAGAAAAACCACACTTATGCGTTGAGAGATTAGATCAAATTTATGTAAACCAAAGATAATTTAGATTTTATAATAAATGTAAAATATTGATAACTTAAACATAAATAATAATAAAAATATCTAAGTTAGACTTAGGTGTACATTTTTTCAATTGTCTCTTGATGATCAAATTCCAAACACTAAAATGTAATGAATTATTTAGGGAATAATCCCTAATGTATGATACGAAAATAAGCAACATCAAAATAGTAAAAATCTTATTGAACGTAGGTCTAAGGAGGTTAAGCTGTATGTAGCCTTATCCTTAATATGTTCACACAGAAAAACTAAACGTTTTACTTTAGAGCATGGGTATTAGTAACCTTAAAAGATCCAATCAAACTTATAAATAATAAAATAATGAGAAGAAAATACATAAGAGAAATGTAGAAGTTTGAGGTAAAGATTTTACCTTAGGTATCAGCGACTAATCAATGATTTTAAGATATGATCTCAAATATCGATTTCTTTTCTTTTATGTACATCTTAAATACTTGTCTCATTACTATTCAGAAAATAATATTATACTTATATGAATACTGTAATAATAAATAATGACAAAATATAACATATAAAACAAGTTTTTTTAATAAGATGGGTTACAAAAATTTTGTACGGATACCATCCAAATGTTTAAATGTTGTATCATGTAATTAAAAAGTTAAATTTTATAAATTAATTATCATTAAGAGATAGCTAAATGAGAAATTGTAACTAACTAAAATATGAAGTAATTTCTAACCTTAGGTGATAACATTAACTCCTATCTTTCCTTTATAGTCATTTAGAAAGAGATGCAATCAAATTAACTATAATTACTATACAACCTATGTCAAGTGCACGAAGATTCAATATAGAAGTAATAGTAAGAATTAGAAAGATCAACTAACAAGAAGAGCATAAGCTAAGTATTTGTATTTAATTCGATTAACTATTCTTTCTAAGATATAAAAATCTTGGAACCAATAATCTATTAAAATTAATTTCTTCATAAATTAAAAGGATTAAACAATTATAAATTTAATATGTAATATAAAAGTAATAATAAACAAGTACACACCCTCATAATTAAGTGACATAATAATGAAATATAAATACAAAAAATTATTGATACTCATTAATAAATTAAATTATAAATAATATATCAATTTTCACAGTTTAATATATCACAAGGTACTAGTTTTCTTCAACTAAGTGTAGAAGATTAGCCATACTCATGAATGAAAATAGAGAGAAGAAGATATATTAGACCCCTAGGACCTAATCGTGTAGGCATTGATAAGCCTTAAACAATGTTTGACATTTAGGATAACAAAACAAGGCAAAGACTTGCTAGTAGGCAATGAAAACTAGCATTGTCAATGACTTGGCATGCATTGGTATGCATTATCAAAAATCTTTGCTGAGATGTAAATATTCAAATATGAGACCAAAAGATAAGCTCGAGGTGTCCCTTAGGTTGAAGATTAGCTAGATCACGTGGATAAGTGAGACATGTGAGAGCTTTAAGGATTTAATGTGTGCTCAAATAGATGGATCATGACTAATGAAATTGATAGGGTAAGAATTAGACCAGAATAGTATGTTATGAAAGGCTTTGGGCTTGAATAACTCATCATCAATGGGTATAAATCAATGGGAGATCTTGGATGATGCAACAGATAAGATCATAGTAGATATAGATCAACTCTAAAAGATAAAGACCATGTGAGAAGATTATTTAAAGATGGCAAAGTTCTTCATTGATATGGATGTATATTTTCTAATTAAATATAATATCTTTTCTTGTAATTTATGATATAGTTAAATCCTATCAGATATAGTTTTATTTGGATAAGGATACCATCCAATTGGTTAGATTTATCCTGCTAAGGATATAAATGATATAGTTAGTTCAAATCTATTAGGATTCTGAATTGTAAAGTTAAAAGTGTCTATAATAGTTTAGTTAAGTCTTGCTCTTGAGCAACGATAGAAGGGAAGAGAATACATTAAAAGAGAACATTCCTTTGTATATTTTTAGAGAAGTAATAAAGGTTAGTTTTTATCATAGATCTTAAGTTTTTATTGTTTCCTATAATTATTTAATAATTTTGTAGTTTTTTTTATTGAGATAAGAGAACACTTCAAAGGTTGTAAGGCACTTAAGAATAAGGTTTTATTAGTCAACAATCACATGAGAAGAATAAATCTTTCTTAAGTGGAACTAAGTGATATTGTCATATAAAAGAGTAGGCATGATTTTGGTATATGTTCGGTGTCTAGGAAAACCTTTTGTAACAACTGATATTAGAACTAAAATATCACTATAGAAGGAGGCAATAATTTCACAGAGAGTGCCAACAGAGTGGAGGCAATTATAGGACCAATTCCTCAAAAGGAGGAAAAGATCACTTCCTTCTAACCTCGGTTTGATATTTTAAAGGAAAAGATTCAATAGTTACAAGATAAAATGGTAGTCCTGATGAAAGCATAAGAGATCACGATCCTAAGGCATCCTATTACAACACAGGATGTTGGGTATGCTAAAAGCACTTTGGTGAAGGTAAAAGAGCCCTAATTTTTTTATGATAAAAGGAGTGCTAAGGAGTTCAAAAATGTTTACAGGATATGAAACAATACTTTGCAGTGACAAAGGTGTCGATCATAACTATATATATGGTGGTGATGCAAAGTTGTGGTCAAGAAAGAGAACTTATAACGACATTAATGCGAGTAAACCTCACATTAAAACTTGGGAGAATATAAAGAAGGAGCTAACAAAACATTTCCTCCCTAATAACACTTTATGGCTCATATGGGAAGCTTCAAAGAGGTTAAAGCAAGGCTGTTTAGTGTTAGAGTATCTGACAAAATTAACATATTTGATTTTGGACATGCAAAACGTTTATAAGAAAGACAAGTTGTTCAACTCCATAAATAGCTTGCAAAGTTAGGTAAAAATGGAGCTTCAGAGACAGAATGTGAAAAACCTCCCAAATGCTATAGTGGTTGTGGATGCCTTGATGGATCTCCAAATGCCACCACCAATTCAAACTAGAAAAGAAAGGTTGGAGATAGAATGGCTTGGAGAAAGATAAAGAAAATGTAAGTGATTCTTCTTAATGCAAGTTTAAGAAACAAATAAAACAGGATGTTGTTTATTACATTTGTGAAGGGAAACATTTTACATATGAATGCCTAAGACAAAGGGTGGGTAAGGAGAAAATGAATTCCATGGTTGTGGAGGATTAAGGAGAAGGACGTGTAAGAAGAAGTTTATCTCAACAATTATGCTATGTTGGGAGAAATAAGTCTTGTGAAACAACATTCGAGCAAAAACAAGGAAAAACCAAACGGAGAAGGAAAATGATATGTTCGAGATGTGTCCATGACCAAAAAGTCTTTGAGGGAACCATATTTGGAGGAATGCCTATAGATTTTTTTTTGACAACGGCATCGATTTCCTTTGGTAGGGGTGGTTTGTTAGACCCTTAAATTTTAATTACATAGTTGTACAGTTATTGGTGAGGCTTAACCAATGTTTGATACTAGGGATGATGGAACAAGACAAAAACTTGTGAGTAGGCAAAGAAAATAGGCATTATCAATGAGTTAGCATAAATTGGTGTATATTAGCAGAGATTTTCAACGAGATGCAAAGATTCAAATATGAGGCTAAAAGATGAGCTCAAGATGGCCCTCAGATTAAAGGTTAGCTAAATCATATGCAAGAGAGAGATATGTGAGAGCTCTAAGGACTTAATATGTGCTCAAATAGATGAACCATGACTAATGAACTTGATATGGGTAAGTATTGGACCCTGACTAGTGAGTTATGAATGGCTTTGGGCTAGATTACTCATCATCAATGGAAAAACATCAAGGGGAGATCTTGGTTGATGTCGTGTATAAGAACACAATAAATATACATTAACAATAAAAGATAAAGACCATATGGGACGATCATTTGAAGATAGTGAAGTTCTTCATGGATATGGATATATCCTTACTAACTAAATATAATTTCTTATCTTGTTAGTTATAATGTAGCTAAATCCTATCAAATAGAGCCCTATTTGGATAGGGTTGTCATTCAATTAGTTAGTGTGATGTAATCTGATAAAAATCTAGAAGATTTAGATAGTTCAGTTCAATTAAGATTCTGAATTGTAAAGCCAGAGGTGCCTATCAACAGTTTATTTGAGCTTTGCTCCTAAATAGAGATGGAGGGGAAGGGAACATAATGAGGAGAACATTCCTTTTTATAGTTTTGGGGAAGTAATAAAGGTTAGTTTTACTGTAGCTCTTGTATGTTTATTGTTTCCTATATGATTATTTAATACTTTCGTAGTATTCTTATTCAAGTGTGAGAGTTAAATACTTCAAGCATTACAAGGCATTCAAGAAGAAGGATTTATTTGTCAACGATCACATAGAAAGGCTGATTCTTGATTAAGTAGACTTAGGTGAGATATGTAAAAGAGTAGGTGTGATTTTTTGTATAAGTGCGCTGGATAGGAAAAACTTTGTAACAAAGAGTCAGAGAGAATTATATAGGAAGAGAGGTGGAGGGTATTTGACCTTTTAAAATAAGTAGCACATCTATTTTGAGGTAAGCACTTTTTGGAAACATGACTCTAGATCTATATATTTCTTTGTAAACCTTTTTAAGTAGGTATATAGATTCTAATACACACTACAAGAAAAATACATTTAGTGACAGAAATTACTGATGGAAAACGTTTAGATTTTATTGGTAATAAAAATTGGCAACAAAATTTTCCAACGGACAAAGGCACCGGAAAAACGGCCGTAAGTAAATTTACCGATAGACATTAAACACACCTGCTCTTTTGTGTTTATTGTTTCCTATATGATTATTTAAAACTTTCGTAATATTCTTATTCAAGCATGAGAGTTAAACACTTCAAGCATCACAAGGCGTTCAAGAAGAAAGTTTTATTTATCAACGATCACGACTAAGTCTTGATTAAGCAGACTTAGGTGAGATTTGTAAAGGAGTAGGTGTGACTATTGTACAAGTGTGGTAGATAGGAAAACCTTTGTAACAAAGAGTCACAGAGAATTATATAGGAAGAGAGGTGGCTGCCTCTACTAAACCTAAAAAAATAAAGACTAACTAAAAAGAATGGTATTTGACCTTTTAAAATAAATAGCACATCTATTTTGAAGTAAATACTATTTGGAAACATGAATCTAGATCTTTATATTTTTTTGTGAACCTTTCTTAGTAGTAATATAGACTCTGATACACTTTAAGTCTAATTTTGATTTTGATGTAACTAGTATGGTTCAAAACTCAAAACGTGAAATTTTGTCTCTTTTTAATTTTTCCATAGCATCTTGAATCAATACAATTAAAGATCCAATGAGAAAGGTACATTAAGATTGTCAAAACTTTCTAGAATTGCTCAATTATCTTCATTTTGCATCTTCAATAAAAATATAAGCACAATGTGAGGAAAATCACTTGATTCTCCATTAATCCACACGAAGAAGCACAAAAAGGTAGAAGAAATATGAAGAAACAACGATGAAGATGAAAGTATCTGAAGAAGATGTAAAAGGAAGAACATAGAGAATGCTTCTCGAAGCATCCGTAAGCTAAGGGTCAAACTAAAGCCTAAATCACGTGGAGACAAAAGAGCCACTACATGTCTGAAAAGTTTATCTTGAAATACACATCAAAGCACTG
>JANTNU010000235.1:30967530-30987111 GCA_024752395.1 Erythroxylum havanense | reverse complement strand
TGGTGAGAGTGTACCGTCAATTTGCAGGGATAAGAGTTATGGAAGAATCGTCGTGGGATTGAAATCTTAAGAAGCAGTTATGGGGTGACAGGAACAAAAACATAAACAGAGATATTGAGTTGCTTCAAACCAGAAGAGACGAACTCTGTTACTCGAAATAAAAAATCAGTAACGAAATCAGTGAAGAAGAGAAGGAAAATACCTGATTGCCATAAGCATCCGCCGAAAGAAAGGTTGACCTGATCGCGAGTGTATTTGGTGGAGGATGAAAAGGTGTTTGATTTCCGAGAAAGAAAGGTGTTTGATTTTCGAGAAGCATTTAAATTTCATAACCATTAACCATTATTCTCTACGTAAACCATTATCTTCACATAAAAGCATTAACCATTATTCTATTATAAAATCATTAAATGTTGATGTAAATGTAAGAGAACATTTACGTAGAGATGGAAGCGCATTAATTGCTTTCTACAAGCATTAATTGCTTTCTGCAAGCAGCATTAAATGTTGTATAAAGCATTGGAATTTTGTTTGGAGGAAAACGGAGGAATAGGGATTGAGGTTTAAGTAAGTAAGTAGATTTTATTTGAAATTAAAATTTAGAAAATGATTTGATTAACTAATGCTCAAATTTTTTATTTATTTATAATATTTATTTGTTGAAAAGAATTTTTAAAACGGGTGTTGACTTTTTTGTTTCTATTTTATTTTTTTGTTTTTAATTTTATTTAGAAAAAATTTATTTTTTTAAGCTTTTGGTTTATGTTTATAGTTTTGGTTTCTTCTAGTTTTCAAATTTTATGAAAATACAAAAGCAGTCTATTGAATATATATCACTTAATTAAAATTTCAAAATTTTAATTTTATTTAATAATTTAATTAATTTTTTGTAGAATTGGATATAATTAATTTAATAATTAAATTTAAAATGTCTTCAAAATATATATTTCAAATAAAATTTTATTTAAAATATATTTAAAATAAATATTATATTTTACATAAAATTTAATTTTAAAATTATTTGTTTTTATGAATAATTTATTAATAAATATTATTTAAGAGATTAAAATAAATTTAATTAATTAAAAAATTTATCTTTAAATTTTATCTAATATATAATTATTGTTAGTAATAAAAATATAATTATATTGATCTTAAAAAAAACTAAAAACTAAAGCCAGAAACCACAATAGGAATAAGAAATAATCCTAATAAATTTACCAAGTCAATCAAAAAGCTAAAATCAAATTAAGTAAAAGAAAGAAAAAAGTTTAACTGTGAACTATATGATACAAAGTCAATATTAATAAGTTAATAAGTCCAACAAAAAATTTTAATTCTTAGTTCATAAATAACAATGAGCTAAAAAAAGATCAACTTATGAAAACGGCTTAGACTACTAAAAAAAGAAATGAAATTTGAGGAATATAATTTTGACTTTTAAAAGATCGTCATTTTTTATTTAAGATATTTATTTAAAATTTTCTTTCTTTGATAATATTTCATTTAGATTATACTTTAATATAGGTAAGCAAGAACAAATTCTAAGAGATTTCTTCTTTTATATTTATTTTAAAAAATAAGGGATGTTAGTTTTGACCCGATTCAACCTGATTTTAACCTGAGTTGATCGGCTCACGAGTCAAAAGCGGTCAACCTAATCTTAATGTCAAAAACAACATCATTTCGACCTTTTGTTATAAAAATTCACGACCCATTGAGCTAAGGATCAGTGAATCCGTGATCAAGTGGGGGCACAGGCCGACTAGCCCCTGACTTAATATGACCTATTGACATCAAATTGGACTTAAACATCATATAGTTTTAAAAGTTAATTTTTGAAAATTTAGTTTTAAAGTTATTGGGTTAATTAAAAAAACTCAAAATTTGTTTAATTTTATAATTGTAGCTCAAACTTTAAAAATTATAATTAAATACTCAAATTTTCAATTTTTTTAATTTTAACTTGATATTAATACCCCGTTAAATTTGTTCATAAGGCTTGCCATGTGTTTTAAAAATCCTAAACATTTATACTGGTTAGACGGAATTAAATAAACTAATATAGATTAATTAAACTACTTCTTTTAATTAAACTAACTGGTTAAATATAACCAAAACTAATTCGTTTTTGGGAATGAAATTCTAAAATGAAAAACGCAATCCTTCATTCACGCGTAAACCTTTTGACCGTCAAATGTCAATGCTCTCTAAACTCTTAACCTGCCTTAAATTCTTAAAAACTCAATGTAATGTGAATGTCTCGTCAACCCACAAATAAGTAGGAAAAGGGGGAGAAAGATAAAAGGGTTAATGAGCTAAGTTGTTGTAAAAGTAATTATAAAATTACTTCTTATATTTTGGATTATAATTATAAAATTGAGTAAAATTTAAAAAAATTTTAATTAACCCATAGTTATTACTTAGAATAGAGTTTATTATTTAACTAAAATCTAAGTAAATCATTTATTCTAAGAAAAAAAGGTGATTGAATTAATTAAGCGTACAGGCAAACTATCAATTATTGAGCACAAAAAGCTTCTTTTTAATTTGGGCCTTTCACTTTAGGTTAATCTCCTTGTAAATTTTATCGTTTATGAATGAGGTAGGCCCCCCTCCCCACCTAGGCTATGTATGGGAGGAAAAATCGGTATCTAACTTGCTCCCGTGAACGTGGCCTGGGACGACTTGGAAAGTTATTTGACCTTTTGGTCTCATTGTGGAGTCTATTTAAGTTTAATTTTTATCCCATCTACGTAGCTTATGTGGAATGCAGGAAGTACATGAGAATCAACCAAAATGTTGTAGTCAGTAAGCTCGTCGTTCCTGAGAATCATGCCAGCGTTTTGCACTTCTATTCCTTTTCCAATTCTTGATACACCTCTACCTTTCACTCCTTTTAGTGTTCCTAGTCCGCAGTATGTTTCTTGAGCCACTCTTGCCTGCCCCCTGCTGTCTCAAAGAGAGGATACAGAACTTAAGAGGACACTTCGGGTTACAAGAGGGACTCGCCAAAGAATGATTCACCATTTCCGATTCTTATTTGATGTTCTTTATGTTCCTATCGACGGTGCTGAATCTAAAAATAAAAACTAAAAATAAGAGAAAAATTGATAACAAGTTAACAACAAACCCTCAGTTGTACTAAAACGGGTAAATTTCTATGGAAGCAATTTTTTTCCGTTTCTGCTTACTTTGTTTTGGGGATTATACAAAGTTTTCGACCTTACTTTTGTCTGAGAGGAACATCATGCTTTAAGAAAGAAGAGGACAGGGAAACATAATTTGAAGCCTTGAATCAGATAATATACGCCCATGCTCATCGGCAACAATAGCTTACAAACGAAAGAAAATGATGCCTGCAATGCATCAAACTAACCAGATTCTACAAGGACGAGAGTTCCACTGTTACTAGTCAGAAAATATGTCTTTCACACAAACTTTCTTGCACCTCTTCACAAATGGTTGATATTCCCCAGGCAACTGAGGATCAAGTTAAACTATTTTACATCACTTTGTCGTACCATCGCATACAGGATATGCCCTAGTCAAAATCAAGAAATAGTACATCTAATATAGGTACAACCACCTACATCTTATGATCCAATCAGAAAGGAAAGTATGGGAAGAAACGGGGGGCTATCATCAATCTAAATCCTATACAGCTTGGTAACAACCCCCAGTAAGCCCCAGTATGTTGTTCACTTATCAGAGAATGTGTACAACATGACAACATAATTGTGTCCCGATTCCCCGGAAAAGAACAGATTGACTAATAACCTTGCGTCATAAAGGCAACTTGAACCATGTTCACGGCTTCCAACCGGGAAGGGTTCCAACATTCCTCAGTTATGAAATCATTTCCCAGATGAGCGATGTAACCTTTTACATGGCCTGCATTGATCACTTACTAAACTCGAGTTTCTGCATAACAGTTGTATAACAGTTTACCGAATAATCGAAAGATAAATCAAATAAAATAAGCTTACATATAAGCATCATTTGAACTTCCAGATGGCTCCTTTGTTGTGCATGATGTTCCAGTAGCCTGTCGCGTTCAATTGCTTAGTTAAGAACAAAAAACATGGCAAAGCTACTATATGGTTTGGGGAAATTTCAAAAAGGCGATGGACACGTATATGGGCAGGCAGTTATGCATAATGGTTCTAGCCATTCATATAAAACCATTAGTAAGCACTTCTTTCCATCAATTTTATAATAAACTGTGTGCTTGATCCTGTCGCAGGAGAACCGTTAAGCAAAATAGCACTACTAGAGCAACATACAGATACTAGGGCCTCTGTAAACGGACGACCATGAATATTAAATGGAGGGTAGAGAACAGTTTCACTAGCATAAGGGACGTCTTCGACACTGCCAATCCACTCACATCCATATTTCTTATATGGAACAGAGATAAGAGAAAAATAGTGGACATAAGGACAACATCATCCTCACATTTATCACGTAATATTTACGCACACTACCATATAGAAATCAATAGTGCGCTCCACAAACAAAGTTTTTGCCATCATATGGCTTTTAAATCATGCAGCATGAAATGATCAAGTCATCCAGTAGAGCCAAAAAGAAACATCAGTTTCAATGATAAATTACCCCTTGACAGCCTTTTTTTTCTTTTATGGAAAATCCCAACAACCTGTTTTAATAAAAAGTATGCCCTATAACTTATCATGCTTATACATAAACATGAAATGATATTTGACTTTTCCCCCCAAAATTATACGTCAATGCTCATGTTATCTTGATATTTGGAACAGCGGCAACAATTAGTGATGAACCAGAATGTGAAGGCAGTGGATGCAGCCATGCTGTAATGGTAGTTTGGACTATTTCCATCCAAACTGGTAACCTTCCACGTTCTAAAAACATTTAGTTTTCAAGTTCCAATAGTCGTTGTTTATTCTACTCAAACAAAATTGTGTCTTTTTTTGGTACAAAATGTGATTATATGGAAAAAAAAAAAAGGTGAATTGAGCTGTAGGCAAAAGTGACAACCTTAAAGACAAACCCAGGGAGTTCCTACATACTTAGTTATCAGTGTAATTGTTCAACTAAAACAATAATTACCAATGACCATGGATGGAGCCATATAGCGGGGACCATGGCTCCATGCACGGCAAGAATCCTTAACTGTACAGCTCATGCAAGTAGAGATATTAATGATTAGTAACAGTCATAAATTATAAAGATGCCATATGCTCAAAGTAACACCTAATTAAAAAGTCGAAGAAAAACAAAAAAAAGGAATTTCTAAACAAAATTATCAAGCAATCCATAAGAATAAATTACATATAGAAAAATACCAAATGGTTTTCAAAGACACCATTAGGATATTAAGAAATTGACGACAATTATCCTTAATTTACAAGAATCTGAATTAATTGTAGAATATGCTATTATTCTATAAATCAAGAGATAGTATTACCTAATACATACACCATTCCTTCCTATAATTATTTATAAGAAATATGTAACCTTTTTGTTTTTATATATGTGTGAGAAGATCTTTCATTCAAACCACCTAAATCCTATATTCATGTTCCTCTATAAATGGTTCTTTATTTTTCACATTTCAACATGGTACTAGAACCATTGCTAATTCAATAACAGATCTTCCCATACAAGTCCAGTCCTATGAGTAACAGCAAATATCCAATCCCACAAACTTCACACACTAAAAGTTCATTTCTAGGAGTCAGGGGGTGTATTCAGTGTAAAAATGCTCACATCCACTAGAGGCAATAATTAAGGAGAGTATGCATATAATAAATGCAATTCTTAAAGTTTCAAATTGAAATGTAGCACTCTTCTTGTATATGAACCAAGCATCCTCTACGATGGAGATTTTTAAAAAATCAACTTTTTATCAGAAAGTTAAGTAAATAAAAAGACTTGCTGCCATATTCTTTTTTATGGACATTTCCAATCATCTTCTCTTTCCCTATGGAGTTCTCTTGGTGCCGCCGTCTCCTTCTTTATTAGTTTATTCTCTGCTGATTTTTCATTGCTGGGCTTTGCATTCTTATCCTGCCAATGGTTTCATCACTAAGGATTCTTCTCTACTGAGTGCTGGTTTCTTTTCTATCAGGCTTTCGTTTTTTTTCTCTTAGGTTTGGTTTCTTCTTTTTATACCACTAGTTCTTTGTTATTTTTTATTCTATTTATTATTGGTTCGATGAATCTCTTCTCAAGTGTGAAGAAAGAAGTCTTTTATTGTTGGTTCAATGGATCTGTTTCCAAATGAGAAGACTTTTTTTTTTCTTTTGTTGGTTCAATGAATCTCTTCCTAAGGGAGAAGAGTGTCGTTGGCTCCACAAGGCAATTCTTAAAAGAGAAAAATTTTATGTTAATGATTTCTTTTTATTTATAACAAGTTGGAGTTAGAATATTTAGCAATTGAATGCAATCATAGTTGATTTACTAGAGCTTAAATTAGTTGTAGAATTTGATATTTTACATGTAAATCAATAGATCTTCTTACATAATGATATACATCATTAATAATTATAAATAGGACTTTTTGTACTATGTAATGGGCATACAATATCACCAACAAATATATAACCTTTTAGTTGTTATATCTATAGTTAAAGATACATCTCCGCTTAAAATTTTCATAAAAATTGAGATAAGTCTCTAATGTTTTAACGTTTACAAGTTAAATCTTAATGTTAACATCTACTAGTAAAACAAGCCTTATTTGGAAATAACAACATAATGCACTAGAATTACTTTTAACTTGTCTATACTGCAATAAAAATCTTAGTGAAGCATTACTAATTCTTAAACATGATTAAGGGATATATTATCAAGTTTTAATATGTTAAAGAGTTAATTTGTGAGTATCTAGTAACACTCAAGTCCGATATGTATATTTTGCCTCATGTCCATAAAAGAAGTCAATTTTCCTTTCCCTAATTTTTCATATTGCAATAAATACTAATACAAAGCATAATGATGATATAATCCTTTTGATCCATGCATTCCAAGGTACTATTTAATCTTCTGCAGATACTATAAAGCATCTATAGGTTATACTCACAGCGAGGTTCGATCTGTTGACACATCGGCTGTGGACTTCCAGGTACTCTTCATATGTCTGCAATAACAAATGAGTAAGGATATAGATGAGCATGGAAGATACAATTATCAGTCATGAATCAGTGATCCTGGTCATGTGCACTGATGAATGGCCATCTAGAAAACTTTAACGCACATAGTAACAACCCTAAGAACATGATAGAAATAAAGCATCAGGCAACAGCCAATATCTGGTCAAGAATGAAAAAGCTTAAACGTGTCAACACAGCAACATTAGGCCCTCTTGACAAAAAGCAACGTGCTTTGTTTAAGATAATAACACCGGATTTACACAATAATTCCTCAATAAACAATAAAGAAGAATAATTTGGAACTTATTAACTGACTCGTCCATTCCAAAAAAAGACGACTATATTCTCTCTTATGTTGTAAAAAGAAATCAAACTAATACAATATAAAACGCGAAGTAAAGTATTAGGATCATTCTAGATACCAAAAAGCCCAAAATATGTCCATTGAGCATGTACCCCCAGATTCTCCTCAACCAATTTTTAACCCATAAATAAAGGTCTCAATTTCACCAAACTTGATCAAGTAATCAGATGATCTTCCCAAAATTCCCCTACTTTCATAAAACTATATCATATCAAACAAAACTAACCAAGAAAATGTTTCAAAAATGTCAATGCAAACAATTATCCATAAATTCAATCATATTCCATGGAAAAGGTTCACTAGAATTTCAAAGAACAAATGTCCAGCTTCCGTATTATCTCATCTAAATCTCTTATGGTTACAAGTAAGCATCCAGTAACAACAAAATTTCAAATGTTAAATATGCTAACAACTTGATAATCACGCCTAATTGGAATGAGAAACCCAGACAGGAACTGTTTACCATATCAAGAAAATCATCATCTGTTAGGGTACTAGCAAGAGGGCTTTCTGTTGACAAACCCCAAACATCCACTCGAGAAGGAACATCACCTTGCACTTGGTGAGCCAAGTTTCTGTTTGTACAAGAATCTGTCATTCTCACAATCCCTCCGGAAGCAAAAGATAAGTTTCTTGGAAAAGTAACCCCATTAGATCCCTGTTGTGCTAAATGATGTCTATTTGATTGAGAATGGTGTTGGTGAAAGAAAGTTGAGTAAGGTATGGGTGTCCTGGCCCATGGCATTTGCAGAGAAGGTAAGTTATATTCGCCATCTCCTAGTGAGAAAGGAGGCCCTATACGTGACCTTTTTGAAGGAATATCATCTCCATGAAAGCTGTAAAGGTATGAAGTCATATGGCTATCAGCTAATCGTCTAAATTTGTGACGTTCAAGGTTGAAGGCGATTATACCTTTTCAGCATGCCATCAGCATCACCATCCCCACTGATTAGCTGACAAAGAGCTTCTCCTACATCCTCAGGTAATTCCTGCAATACATACTGTCATATACTTTACAATGAAGGGCTGCATAATGAATTAGCACACAGTAAATAAATTGATACCTGACAATCTCTGCTAATTTTGACAGGTTTGTAGTCGTTCAGAGGGTTCTTGAGATGAAGTGTCTTCTGGAAAGGCAAGTCATTTAAGCATAGCCATTTAACCTTAAAACTGCAACCCCAAGGATTATTTTTACCACCTCCTTGACTCCAGAAATTATCATGCCTCCAGCCAACAGTAGAAATCATCTGGGCGTACCCTTGGAAGAAACCACTCATGTTGACACTGAATATTAAAATCACTCTACTAGAATCCTGCAAGACAAGAACATAAATCTCTATAAAGCAACATGACAGAAAGCAGAAAATACCTAAATACACAGGTATCTTACACGAAAAGCTTCCTCCAATATTGGTTCATTCATAACTTGAGTAGCCCAGATTCCTTTCTCAACTGATAGTTGGATATTATGATGGTTCAAACTCTTAATGATGAAATATCTTGTATGACACAGTTTACCCTTTCTTCTTAGAGATGAATTTTCTGACCGATCACGACCTATCCTTTCAGCCTCAAAAGGGTAACCATCCTGATTACTTCTGTAGCTTGGGCTCTCTGACAAGGAAAACCAATCATATATAAAAATTTCATTTAACTTTTGATATTCGCTCACTTCTCTTCTTTGGTAAAGTGATACACACCAAAAGCAAAACAATAAAGAGAGAGAAATACAAAAATCTATTCTTCGGTAAAGTGATACACACAAAAAACAAAACAATAAAGAGAGAAAAATACGAAAACCTTAAGGATGAAAAAATGGGAAATATAAAATCCTTTAAACTCTAAAATATATCCACTTATCTTCCAACAATTTTAACAGGATAAAGATACACTTAAGAATCTGCATACTAGAGATCTTTCATTATACTACATGAACATTATAGAATTACAACATGCCTCCATGTGGTAGAAATTTGGTCAAAATAACCCGCATCGAAATAGAATTCAATCTTATTTATCATATCTTTGTGTACAATCCTAAATAAAGAGGCTCTTAGTGGTTTTTCCTTTTTTAGGATTCATCAAAATCTCTATTTATCCTACTGGCAAGTAAAGAAATGCTGGCATTGTTTAAAGATGTCATCATCATTTAACAAATATAGAAAACCACTCCATCTATGACATGTGTAATGGTTCGACACTATGCAAACCAGAATAATAACTTTGGCCTCTTTTTGTATTCAGAAACAATAATTGCCTAGTGCAAAAGTTCTGAACAGTTGTTTATTATTCTCACATTGACCAATATATAGAATAGAGAGGGCTATTCTAGGCAACTAAAATCTGTACATAATATCCTAATGTCTGTACATAATATCCCAACTGATCTGATTTGCTAACTTTTAGGAGTCAATAATATCTAGGAGATATCCAGCTGGATATTTCTGAAAACTCCGCCTCAAGCTGGCTTGTATATGTCATCCATAATTTGGTAACCAAAACATTGAACTGCCTCTTGTGTAATCCCTTTGTGAGAATATTAGCTACCTATTATGATGTTGGAATATAGGGAACAAAAATTAATCCTTCTTCAATCTTCTCCTTGATGAAATGCTTATCAATCTCAACATGTTTTGTTCTATCATGAAGAACAAGGTTGTGAGCAATTGAAATTGCAACTTTGTTGTCACAATACACTTTCATAAGAACTGAAGTAGGAATATGTAATTCCTACAGTACCCTTTTAATCCATAAAACTTTACAAACCATTGAACGAAACTCAGCTTTGGCACTGCTTCTTACAACAACACTTTGTTTCTTACTCCTCCAAGTTACCAAGTTACCACCAACAAATGTGCAATAACTTGAAATTGATCTTCTAGCAGTTGCACTCCCTACCCAATTAGCATCAGTATAGAATTTGACTTGAAGGTTGTTCTGCTTTCGAAACATTAAACCTTGCTTGGAAGTTCCTGTTAGATATCTTAATATCCTATATATAGCATCCAGATGTTCTTGGCCTGGAGAATGCATAAATCGACTCACTAAGCTCACGGCAAAAGCTATATCAGGTTTGGTATGTGACAGATATATTAAATCTCCCAACTACTTGCTGGTGTCTCTCCTTATTAATAACGTTATCAAGTTGAGCTAGTCCAAATTTTACATGAGTCTCAACTGGAGTATCAGCTGCCTTACATCCTAGTAATCTGGTCTCATTCAATAGGTCCAAAATATATTTCCATTGGTCCACAAATATTCCATCATTTGATCTAGCAAACTCCATTCTGAGGAAGTATTTGAGGGTCCAAGATCTTTAATATCAAATTCTTTAGCTAATCTCTTCTTTAACTCTACTATTTCGGATATATCATCTCCTGTTATGATAATGTCATCTACGTAAACAATAGAAATAGATAGCATACCTGCCTTGGATTGCTTGTAGAATAATGTATGATCAGCTTGACTTTAACAATCGTCGTAGCTCTTTCCAAACTTTCCAAATCTATCAAATCATGCTCTAGGGGACTATTTTAGGCCATATAATGACTTCTTTAGCTTACACACCTTATTTCTCCCATAGGTATCCTCAAATCCTAGAAGTAGGCTCATAAAAACTCCTTCTCCATTAAGAAATGCATTTTTTACATCTAGTTGATGTAAATTCTACTCAAAATTTACAGCCAAGGATATCAATACCCGAATTATATTTACCTTTGTAACAGGAGCAGATGTCTCTTGGTAATCAATACCATAGGTCAGAGCGAATCCCTTAGCAACTAATCTTGCCTTCAGCCTTTCCAACCATCAGCCTTAGACTTAATAGTGAATAGCCATTTGCAACCTCCTAGCTTTTTATCTCTAGGGGAATTCACAAGTTCCCAAGTTTTATTCTTCTCAAGTGCATTTAATTCTTCCATAATAGTTGATCTCTAATCCGGATCTTGAAGTGCTTCTTGAATGTTTCTTGGCACAAACATGTTAGTGATTTTAGAGATAAATGATTTAGGTGTGTGTGATAGTTTCCCATAAGATAGGTACTTTGATATGGGATGATTGGTGCAAGCCCGTTTCCCCTTTCTAAATGTTATGGGTAGATAATTATCAACAGAGAGATTAGTAGAAAAATCACTGGTAATTTGTGGGTCAGCAGGTATAGATTGATCGTTATAGGTACAATGAGGTAAAGTAGCAGAAGGGTTACCTGAATTGTTCCCAGGTTTGTTCTCCAAGGGATTTGAGAGGCCATGCACTGAAGGTTGTTTTCTACTTCTCAATTGAGTCTTCCTCTTAGTATAAACACGAAGCTCAACATTCCGTTCCTTAGGAACGGACAGTACTATTTCTCCCCCTATGGTTGAACCAGGATTTCCTGGCATGGATAGATTGGAAGTAGTATCTTTGGCTTCATTACTAGGAATTATATTATGATCAATAATGACACTGGGTATGGGGTTAGGTGTAATGGCTCAAAAAATTTCTGCTTCGTTAGAGTTCTCCCCTTGAAGGAAAAATTGTTTATGTTCTAAGAATGTGACATCCATGGAGACAACTTCTATTTCAGTTAAAAGATTGTAGCACTTATAACCTTGTTGACTAGGAGCCCAATAAAGACAAATTTTTCAGCTCTTGGATCTAGTTTGGAGTTTCCCTTAGTTGAATTGTAAACATATACTGTACACCCAAAGACTCAAAGACGAAGAGTAAAGTCTATTTTCAGGAAAGCATTGTTAAAGCACATCTACGGGCGTAGCATAATGCAAAAAACAGCTAGGAATTAGATTAATTAAGTATGATGCAGTCAAAACAGCCTCAACCTAGAGGTATTTTGGCACATTCATTATAAACATAATGGACCAAGAGACTTCTAGTAAATGTTTATTTTTCCTCTCGGCAATACCATTTTGTTGAGGAGTGTTAACACATGTAAATTGGTGAACAATGCCTTTAGACTAAAGAAATTTTCCAAGGACTTCATTAAAATATTCGGTACCATTGTCAGAGTGAAGTATACCAGTGCATGTGTGAAATTGAGTTTCAATCATGGTATAGAAATTTTAAAAGATTTGAGCAACTTCAGATTTTTCACGTAAAAATAGACGCAACATAATCGAGTATAATCAACAATAAAAGTTACAAACCAATTTTTTCCGATAAGGGTTTTAACACGGGATGGACCCTAAACATCACTATGAATTAAGTAAAATGGTTTGGAGGGTTGTAAGAGATCTTATGACTTTTGGATAAAATGCAATGCTCATAATGAAGTTTTGAACAATCCACAAATTTAAACAAATGAGATAATAGTCTTTTGAGGTAAGAGAGATTAGGATGTCCTAATCTATTATGCCAAAGCCCAATCTGTTCTTTAGCAAGGGTAGAACAAATACTACTTAAGCCATGAGCTTCTTTATTCTTCAAGTTGTCATCAACGAAGTAATAGAGACTATCTATCAACTTAGCACTGCCAATCATCTTCCTCGAAGTTAGCTCCTGAAAGACACAATATGAGTCAAAAAATGTAATGGTACAATTAGAGTCACGGGCTAGTTTGCTCACAGATAGCAAATTACAAGTTAGTTTTGGAACATGTAGGACAGATTCAAGGCAAATATTCGAGGATTGAATTATTGAACCTTTATCAGCTACAGCAGAAAATGATCCATCTGCTATACAAATCTTTTCATGGCCATAATAAGGGTCATAAGTATGAAATAAATTAGAAGAACTAGTCATATGGTCAAATGCTCCTGAATCAATGATCTAAGGAGCGAAATTATATGGAAAGGAACATGATAAGGCATTAAAATCACTACTAGTTTGCGCCACAAAAGCATTAGGAGCACTTGAGGATTCAGATTTGGGTTTTAGTAGCTTCAGAATGTAATTAATCTGCTCTTGAGATAACTGTCCAGCATCCACCTTATGTGATGATGGGATTTTACGTGATTCATAGAGTTGAAGAAGTTTTATTAAATTTTCCTTCATGCAATCCCTTCCAATTTGCAGGCTTTCCATGGAGTTTCCAGCATGTTTCATAAGCATGCCGTGCTTTATTGCAATAGTCACACCAAACTGCGATTTTTCCTCAGTCTTCTTATTACGATCAGTAGTATTCCCAACAACTAATGTTGTGTTTTCAATAGTAGGTGTAGGATTTTGTTTGTCAAGCATCACAAACCGTCTGCTCTCTTCACGATGGACTTCTGCAAAGACTTCTCCAATGGTAGGAAGTGGTTGTCTTCCAATAATCCTGTCTCTAACCTCATCAAATTACATTAAGTCCAATTAAGAACTTAAAAATTCGGTTATCCTCTACTGTTTTTCGAAAATAGTTACATTCATTAGGAGATTTCCATTCATATTTATTAAACAAATCTAAGTCTTTCCACAAAAGTTTCAGAGAATTAAAGTATTTAGTAACACTATCCTCCCCTTGGTGGATCTCAACCAATTTGAGAGTTAGTTCATACACTTGGGACTGGTTTCCCAAATCAAAATACATCTGATTCATGTTGTCCCATAGCTCCTTAGCTGTGTGGTAACACATATAGTTGGAGCTAATATCCTTCTCCATAGAATTTACCAACCATGTTATCACCATAGAATTTTCAGCATCTCATATTTCGTGTGTAGGATCATCAGTCGTAAGTTCCTTTTTATCACCAGTCAAATATCCAATCTTGCCTCTACCATGGATGTACATTCTAACTAATTAGGACTAGTAAAGAAAATTCTCTCCATTCAGTTGTATAGTAATGATCTGAATGGAATGAGAATCTGAGGTAGTATTATGAGGAGGAGGTGTTTGACGAGACGGGTTAGAGGATTCACCAATGTCGGACATGGTTGACATAGATTGGTAGGATTAGAGACAATTGGTGGCAGCTAGGGTTTAGGAATGTTCAGGTATGGCTCTAATACCAAGCAGAAATTCTGAACAGTTGTATATTATTCTCACATTGATCAATGCATAGGTACAAGTATACATAGAAATAGATAGGGCTATTATAGGAAACTAATATCTGTACATAATATCCTAAATCTGTATATAATATCCTAACTGATCTGATTTGTTCTTTTAGGAATCAATAATATCTAGGAGATATCCAGCTGGATATCTCCCAACACCTGCATACATGTTACAACCTGTAATTTGAGCTACTGGGTGTTTCGGTGAACTTTGAACTTACCGACAGTTGAGCCAACACAATAACGGAAGAAGAATAAAAATTTGAACCCTAAATAGCACTAGAGGGAGGAGCAAGCCTCAAATCAACCACTTTACGCTGTATAAATGGTAAACGTTCAGGCCACTAACATTGTCTAAGCCCTATTAATCATTGACATGAATTAAGCTTTGACATAAACAAGATGCGACATAGAGTTTCAATATGATTCCAATGAACTTGCACAACAATTGTTACCCAAACCATCAGAGTTCCCAATGTCATGCTTCCATTCAGTCACCGAGGAATCAACCACAGATGCGTTTTCCTTTGCAGTATCAGAAGACATATCCTTATTGGCCTCCTACACGACAGCGGAAGTGCAAGTCATTTTCACAGAAACTCAACTATGAAAGTAAAGAATTGAAGATTTGGAACTGCAAGCATATAAAAAATAAAAATGAAAACAAGAAGCATTTGAAACTGAACAACCAACTACCCCTGGTCATGAAAAGATTTGAAGATTTGGAGAATTTTCCCAACGGTTTCTTAGCAGCCAAACAGAAGCAAACAAATAAACTAGAGTTTTAATAGTAAGTAACGTAATCGCGCATTGCAGCTTGTGATAAGGGTTTAATCAAACACGGGCTTTGGGTTCTTGCTGTTGGTTCTGGCTCCGTCAACGGTCTGGATCATTTCGGGGTAAGCATCGAACGGTGGACATTGTTCTCTTTATTCGGTTCAATGTTAAGAAGATAACAAGTTCAATAATGCGTTTCATTAAAGGGTCGGGTCAGAATAAGTGGGTCGGGCTCATAATGGTTGGATGGGTCCATGAGTCTTTCTCTTTCACTTAAAACCAAGGATTTTATAAATCAAATTTCTATTTTTCAATTATATAATAAGAGAAAAAATCAAGAATCTAAAAATGGAAATAAAATAATTAAGATCTCAAAATTATGAGTTCATATATAATAATTTTTTAAATATATGTGCTTTTGAATATTGTCTGAAATAATCATATATGAATTAGATTTCAAATTTTAGATGGTTATTAGTATAATAATTTTAAATCTATATAATTATTATAACATTTTCTTAAATTATATAATTTAAAATTATCTAATTATAAGGAATTTTATTCTTAAAAGATAATTTATTTAGACATGTCTTCAATTTCTTAATCATATTTGTTATTAAATTTAATACCATATTTCAGTATATACAAATATGAATTGGAATATAAGTATAGTGGCGCCGACATTTAGAACTTGGTTGTTCTCGTTTTAATTTTTTATTTTTAATTTAATAAAGTGAGTTTTGTGTTGTATTTTCTTATTTTAGTAAAAATTAGTTTTTTTCTATTATTACAATCCTGTTTTATTATCACATAAATATATATTATTAACTATTAATAAAATTATGACTAATATAGTAATTATTATTTTATTTATATTTTATAGTTAATTTAAAATAAAAATATTATGAAATTTGATAAATTATATGTTTTAAATTTTAAAATATATTAAAGGATAAATATCAAATAAAATTTATTTTAATTATTGATATATAACTATATATGTACATTTTTTAGTTTATTCTATTTAATTATTTTTAAATTTTCTCTATTTTATTTAATATTTAATTATTACCAATAATAAAAGTATAATTAAACAATATATTGATAATCAAATATATATTCAGAAAATAATCAATAATTTTTATTTAAAAATAGAAAGAAAAATTAAAAAAGGAAACTTAACCCTATAATAAAGAAATAAGAATTTATAATAATATGCAAACCTCCTCATCTAGAGCTAGCTTTTGGGGATGAGTTAGACATTTCTAACATGGTATCAGAGCCAAGTCAATTTGTCTCGATGATTTGGGGCGGTGCCCGGTTATGTCTCTTTACTCAATATGTCCATCAGATGTTCAGTCCTGCTCTGGACTGAGGGGGTGTGTCAGGAATCCCACATCGGACAACTATAAAGGCATTCAAGAATTTATAATAATATGCAAACCTCCTCCTCTAGAGCTAATTTTTAGGGATGAGTTAGGCATTTCTAACAATGAAACCAGACAACCTCTTCTTAATAAATATGAACTAGACACAGGGAAGTGCTTGAAGCTCCGTCTATCCGAAATATTAGCTTATCCAATGTAATTAATAAACTAATATTTTATCAAATGCTCACATTGAATATATATCGAATATCTTCAATTTTGTTTCCTGAGAAAATTCTATCGTGGGACTGATTTTGCTGCAATCTTCAGCCTAGTTTAGAGTCACCAAATTAACGACAAGTATCGGTCATTCGGTCCACAAGAACAGCTAACTGTTGACCTTTCCTTTTTTGTCACTTGACAATTATTGAACTGTTCCAATTCTCCAGTTTCTAGCCATTCAGAATCAAATCTCCTGTTCCCGTTCTCAATGTCATGTCTTGGGAATCTCATCTATCGATTAATGATAGATGCATCTATCCATTAATCGGGTACAACATTAACATTAATGGATAGATGAGATTCCCCCAGTAAAGAGTGACACTGAAAATTGTGCATAACATTAACATTAATAGATAGATGGAATTCTCAAAGCACAGGGTGGCACTGAGAATCGGGCATAGCCACCTCGTATCCCTAATCATTCAACTAAAATGGGGAATATTATAAGTATGACAATTTCACTTAACATTGGTACCAATTGATTTTTTAAAATTATAAAATAATCTTTTAATTTTTTAAAATTATAAAATAGTCTATAGTATATAATTTATAATTTTATATCAATCTTATCTTTAAAAATTATAATAATAGAAATTTAAAGCAACAACAATCTATTTATTTTTATTAATATTACTTTTATATTTCATATATAAATAATAAACACAATTAATATGAAAAAGATCATTTAATCATCATATAAATATAAAAATAAGAACAATACAATATATTTGAAATGTTGCAATTTTCTTATATAATAAATTATAATTATATTAAAACATCAAATAGAAAATATAATTAATATCCAAGGCTCTCTCGCAATTATAATTTATAACAAGAGAGAATGTTGAGAAAACAACTAGCTAGAAATGAAACCTGAAACAAAAATATTTATAATTATATTTATATTGCAAAATGCATATATAGAATTTAATATATAAATCAAATATAAATGAAAATAAAAGAAGGAGAGAAATAAAAACCTAAAAATTTATTCAATCAAATACTCAAAAGGTTTTGTTGCAGCTGCATTCTTTCACTTGTTTTAGAGCCACCAAATTAACGACAAGTGTCTACATTCTGTCCACAAGAACAACTAATTGCTCACTTTTCCTTTTTTGTCACTTGCCAATTATTGAACTGTCCCAATTCTCCCGTATCTAGCCATTCGGAATCAAATCTCTGGTTCCCGATTCTCAATGCCATGTCCTGGGATTCCCATCTATCCATTAATGATAGATGCATCTATCCATTATTCGGGCACAACATTAACATTAATGGATAGATGTAATTCTCATGGTACAGGGTGACAATGAGAATTGGGCACAACATTAACATTAATGGATAGATGAGATTCCTAAGGCACATAGTGGCACTAGGAATCGGCACAGCCACCCCGTATCCTTAATCATTCAACTAAAATGAGGACCATTATAGGTATGGTAGTTTCATTGAACGTTGGTACCGATTGATTTTTTAAATATATAAAATAATCTTTAAATTTTTTAAAATTATAAAATAGTATCTACTATATAATTTATAATTTTATATCAATCTTATCTTTAAAAATTATAATAATAGAAATTTAAAGCAACAACAATCTATTTATTTTTATTAATATTACTTTTATATTTCATATATAAATAATAAACACAATTAATATGAAAAAGATCATTTAATCATCATATAAATATAAAAATAAGAACAATACAATATATTTGAAATGTTGCAATTTTCTTATATAATAAATTATAATTATATTAAAACATCAAATAGAAAATATAATTAATATCCAAGGCTCTCTCGCAATTATAATTTATAACAAGAGAGAATGTTGAGAAAACAACTAGCTAGAAATGAAACCTGAAACAAAAATATTTATAATTATATTTATATTGCAAAATGCATATATAGAATTTAATATATAAATCAAATATAAATGAAAATAAAAGAAGGAGAGAAATAAAAACCTAAAAATTTATTCAATCAAATACTCAAAAGGTTTTGTTGCAGCTGCATTCTTTCACTTGTTTTAGAGCCACCAAATTAACGACAAGTGTCTACATTCTGTCCACAAGAACAACTAATTGCTCACTTTTCCTTTTTTGTCACTTGCCAATTATTGAACTGTCCCAATTCTCCCGTATCTAGCCATTCGGAATCAAATCTCTGGTTCCCGATTCTCAATGCCATGTCCTGGGATTCCCATCTATCCATTAATGATAGATGCATCTATCCATTATTCGGGCACAACATTAACATTAATGGATAGATGTAATTCTCATGGTACAGGGTGACAATGAGAATTGGGCACAACATTAACATTAATGGATAGATGAGATTCCTAAGGCACATAGTGGCACTAGGAATCGGCACAGCCACCCCGTATCCTTAATCATTCAACTAAAATGAGGACCATTATAGGTATGGTAGTTTCATTGAACGTTGGTACCGATTGATTTTTTAAATATATAAAATAATCTTTAAATTTTTTAAAATTATAAAATAGTATAAAATTATAAAATTATAAAATGGGTATATTGAGAGGTTGACTGTCTTAGGTTTTGTTATGGATTATGAATTAAGTATTGACTTAATTCTGGTTAGATTGTCTGATAGTTATTCACAGTTTGTGTTAAACTATCGGATGAACCAAATATCCACGACAATCCCTGAGTTGATC
>JANTNU010000235.1:30942953-30961951 GCA_024752395.1 Erythroxylum havanense | reverse complement strand
TCCGAGTTTTGAACTGCAGTGATTGCTCTAGCATACCACCCTCGTGAGGCACGGGCTCGGATATCGCCTTCGATGTCGGGTTCGGGTCTTGCGGGAGTGGGATGTTACACTTTTACTGTCTTGGGTGTATGCCACTTCACCATTGCTTCAACCTTCTTCGGATCAACATGTACCCCATTCTCAGAAATTACATGTCCAAGGAATACCACCTCATGAAACCAAAATTCACATTTGCTGAATTTGACATAAAGTTTCCTCTCCCTCAGTTTTTGTAATACTATCCTGAGATGTTTCTCATTTTCCTCTTCACTATTGGAATAAACCAGAATGTCATCTATAAACATTATAACAAACTGATCTAAATACTCCTTGAAAACCTTATTCATAAGATCCATAAACGCAACTGGAATATTGATCAATCCAAACGACATGACTAGGAACTCGTAATGCCCATAACGAGTCCTAAAGGCTATCTTGCTTACATCAGACTCCTTGATTCTGAGTTGATGATAGCCTAGCTTGAGATCAATTTTGAAAAAGACCTTTGCTCCCTATAGCTGGTCAAACAGATCATCAATCCGGGGCAAAGGATACTTGTTCTTAATAGTCACCATATTGAGTCTTCGGTAGTTAATACACATCCGCCATGTTCTATCCTTCTTTTTAAAAAATAGAACCGATGCTCCCTATGGTGACGAACTCGGTCTTATGTATCCCTTTTCTAACAATTCTTCCAACTGCTTCTTAAGCTCCTTCAACTCAGCTGGAGCCATTCTATAGGGTGGTATCGAAATAGGCGTAGTATCGGAAATCAAGTCAATGAAAAAATCGATTTTCCTCACTGGTGGAAAACTAGGTAAGTCTTCTGGAAACACATCAGGAAATTCCCTTACAACTGGAAAATCGTTTAACCTCTCTTCATTCACATTAATGTCCACCACGTGTGCCAAAAAGACTTCACACCCTTTCCTCATCATCCTGTCTGCTAACAAAATCGAAACGATCTTGGGTGATGGTGTTTTCTTGTCCCCTCTGAAGATCACCTTCTCATCATTACCAAGATCAATACCTTTTTAAGGACACAATCTAACTTTGCACAATATTTCTCCATAGCATCCATTCCTAGTATCACATTTAGACCCTTCAACTCCAACGGTAGCAAATCCACTACCAGTTTAGCACCCTCAATAAACAATTCACAATCCATGTACACTTAACTTATTATCACCTTTCTCCCTAAGGGAGTACTAACAATCAAGGGACTATCCATGGACACCAATTTAACATCATGCAAAATCATACTTGCAGAAACAAATGAATGTGTGGAACCAGAATCAATCAACAAATATACTACATAGTTAAATAACTGAGCCATACCCATGAAAACTTCAGGTGTGACTGCAGCTTCTTCTCTAATCATAGCAAATACCCTAGCCTGTGCCTGACCCCTTGGCCTTCCTCGAGGAATAGCCTTCCTCACCGCTATAAAACTGCCCACCTCAGTGACTAGCCTAGTCCCCACTGTTTCAGCCATCCTTGGAGCTTGCAACTATGACCCCTTTTGCCTTGGTATCTGGGAAAAGTCCTTGATCATGTGTCCCTTGTCTCTACATCAAAAACATGTTCTAAGTAACTTGAAGCACTCTCCTTTGTGAAACTTTCCACAATGCTCACATTGGGGGTTTATGTTCCTACTCCTCTCCACCCTGCAATTGCCCCCTATAGTAGAGGCTTGCACTAAAACTGCCCTTGGTTGCTTGTTCCTAGCAGAGACACTACTCCCCACCTCACTTTGTGTGTGAAAGCTCTTCATACCCCTCTCAAGCATTGGAGCACTCGCCCCTTTCTTAGAAGAATTCTCTTGATTCCTCCTCTTCTTGCTCACTTCATTCTTTATATTCTCCAGTTTTTTTTTATCCCGGAGTGCAACATCTACCAACTGTTGGTAGTCATAGAAGTTGTGAAACAGGACTTTCTCCTTGATCCCCAAATGAAGTCCTCCCTCAAACTTGCACCACTTATCCTCCTCATTAGTAATAATGTTGGCCGCATACCGTAGTAGCTGGGTGAACTTCATCTCATATTTAATAACACTTATGTTCCTCTGTGTGAGATTTAGGGACTCCCTGACCTTCCCTTGGATATAAACCTTCAGGAAGTACTTCCTCCTGAAAGCTTCCAAAAAGTCTCTCCATGTCAGTATTGGTGGTATGACTTGATTGTGGGGCACTGACTCCCAGCAATGAAGCGCATCCCCTGTAGTAAATTGACTGCATTATCTGACTTCTCCTCATCTGAGCACTTCATTTAAATTAGGACCCTCTCGGTCCTATTCAACTATGCTTCAGCCTCTTATGGATTTATAGTCCCATTGAAATCCACAGCTCCATACTTGTGGAACTTATTATACTACCCACTCCTCTCCACTAGAGTTTGCATTGGAACTTGAGACCCT
This sequence comes from Erythroxylum havanense, assembly GCA_024752395.1. Lineage (NCBI taxonomy): Eukaryota > Viridiplantae > Streptophyta > Magnoliopsida > Malpighiales > Erythroxylaceae > Erythroxylum > Erythroxylum havanense. Next base: position 30,959,496 of record JANTNU010000235.1, on the reverse strand, counting down.
TGACCCATGGCATATTTGAAAGCCTGAGCAAAGGCTTGAAGAAATGTAGATCTATGGGGTTTGCTTGAGGCATAGGAGGAGGCTGTGGAGGCACCTCATGTTGCACACTAGGTGCCTCAGAATCTGAAGCAAAATGTGTCCCCGCATCTTGTGGTACATAGGATTCATCCGTGCTCCTTTGACGAGAGTGAGATCGAGTCATAGCTCCTCGAGTTCTCTTTCAAGGCGGCATTTTCACTCCTTCAATGTAAAACCATTGAAAACCTTTAGATCATGTAAAACAATTTTTAAAGTATGCAAAACAATTCAAATCATATAAAACAATTTCAATTCATGTGAAACAATTTAAAACAATGCAAGTTATTCATTTAAAACAATGCATATTCATTTCATGTTTTAAACTACCCATTTCGTGCCTAAGCTACTCCTAAACCTAGTTCTACACTTGGACCTAAACGTAGTCTCTTTGATACAATAAGTGTTGGGACTTCGTTCTTTTGAAACGCGTGATCGATGTCCTAAGTGACATCTAGACATGTATCCCACAAGGGTGGCGTGCCCACAACAGTCAATCATAAAAAACGAACTCATTTCTCCTATTTCCGAACAGATTTTGGGAAACCTTAAACTAGAATTTCATTCTAAATTCTTCAAATATTTGTTCCCCATTGTCTTAAGTTTCTAATGACATCAAAATCATTCAATTTGGTTCAAAAATCTAAAAGTTATAGCTTACACATTTTCAGACTGCTATTAAACTAAAACAATACATTATATTCAACTTCCATCCCAAAATTGAAATTCTTAGAGTCTGAATTAAAAATTAAGCTCTGCATAGGATTTGTATCTCTATGTCTCTAGTTTACTTATAAATAAGAATCATCTCATTTGGAGATTTATAAATCAAGATAATGTCAAAATAATGAAACATGTTTAGTAAAATATCCAATTCATACTCTTCCAATCGATACCCTTATTTTGATTCAATCAATCTTTTTAAAATTAATACCAAAAGTTATAAATTTTCATGGAGAGAATAGAAGAATGTGTTAGGAAACTATTGTTTCAAAAATTAGGTCATTTAGAGGTCGAAAGACAAAGTTATAACTTGCACGATCACGACTTCGTGGCCGCACGAGCGCAGGTCACGAACGCGACTTTGCACTATTGCGACTTTGCATGATCGTATTCAGGGTCAAAAATGGCCTATTACTTAATTAAGACCTTAAAGAAAAATTCTATCATATTCAGGGTCAAAAATGGGACCAGATGAAAGGATCATATTCAGGGTCAAAAATGGCCTATTACTTAATTATAAAACCGTAACCCACCTTGAAATCCTTGCTTAGGAATTGGCTTAACGATTTCTTTCCTCTTGCTCCTCTTGCCTCTCTTAATCCCCTTCTTTATTTTCTTCATAAATGACAAAATTTCCACTTAATAGGAATTCAAATTAAGAACCCATAAAGCACATTCACTGACATTAACTCTAGATTGCTTAAGCCCATGTATTTCCTAAACTTCATGAACCCAAAACCCTTCCATATATCCAAAGTATAATAATTAGATTTACCTTGAATCTTCACCAATTTATGAGATTATTAGCTCTAAGGAAAGCTTTTACCTTCTTAAGCAACCTCAAATTCTCTCTTTAAGACTAAGAAAAAATGAAACCTAGCTCAAAACTCCATTCTTTTCTCTACTTCACCGAAACCCCTCTTTCTCACCTTTTTATTTGCATATTTCACTTCTTCTTTCTCCTAATCCTTTCCTTTCCCATTTTACCCTTAATGAATGAGAAAAGTCCACCTTGCCCTTCCTTTAATGCCTTAGTGTTTTTTACCTTAGGTAAACTACCCAAAATACCCCTTTATGCATTTTTACCACCTTTAATCCAACTAACCCTTGAAATAAATTCTACTAACATAGATATAAATTAAAAAAATAACTCCCAAAAATTCACCTATCCAAACCTCATAATTATCTAAATCATGCTTAACTAAAAATAACATTCAGGGGCCAACATAAATAGCTTTTAATTTCATAAACCTCTATAGTCATCAATTAAAGGAGCTTTGTATCCTAAACCGTTAGAGGTAATAACATCTACCATAGGTTGATAATAATCATACTATCATCTAGCCATTGCTATGTCCAAAATATGAGCAACTTCTTTTGATTGTAAGGCATTACGAATTAAAGGTTGAGCTTAGGAGTTGTTCATAGTAAAAGAAAAAATAGACACTTGTCTTCTTCTTTCCCTAACATCAGGTGCAATATTTCTTTCTTGTTGGGTAATAATACTAACACTTTCAACATTTCCATTATCATCATGAACACCAATAAAAGAACTTCTATTACCAATTTTGTAGTTCAATCTTTTCCTTTTATCTTTCTCATGCTGATATTCTTCAAACAAAGTCTTCATTTGTCATTTAACATCATGACTCACTTTCTTACAACTCTCCACATCATCTTTGATCATATCCAAATGCTTCTTTAATCTGGTAATTCCTCCAACCTTTCAAATGCTCATTATAATACGAACAAATAATATGGTTGTTCATTCTAGGAACCAATCTAGCATGACCTTAAGCTAGATCATCGAATTTCCCTATACTTGACGCAACTGACTTATTAGGTATCCCTAAACTTTCCTCCATTTATCTATAAAAATAAAGGAAAACACATATTAAAATTAACTTAATAACTTTGTATCAAAATCAAGTTATGTATGATAATAGCAAGACATAGAACAATAAAAATTTCTAAATAATCAGTTGATATATACAAGTGATTTTCATAAACTTATATAAATAATTTCTTAAGAAAATTTGATGATTAATCACATTCTATCTATAGTCACAAAGAATAATTTAACTCATTTTGTGTAATTACATAATTCTAGTGCGAAGTCACTATTATAATCATTTTGCATGATTATATAATTCAACTATAAGTCACAACTATAACTCATTTTGTGTGATTACCTAATTTAAACATTAATTCAAAAGTCATAAGTCATATCTATAACTTAATTTGTGTAATCACATAATTCAATCATAAAGTTATAAATATAACTCATTTATGTATATTCAAACATAAACTCACATCTTTAACTTAATTCCTATAATCATATAATTAAACCTAAATTAACTAACCCATTTTGTATATTAAGACATCAATTTATAACATATAACCTAATTTATAATAAAGACCAACATTTAATTCAATAATTCTCAAATTTGAAACAATAAAGAAACTTTAATTCTGTATTGAATGATTGAATTCCCAATTTCCATAATCCAAATAAAAAATGACCAAACATATCCAAAAGTATAAAATCTAAATTTAAAATACTATAATTCTATATAAAATCCTCAATCTTATTCCTTAATTGTCAAATTTTAGATAAAACAAACTTATCTATTTTCTATCCTTAATTTCCAAAATGCAATTTTCAAACTCACAAGTCACAATTCAGCAACTTACAATTAATTCACCCACAATTAAGTTACTCACTTAGACATAACTACTCAATCATGAATTAACTCATCACTCAACACTAAGCAACACATCCTAACACAAATCAGTAGTCAATACCCAACACACTACATTGCACACATTTCAAATTTTCAATTGTTCAAGGTTGAATCAGAAATTTAGAATAGCTTAAGGCGACTGGCAATTGAAAATTGCAATCTTAAGGCTTGAATAGGCAACCATGGTAAAGGCGCGACTGTGAGGTAACTGCACAGGCGAGGCGACTTGCAAGGTGAGGTGAGGCCAAGCGACTGGCCAGGCAGGGCAGGCGAGGCAGTGAGAGTGAAAGTAGAAGCAGACCAGGTGGTTGGGTTGGTGGTGGGGGAGGGTCAGGTTAAGGACGAGTGCATTAAATTATTAGGTTTTTTTTTTAAAATTACAATTTAGTCCAATATTTTTTAAAATTACATTTTATTCCCAAAATTTTGCCTATATTTCTGACCGGTATCAATTAATAGTATGAAATAATTGTGCACCGTACCATTTTTTGGCCAGTATAGCATGGTACTCACATCTTTGATTTCACTTGCACAATAGAATTTTCATTTGAATGTGATTCCCTAGTGTTGTCATTTATTTGAATGTGATTCCTTAGTGTTCTCAAATGACAGAAGAAGTAGAAAAACTACTGAGAGACATTTCTTTCCTGTATTTGTTTGATGGGCATAACTAAATTGTTAATTGATTGTGGTATGTATTAATTAAAAGCATTTTTCCATTTATTATTCTATCACAATAGTCATCAATTATGCATATGTATATATTGTTGGGAAATCAGGTTGAGATTCGATTCCGACCGTAGTGAAATAATCACGAAATTTTTTCACACTTTTAATTTTTCAAAAACTAAGATCTATTTAAGTTTATAAAATGATTAACACAAATCATAATAAAGCTGAAACTTAATTCGTATCTTATTCCCAAGTTTGATCTTTGTCTTGTCGTATACCTCGAACTATTTCTGAAACTGATCCGTCTCGACCACTGTAGTCACACAAGTGTCTAACCTTTAACGGTATCTATAGAACAGGTCGAGAGAACTCTGTAACTCTTACAGAGAGGGTTAAGTAAGGAGCTTTGGATGTTTTAGTAATTTAATTGAAATTAAATTCTAATTTCAATTAAACTTTAATTAGAATTACAAATAATTCTAATTAAATATCAATTATGCCCATATAAGATTCAATATGTCATATTGATCCTTATTTATTAAATATCTTATATTTAATCGTAAAGTTTTTCAAACTTTACAATCAAATCCAACTTGATTAAATTAACTTTTCTCTCTTCAACTTATTCTATATGTGAGACCTATCAGATTCTCAAATATGTTAGTAATAATTATAAAATCTAATTTTAATTCATAATTAAAATTAGATAAATTAAAACTCCTTTTAATTTATCTTTAATTCTCTAATTAAATAATTTATAATCATAGATCAAGATTGGCATCTAGTAACACATCATGACCACCCAAATATTTAAAAAATGTCAAAGTAGTTTTGACTAACCTTTTTGTGTATAATTTTTCGTATAATTCAATCATTTCATCATATAATGTTCCGATTAAATATATAACATGGAATTAATATCTACTCTATTTTGAGTCTAATCATATCAGTTCTCCATCATTAGTTATCGATTCAATTAATGACATTTATAAACTATTTACAAAGCATCATTTCACATTGACCAAGAATTTCTTGAATTAATACAAATCGAGAACAACGAAACATTCTCCCTAATTACTTTAGGGTGATGAATCTTATCTTGATCATTCAACTATCTCCATATAGTTCTCCCTAATTCCTTTAGGGTGATGAATCCTATCTTGATCATTCAACTATTTCCATATAATTCATACTACATCCAATGACTACCGATTAAACAACCTATGATTAAATAGATCATAAGTAGTATCAAAACATAACAATCTACATACAAGATAACTTTGATGATCCCAAGTCAAAGGATCACTTATACAATCATCAAAATGAGAATTCTATAGACATAAAAGTAATGTTCCAAATAGATTTCTCATATCGGGTCTGTTCAGTGAACTTGTTCTCTAGCAAGCACTCACACGTTTACTTAAGTATCTCTATACTTTAGCCTATGAAATCAATTACTTCCTTCATAAGGAAAAACAAAACGTTTGCTAGTTTTTTTTCCGTCTTATTAATGTTCAATCTTAATAAAACAATGACTAAGAACATTTAGGAATAATATAGAAATACAATATGAATCTCATAATTATAATCTCATTATAATTTTATTTGCAATATACAATTATCCCATGAATATTATTATTTACATCTAAATAATTTGTCACTAAACTACAACCAAAATGATTGGCTGTAGAATATAAATCAGCATGTATATCTATGATACATATGAAATCATTTGTTATATATGTATAAGATATTAGGAAATTAAATTATGAATTTACAGATTTGGAACAGTATCATGTGAATATCTCCTTTATACTGAATGTTAAAGTTTTCTAGCAAACAACCGTAGGAATAAAAATAAAAGATTATGAATAAACTCAAACATAAGACAATAGATGGAAAAAAAAACTTAATAATTTAAATAAACACAAAGTCAACTTTGGGAAACTGGTGTCCGACATGGGAGGCAACAAAGTTCAAACAAGAATGACAGAGACATTAATATTAACGTGCGTAACCAAAGCCAATGCTACTAGAATTACACGTTTGAAAACGTGGTAATTTTGGGTAGGTAGGACTTGTATACAATGAATATAACCGGTCAAATCAAATGCAAAGCAGCGAATGTTTGTGTTATATGCTTATCAATTCAACCCAGTTCTTCTCATTTTTATATATCTTAAGTGATCATACATTAATTAGCTCACACCATAAAATTTCGGAAAGCAAATTTTATCTTTTGGATGTGTTACTGATTTTCTTTGAGACGTATATGTGCATACATATGATTTTCTCTGAGGGCCTAATTGGCGCACCACTTCACAGGCGGGCCAAACGGGTGCACCTCATCATTGAGGGCTCAACTAATTCTCCATCTACAGAAAAAACTCCGGCTGCCTCAAATTTTTACAAAAAGGGCTAGCATGGAATCAAACCTGGAATCTAACTAAAGTCAAGCCCCACTTTTAATTATCAGGCCACACCCCTTATGGGCTGGTGTATCTTCTTCCATAAACGACTTTCTGGTGTGAAAGCCGTCGATATAACAGTAGCTTCTATTAAAAAGGGGATGTGTACAGAAAAAGTGGTTTCAAGTCTTAACATTATTGTTAGCTTAACCAATCCTCAGACTAAGAGAATTCAATATTTGTATAGAAAAAGGTGCCGTCAAAAGGAATACTTCGAATATAGAAATAAGAGTTTGAATATTATTCATATTAACTTATATATAGAGCAATTATTAACAATATCCGTAACTGGGGTATAAATCTATTGTCATAGGTGACGTCTAAGTACCCATGAGGCTATGAGTACCCATGAGGCTATGAATATTGAATACAGGTGTCTTTCGCCATAAACTGCCAAACACCAAAAGACAATTACAGACTGTTCAATCGGTAACTGAAAATTAATGCTTAATTATTCTTTTATTGTACAACGTAAGTGACTGACTGTTGTCAGTCCACGGAGAAGAAATAGAAGAGAGAATTCCAGTTAATTATAAGTATGGTAAAGGAGTGATCTTTCAAAAGGACAAAAGTATGGTAAAGGAGTGAACGTAATTTAATTTTGTTCACAACTTATTGCACTCACACGTCAACTTAAAATTTAAATTACAAACTATTACAATTCTGAAACATCCTTTCCGAATTGATCCCACCAAAAACTGTAAGTTGTATAATAAAAAAAGTAATGTTACAAACAGCATAAAGTAATAATTAATTTTCAATAAATAAGAAAAAGAAAACAACTAATCCCTGGAGAAAGTTTTGTTCTTTGTCAAATAACAATTGACAATCCAAAGTTCTCAGAAGACAGCTTATAAAGCTCTATTTGTGAACTGTCTAAAATATACACTAGTATATAAAAACACCCTAGTTGCAAACAATAGAGAAGAAAGTAGTCTTTCCCATCTCTCATTGATGATTGCAAGATGCGATGTGTAAAAAGAAGGCCTATGTTTTAGATTGGCCTTAATTGCTTCCTTGGCCCTTTTTATGGCATCATAAAATATCCCATTATTGCATTTGCTTCACTATTAACTAAATGAAGCACTCTCACCAAAGAATCACAAATACGGATAACAAATTAGCTTTGAGAAAAAAAATTCTCTATCTTCTAGTATAATTATGAAAACTTCCATTCCAACATTAGACCTAGCATGCTAAGATGCAACCCACTTATCACTTGTAAACATTTTTCTTAACTATTTCTTCATCTTAACAAAAGACTGAAGTGATAAGAAATTTATTGCAAATCTTGTCACAATAAGCCGACATAAACTCCTACCATTTGTAAATTTCTTTCTAATTAAATTTAGCACCCATGCACGATTATAGATGAACTTGGTCACCTTTTTAGCTTTATGCATAGTCTTGTCAATAATAGAAAAATACCTAGGATCCCCTATATTCTCCAACATTAGGTCAATGCAATTTGTAGCACAACGGGTCCAAAAAAAAGAATTATGAATTATACTTATTATATAACCTTCTTCCTGCAGCTTTATAAGCGACATCATTGTTAGTAATGAATTGAACAATATTTTCTGGCCCTACTTAATTCATAACTTCATCAAATATCTTAAACATATTATCAATATTTCTAATCAGGCTAGATGCATCAATAAACTTCAAAAACATTAAGTTATTTGTATAATAAACCAAAAAATTAATAATAGGCTCTTGTCTCCTACTGATCTAATCATCACACATGATTGAACACCTAAAAGTAGGCCAATTCACTCTTCTTTTTGTTAAATAACTTCTAATTTCATAAACTGAACAACTCAAAAGTTTACCTTTTAAGTCATCAATCGAAAGAGTTTTGTATCCTGGATCATAAAAGGCTATTGCATCTACCATAGGTTGATAATAATAAGATTGAGAAGCATTGAATGATAAACCTATATCATACCACCATGCCGACATTGTGAGCCACATTTCTTGATTGCATTATATTACGAATTGAAGGTTGAACTCTAGGAGTTGTTCTTAGTGCAAAAAAACTAGTCATTTGCATTCTTCTTTTCCTCATATCGGGTCCAGGTGTAACATTCACTTCTTCCTGAGCCTGGGATGTAACACTACCGGTACCACTACTACTTTCAACATTTTCACAATCACCATGAAAACCAACAAATGAACTTCCACTATCAATTTTAAAATTCAATCTTTCCCTTCTATCTTTCTCATGTTGACGTTCTTCAAACAATATTTTCATTTGCCACTTTACATCATGGCTTACTTTTTTTCAGGGTTCTACATCTCCTTTAACCATAGGTAAATGCTTCTTTAATTAAGTGATTCCTCCACCTTTCAAATGCTTGTTACAAAACAAGCAAATTTTATGATTCTTCATACATGGGACCAATAGGCATAAGCTCAAGTTGAATCATTGTATCTTCTTGAAGTAGTTTGATCAGGAGTACTTGAACTTCCTTGCATTTATTTGTAACAAAAAATGAAGATATTAGTTTTGTAAGAAATTAATCCTTTAGTAACAATATTGGCAGTGCTAACTGCTAAGTCCTTCATGAGGCAATGCAACATAAATAATGTCTTTAACTTTTTGTATTAAGCCTAAAGAAGTAAAGATTCATAAAACTATATTAAAATTCAGAAATAGATAGGCTTTACTATTAGATAGTAATAGTTTCATGCTAAGTTTAAAATCGAAGCACCGTTCAAAGATTTAAGATGATGGCTCAATGAATCCAAAAATTCAAGTCATAACTTATACATCCTTAACTTCACTTAACATGTTCATCATTATTCTTGTTTTTTCAAGAATATGATTATTACCATTGACATATCTTCATAAATCCTTAGCTTTAATAAATATCTTGAAATGGAATGCACAAGTTGCGTAATATTTTTCATTAAGATAAACTAAAAAAATTTCACACTTATTCGAAGATATAATGCCAAGGTACTATAAATGAGATAAAATTGGAATAATAAGAAAATAAGATTTTGAATATGCAAAGACTATAGGATAAACTAATTTTGGGATAAATAATGGTGAATATGCAAGAGATTTGAATCCTTAATGAGATGGACTAATTTTTAGGATAAAGATTAAAGGCAACTTAGAGATATAGATTTTACCTTTTTACTACTTTTCTATAAAATAATTACAATTGTAAAACTTCCTCTTAGGCTTTTCCACAAGACCACAATCGAAGAATTATTATACTCAATTAATTATTCACCTAATATCCAAATACCATTTCAATAATTTTAAAAATATGTCAATTAATTATTTACTTTGAATTCTTTACAATTTACATTCTCTGTTTTAAAGTTTTAAGTTAAGTTGAAAGACATTCTAACTTTTAAATCATGCATGATGCATGCTATGCATTTCAAAGTTTCAACGACCAAAAAATTTAAGATAAATCAAGACATCAAGTATCAATCGAACCACAACAATGAACCAAAACCAAACTCCTCTCATTCAACTCCAAATCCAATCCATTATCCAACCAACAACAAATAATAAATCCATTCACAATTTCATTCTAACTTCCAAGTCCAACCCATTCATAATCACAACACAAATGCAATTAAGTGGAAAAAATTCAAAGAAAAAGTGAAATACACACCCAAACAAATTCAAAATCGATTTTTAGCTCAGGTTGGGTTTAGATATGGTATTATTCCAGATCCGGTAACTGCAGATGCATGGAGGATAGGAGGAGAGCAGCCGATGGTGGCGTGGTGCGGTGGTGGTCCTTGTAGGAGGATTGAAACCTAATGGAGTTCTAGATGAGGTTTGGTGGCGGCGGGTTCACGTGGTGGAGGAAGACCCAAAGATGACAGTTGTGTGATGCAGTGGTTCCTGGTTGTCTTGTCACCGAAAAGGGAGGAGCACTGCCAGAGATGGAGAGGAGAACGAGAGAGAGAGAGTGGAGATGAGACGAGAGCGTGAGATATAGAGAAGATGGAGGCGTGAGGTGAGTCTGAGATAGACAAAAAATCAAATTAGCAGAGGATGCTTGCAGGCATTAGGGTTGGGGGTGGTTTAGGGTATTTTTTGTTTTTTGCAAAACAGTCCTTAGATTTATAAAAATTACAGTACTAGCCGATAGATGATCAGTATTTTGAATATCGGCCGGTACTAACCAAAAACACCTGATATTGGCAGGTATCAAAACCTTAGATACTGTTCCGTTTTTGGACAGGTACGAAATGATATTCTAAACAATGTTTGAAACTATAATAGCCTTTAGATTTTAAAAAAATTTACACTGTGGTTAAAAATTTAATAAAAATTAATCACTAGTACATGTCAATAATATTTCTTTTGGAAAAGTTTGGTATTTTTATTAGAAAATTAATCGTGATTTAATCACAAGGGCAACAAAAAATTAAAATTTATTAAATTTCAATAATTGAATAATTAAAAACTAAACTGTAAGCGCAATTTGTCCACATGTCTAAGCTTTAATAGCATCTACAAAGTAAAAAAAGAATTTAACACTTGAGAAGAAAAGATAAAAGTGCTAGCTCCCTTTTACCTTTTTCCAATTTATAGTGAAAGACAATACAATTTTTTTATTAAAAAGGAACTTTCTAATTATAATTACAATCTAACACTATTTATAATTATAATATAATTTAAATCAAATTAAATCTCTCATATTCGATCCTTGAAGTTTCTCAAACTTCATAACTAAGTTTATCTTAATTTAAATTAAAATTTATCTTTTTAACTTTTTTAATATATGAGTCATTAGGTTTCTAATATGTTAGCAATAATGATAAATTTTAATTCTAATTTATAATCAGAATTAAATAGATTAAAAATCCTTTTAATTTTTCTTTAATTATTCAATTAAACAATTCATAATCATAGATTAAAATTGATATCTAACAACATGTTATGTATACCTAAATATTAAGCATGTCAAACTGGTTTACTTAACATTTCTATATATGGTTATGATGTATAATTTAATTCTTTCATCATCTAATGTTCTAATTGGACATATAGTGTATAATTAGTGTCTACTCTTTTAAATTCAATTATGTTTATTCTTACTAATTAGTAGTTGATTCATAATTGATGTCTAAAAACACATTTTCAAATCTAAATTCACCCTAGTTAGATAATTCCTTAAATCATTACTAATAAAGGCCAGTAGAATATTCTCTCTACTTATTTTACAGTACTAAACCTTTATTAACTTATTCAACTATCGCCGTATAGTTCATAATATGTTTAAGTACTACTGAGTTATCTATCCTAAATAAAATAAGTTATGAATAACATCAAAATATAGTAATCATATGAGAAACTTTAGTAATTTCAAGTTTAAGAATTAATTACACAACTATTATAATGAGAAAATCCACTTAAACATATGTACTATTCCATTCAGGTTCCTCATAATCAACCAACTCAGTAAAATTATTCTCTGATAAGCACCCTCACATTTGTTTAAGCATTATCATATTTTAGGCTATGTGAATGATTATTTTTATAAGAAAGAAGCATAATATATACTAGTCTTTTTACACTTTATTAATGTTCCATTATAATAGAATAATAATTATAAATAATTTGTGGATAATAAATAAATTTAATATAAATATCACAATTATAATCTTATTATAATTTAATTTGCAATGTATATTTTTCCTTTCGACTTTATCATATATATGAAAATATGTATAAGATAAATAAAACCTTTAAATAATTATTTCATTAAACTACAACCAACCAATTGGCTGTAGAGCATAAACCAATAATCTCCTATTTACACTAACCCAATCATTTAGGTATCCTATAACATGTTACCATTTGACGATCATGTTAATGTCATGATAGCAATTTACTGAGAGAATTTTACAAGATTCTCCATAGTGATTACTTGCTTGAATCTTACAACTTTTATCTTAATTATCATCATAATTTAGAAAAATTATCTAAATACATTATTGAATCTTTAATGATGCCTTAGCTCTAATATTCCATAGTATATTACTGTCTGAATACTGCAAGGAACTATATTATTTTATGTAAAAAACTTATTAATATAAATAATCATTTTTATTTAATGAAAAATGATTATGACTTGATTAGCAATTAATGCTACATTGAAACCTTTCCAATCTCAAAATAATATTGTTCTAAGTAAATTATACTTACTTATAACAAATATCTATATAACCTTGATATTAAATCATATATTGAATAATGTATATCTTCAATACTTACATAAGTATTATATATCTCAAATACTAACACCTTTAGTACATTATATATGTACTTGAACTTAAAATAGTTTTATATTTTTCGTATCTATCTCTATAGATATGATTTCTACAATTAAGTTGTTATCTTTTCACATCCAATAAGCTTTTTATGGATTATCATACATTCAACAATAAAAATATAAATTTTTATTCTCTATGAGTAGTATATTTCTACACACTTCCATTGAAGGGTATAAGTATATTCCCACAAGCCTTTTTCCATCTATGGTAAATCCGCAATCATCTCTAAAACAAATTTTTTGAATTTATTATGAAATTGAATCTTTCAATGTCTCATAAACTTTTGACTATACGTCAAATTTACCAATAAAGATACTAGTTCCATTTAGATGCAAACATTTTTTTTCCTTGGGTTTATAAGATTATATCCAATATTTTGGATATTTTATAAACTTACATTATCATATTTAGTTCTATATTTATTCGATAATACATGCTTCATCTAAGTATCTATCATAAAATCATTAACTTTAACTCTTTTAAAGTCTTACTATTATATATCTAATATGAAATATTGTTAATTAATTTAATTGGAAATTTCAAAGGTAATTTGTTGTACTAGGCTTAATAATAGACGGAATAAATATTGCATTACATAATATCTCATATTGTATTTTCCTTTTTACACAAATCTATACTATTATAGAACCTAGTTATAAAGGTATTCACTGGATATTCTGATTCCCTATAGATAAATAAAAATTTTAAATCTCACTATATCGATTTCATCAAAGTGTTTCAATATTCTCAATACTTAATTTCTATATATATTGAAACATTTTTTTAACTTTTCAAAATTTTAAATTAATGTTTCATTCAATATATATTACTATACAATATAAAATTAATAGTAAATATAATGAAATACAAGTATTCATCCTTTTATGAATTGTTATTACATGGGTTGACCTTCAATAAAAAGATAATGATGGTATTGAATTGTTAAAACCCAATGAGTCACACAAGTTCAATAGATTCATAATTAAAAAAGGATATATATATATGTCTATGCCTATGTCTATTTCTATGTCTATGTCTATGTCTATGCACATATGTATGTAGATGTATATGTATATGTATATGTATATGTATATGTATATTTATATGTATATGTATCATACTTTGTACTCTTACCACTAATGTTAAGTCTCTTTTGATCTAACTTATACAAATTATTTACATAAAATTGGATCAATTGCTTTCTTGTCATGCATTAAATTATATTGAAACAATGTTGACTATAAATTCATTATAAAAAACTTTAAAGTATGAATTAGTAATATATATGACTCCATTTTATCATATATTGACAAGAAAAATGATACAATTTTAAAATCATATGATTAATTTTTCATTTAATGACACCTATTATTATATCTAAGTCAATGCCTTCAACTCTAGCCCATATTTACGCTTTTAGTAGGCTAAATTGAGTGGGACAATTTCATCAAGATAGTATACCTTTCAACTTTACTCCACGTAACTATTTATATTATGCTTAGGGATGGCAATGGGTAACGTTCGATTCGAGTATTACTCTACCTATATCCATATCCATTTTTATGACTCAACCCATATCTATATCCATATCCATCGAATTTTATAATTTACTACCCATATCCAAATCCATTGGATTGTTCGAATTTTCGGATATCCATCGAGTTGTATATCACGAATAATATAACATCTAAATAGAAAATATAAAAAGCATATTTTACGAAGGCTCCAAATCAAAATTACTTTAATAATAATAAGTCAAGATTTTGATTTGTATATCTTAAAAAACCATAAATTGGAATAATAAAAATCATAATGTCTAGTGTAAATACAACATATATTTTTCACAATCAAGAATTGGAAGAAAGACTGAAATGTCCAAAGCTTCAAATTGTCTTTGCGTGAACTTCACAACATTCAAAACTCTATCTCCATATAATTTGCATTATTATCATCCTACAAGAAAATAAAATATATGAAAAAGTTGAGGACTGAAGAGTAAAGTGGAGATTTTAAAGTTGTTTTTCTAAAAAAAATTAATATTTTATTATATTTAACCATAAATATTAAAGAAAAAACAAAGAATAGAGTTAATAAAAAATGGGTAGGATATGAGTATTCATCGGTTCGGGTTATCACTAAACCCATATTCAAATCCATATCCACATCCATTTTTCAACATCCATTTAAAATCTATTTTTTAGTCTTCATGTCCATTTTTTCAGGTCGGGTAGTGCAGATATTAATCGAGTTAAAAATTTACTCTAAAACATTGGCATATCTCTCAATATAATTTTAAATTCAATAGGAAACTATTTTCAATTATCTTGACTCCTTTAACAAATTTCATTGAAACTAATTTTAATAAATTATTCTTCTTACTTATTATAATTTTAAGAAATTATTTTTTTTCAAAATTTTATTAGTAACACAATCCAATCCAATTAGAAAATATTTCTAATATAATTTTAAAAATTTTCCTTAATTAGAAAAGTATTAATTAGAAAATTATTTTCTAATGTCAAAGGAAAATTACTTTCAAAATTAAATAAAATAGTTTTAATTTGTTAACAAATTCCTTTATGTAATTTCAAAAATTCATTTCTCATTAATTAGAAATAATTCTTCAACAAATTAGCAAACTGTATTCTAAGATATCAAAGAAGGCTAAATTTTCTCAATTAATAAATAAATGATATTTTTCAAATTTTAATTCAGAAGAGACCTTTTCTAGTTAATTATGAAACTTTTATTCTAATTAATAAATAAATAATTTCTAAATAGAATAGAAAATAACCTTCTAAAATTAATAAACTTATTTCATTTCATTCAAATTGAAACAAATAATTTTAATTAAGAAAATTTTCTTAATTTTAAAGAAGTCTAATTAATTACTAATTCCAATTTGATTGAAATTGAATTAGTTTAATTTTTAAAAATAATTTTATAAAATATGAATTCAGGAATCAATTTAATTATTAATCTTAATACGATCGAGAAAAATAATTAATTTAATTTCACAAAATATCTCTACTTGATTAATATAATCTCACTATACTAATTATATAAAATATAATTCAATTATAAAAGATAAACCTTTAAAACTTTGCTTGATTCTAATTATTAATTTCATAATTAATTTAATCTAATAAGTTGACTCTTGAAAATTTAAATTAAATTCCAAAATATTCCCAAGAAAATTATCCCCTTTGAAAATTATTTTCAAATAATTAGAAACACCTTTGCTTCTCCTAGGCTCCTCTTCTTCGTCACTAGACCTGGCAAAATGGGCGGGTCACCCGTTTACCCGCCCGTACCCGCCCTAACGGTCCGGGTATGGATTGGTATATTTTTTACCCGTTTTATATTTACCCGTACC
The DNA here is from genome assembly GCA_024752395.1 of Erythroxylum havanense. Classification (NCBI taxonomy): domain Eukaryota; kingdom Viridiplantae; phylum Streptophyta; class Magnoliopsida; order Malpighiales; family Erythroxylaceae; genus Erythroxylum; species Erythroxylum havanense. The sequence goes on along the minus strand of JANTNU010000235.1, from coordinate 30,943,123 downwards.
CGACCTACCCGTTGATTTTGCGGGTGGGTCGAGTCCAACTCGCGGGTACCCGTGGGTACCGCAAAATTATTTAAAAATAAATAAATAAATATATATTTTTAATAGAAATTGACTTATCAAGTTAATGCAGTTTACTTTCCTAATTAAATTTCAATGGGTTGTAATTGGTA
>JANTNU010000235.1:30865071-30875505 GCA_024752395.1 Erythroxylum havanense | reverse complement strand
CATATTCCAAAAGATCTTCATATGATGACTGATTTTAAAGTGAGCTTTATGTCTTATGAAAAACAATCCTTCAACAACAAACTCTACAGTCAGGAGAAATAGGGGTTGTGAAAGAGCTTTTGTATGAGAAAAGTTGTATTCACTGTGTGATTCACAAAAAACACAAATCGAAAGTACCTAAATATAAATGCAAAAGAACTAATCAAATATGTAAGATAGATTTAATCCAATCTACAAGATAAGGATAAACACTCATATTTGACTAAGAGTTAGTGCTATCATCCCCTTCAACTTAACAGAGTGTTGCGACGGTGAATTTGCTCCTAAATCAATGAAAGGTAGATGAACATAAGGCTGGGAAGAAGATACTATCACACAATGCAAACCCAAATTCATTGTGTTACAGATAATAAAAAAAAATGATTAAACAATCTTAAACCCAGATTAAATCGTCCACTTCAATCGAACCAAAAACGAACATTACCTGACATTAATCGGAGGCAAAGTAGTTCAATGACTTACCTCAACCAACACAAACATGCACTCCGACTGTAGATGATAGAGGGCCGTCAACTGGTGAAGCAACCTCCATAGATTCCAAGTGCGATAGAAGATGAGAGAGGGAAGGTGGCTCGAGGAAGAGGGAAAGCGACAAAAACACAGGTGGGAGATTGATGAATCTAGCTCTCTGATTTTCATTTACACAGATGATGAGACGACGTCATTATGGGGGCGGCAACACGACGTCGTCTCATCTGGTGGGGGAGGGGAACAAATTAAATACGTGGACCTAGCCTTTCTCAACATTTAATTCTCAAGAACATCGTGTTTTCTATTCTGGGACGTCTTACTAACAAAGCGACGTCAAACACTTCCTTTATCCACAATGTCTGAATATAATGTCGTAGAATCTAGGCTTCTTTCATGAAGTTTCTCCAGACATCGCAAAATCCTCAGACCATTCGCAACGTCTACTTTTAAAACAATGCGAAAAGTATGGTTTTGTTGTAGTGGATCTCCCTCGTATGCTTGCATAATTCTCACCCATCCTTCCTTGGTAAAAATCGTATAAATGCTTTTGATTCTTTAAGAAACCAACAGAGGAGTAGGGATTGGTATCCTACTATTAAGAATTGGAATAATCTGCAAAACCAAATATTAGAGAAAATAATCCTTACCAATAGTTACCTTTCGTCAGTGTTTGAGTCGAGAAGTTCCATAACTTGGAAGACCACTCTAGTGTTTAAGTTCCTAACTTCCATAGCTTTGTCTTTGAATGTTCAGTGGTTTCTTTCAGACCAGAGGTTATAAACTTTCACAGAGAGGATAATGAGAAGAAGATTGAGGTCAATGTTTGTGTAGTTTGAGGGGTGGTTAAACCAGCTTAGAAGGGCTTGAAGATTTGTCAAATTTGACACGTAGATATGAAAATGTTCTAGGCAATGTGTCTATACTATTTTTGAGTAAGAGCACTCAAAGAACAGATGGTCAATGGACTCATTATCCAAAAAAAACAAGGAGTAGTGATTTGGGACATATAAGAAGAGAAGTTTGTCCCTCATTTGCAACTTATTAAAAAAAAGTTAGCCATAGGATAAAGGAATACCTTGGGCTAGTTCTTTTACGCCAGGCTAATTTATACCAGGGGACACAAGGATTAGGAGGTCTCAAGGTGGAGTAGGACGAAGAATTTATGTATGTTTTGGAGGGACTTGTTAGCCATTCCAATCTATCAGGTCGAGAGCATTCTGGTTGGTATGTCAAGGGCTCCAGGGTTTGTATAGTTTCTATTGTGGCCTCCTGTCAATTCCACACATTATCTCTGATAATCTCAGCAACTTTTGCATTCATCAATAACTTCGATCCATTGATCACTTTGGGGGTTAAGAGGTCCTTTAGAATACCTTTAGGATGCCAAAGGTCTTGCAATAAACAAGTAGATATCTCATTTTCTATATTAAATTTGAATTGGTTCCCAATAGGATCCCTAACATTTAACAACTTCCTCCAACTCTAAGAAATATTATTGCTAGGTTGTGCATTCCAAAAAGTTTTCCTTTTAAGAATAATGGTATGCACTCATCTGACCCACAAAACTTCATTATCAATAGAAAGCACCTAAATTCTTTTTCCTATAAGCACATTATTCCACATAGACAAGAGTTTAATGCCGAAACCACTCTCTCTTTTAGGTCTACAGAGATCATTTCATTTAACCTTCGTAAGAGAGGTAGACATTACATTCCCTAACCACAGGAAATTTCTTAATTTTGTCTCATTATCTTTAATAATGAAGGAGGGAAGAATAAGATGACTAGACCAATACACCTGAAAAGTTGAGAGAACAAAAATAACTAGCTGTAGGCAACCAACATGGGAAAGAGTTCTATCAGTCCATTTGCTTACTCTAACGTCAATTTTATCTAAAAGAGGAATGCAATCTCTCTTAGAAAACCTACCTATTAATAGAGGAACCCCCAGGTAACAAATAGGGAAGTGACCTCTTTAAAGGCCCATTAGGGATTCCAATTGATGAGTCATATGACTCATATTAGAAGATAAAAATTACTGACTCTTGCTAAGGTTCATGTCTAGACCAGACATATTTGAGCAAATACATAGGCAATTAAACGAAGTTTTAGTTGAAACCAAATCAATATGACAAAACAATAAGAGATCACCAACAAATAAAACGTGGGATAGTTTTAGTGCTTTACATCCCTAGTGGTATTTAAAAGAACTATTACAAGCTATAGAAGCATCCAAACTTCTCGAGAGAACCTCCATACAAATAATGAAGAGATATAGGGATAAAGGATCCCCTTATCTTAAATCTGATTTACCAAGAAAATTTTTAGAAGGAGATCTATTGATCAAAATTGAATATGGAGGGGAGATAATACACTCTTCAATCAACTTAACAAAAATAACCTACAGCCAAGAGAGTATTAAGGAGGGAATCCAAGTTAATGGAATCATAGGCTTTACTCAGGCCAATTTTAAAGCACAACGCTTATGAGTATTCAATAGGTGGTAATTCTTCAACTATATGATGTACAACATTATATTTGAGATGATTAAGGATAAAAAGTGTAAAATAACATAGTTTGTAGTTCTCACTTTTCATCTTCAATCTACAACACAATCAAGCAAGGTTTGCAATTCTCACATTTGACCTTCAATCTACATCATAATTAAGTAAGTATTTATAATTTTCTATATGGAATTTCCTGCATCAATTGTTCTTCATCAATTTTTTCGTAGTTGTCATTGTCATCTCCTTTCTCTTCTACAGTATAAACAAACAAGCACTTTCTACTTCACATTTGGAGGTTTCTACTTCTATTTCTTTTTTGTTATTTTCTATCAGTTGTCTTTGTCAGCTTCGATTTGCAATACAATCAAATAAGTATTTTCACTTATGATCATTGCCATACCAATCAACCATCCACTTGTAAATGGTACTTTATTATCCCTCTTGTAGATTTTTTGTCTAGTCAAAGGCCAAAGGTGAATTTTTCAATTTTTATATCACTTGAAATGATGAAATAGAGGTGAATTGATAAGAAGATCATATAGTGATTATACAAGTGTTATTTTGATACCTTTCCACGATGGTAAGCCATGAATGCAAATATAGATTTTATAAATTGAAATGTATATCATATTATTTATTAATATATAAATTGTGAAATTTGTAAAAGGATAAAGGAAATGTTATATTGCCTGCTCTATTATCTTCGTTGTGGATAGATAGGCAGGTTTATAGGAATAAAGTGTAGCAGCTATAGTTTGACACCACCGGTGTCCGCAGTTCGATACCTTCGAGTATCTACAGTTTGATGCCTTTAGGTATCCACAGTTTGATGCCTTCAGGTATCCACAGTTTGATGCCTTCAGGTATCCACAATTTTGACATCTTCAAATATCTATAGCTTCCGTTATCCACACCCACAAGAATGTGTAGGCCTAACAAAAAAAGTAAAGTAAATAAATATACAGTATAACAACATAAATAATCGATATATGAATGAGCATTTGTGTTTGTATTGATATCTTGTATCATTGAGTGTTGAATATCGATGTCTGACTTTTGAAGGTAAATTTATGGTATTTGAACAACATATTGAAGCATGTTTGCATTATTTATTTGATTAAGTATGCCATCACCATTTATATTTATGTGATGTTCATGAATGTATGTGCTTGGCGGATGACTGTTGTGAGTGGTCATCCAAACTAAGTGTTTCCCCACTAAGCTTTCAAGCTTAACACAGGTGTTAATCTGTGTAGGTCTAAGTCATAGGAGTGAGGTTCAAAGAACATCTACAAGGACTAAGGCCAATAGATAGAAAAAAAAAAGTACTTTTGGAAGGTGTATTTAGTTAAAGATGATTATACATGTAATGGTTAAAGGAAATTGTATGTTTTCTTTTGGATTACCATGTAAATGTAAAGATGTTTTACTACTATTAAATGATAATGTTAAACACTAGAGAGTTTTCTAATGTGTATATGTATAGCATTGAATCGAAATGTATGTCGCGAATGTATGTATAGGAATTTTTTTCCCTTTTGTGTGGATGGTTACAGATTCCACATCGAGGGTGTTACATTTTACGGTATCATAACCTGATTTAGATGGTTTTGATCAATAAGAGTTTAGCAATGTGTGACAGGGTTTGGTGTTTTGTTGACCTAATCCAGATGTCCCTGTTTTCTTATAAATAGTAGAAATGGAAATACCTCATTAAACTAATGAGGATTCAACTAATTGTGTGGTGGGGAAAGACCAATCAGTTTCGAGTCTTCTTGAGCCTCCAAGGAGTGTGTGATTGAATGCTATTAGTAGATCGACTAGCTTATGATGTACATGTTACTTGTCCATTAGGCCATAATGTATATATTAATAGAGTGTATAAATATTGCCCTATTATGGTCTGTGGGAAACAATTTGTTGCTGATCTGATAGAGTTACCCTTCTATAAATTTCATTTCATTTTGGGCATGGATTTGTTATCCAAAAACCAAAATATAGTTTATTGTGGGTTAAAAACAATTGTAATCAAAGATTTTGATGGTTCACAAATAGTGGTGCATATATTCGGTCTAGTCATTTGACTATAATATCAGCCATGTAAGTAAGACAACTTCTTAGAAAAGATTGTAAAGTATATTTGGCTTTAATGCTTGATTAAAAAAGGGAGAAGGTGAACTTACAAGACATACCAGCAGTAAATGAATTTCTTGACGTGTTTCTAGAAGAGTTATCAAGTTTGCCACCCATGAGGGAGGTAGAACTATCTATTGAGATTGTATCTAGTGTTGCTCTTATTTGAAGGGCACCTTATAGAATGGCTCCTACAGAGTTAAAAGAGTTAAAGATTCAATTACAGGAGCTTTTGGATAAGGGTTTTATCCAACCCAGTATGTCATTATAAAGATATAGGTATGAATTTTGAGGACGAAATTCTTTTTAAAGGAGAGAGAAATGTAAGGCCCTAACATATACCCTGAAAGCATTATTGCAACATCTCGTTTCCATATTAAGTGTAGAACCTTAGATCTCTATTAAGGAGAAATAGCAACGAGAGATTAAAAAAATACATTTTCATATTCGTGCATAATATCATATTCATACATATGAATTTGATTATTGCACATATTACAAAGAATTGTTCATGCACTCATTTAACATTTTCTGGGTATAAATGATTGTTTTAATGTGTTTTTAATGTGAATTATGGATTATGTGTCTTAAAATTGAGTTGGTGTGTATAAGTAGTGATTTAGAATATTTGGTAAAATTTGAGAATTTTTTAAAATTATGGGTATTTTTGGACTGTGAAAAATGGCAAGTGGTAGAATAATTGATAAATGGTAGTAGAATTAATTGTCAAATGGCAGTAAAAATTATTGATAAAAGATATTAAAATTTAATGACTTATGTAATTTAAAATTTGGAAGACAATTGGAGTAGAAATTGGAGACAAATGGACTAGTTAAACAAAAGACATAGGAGAGACCATAAGAAAGTGACATGTGGCAAGTGACAAGTGTCACTTCCCACACCCCATGCCATAACGAAACTCTCCCAAGTGAAGGACTATTTTCACTTTAATTGGTCTTTTGTTTTATTAATTACTTCATCTCTTGTTAATATTTCTTCTCATCTTCTTCGATTTTGTTCAACTACGATCCTCTCTTTTTGCTTTATCAATGTTAGCCTTGCTCTCACCCTTCTTTGCCACTATCATTTTGTTGTCTTCTTCATTTTCCACAAGAAGACCTAACCCTATCACCCTTGAATGATGATGCACGTGTGAGAGAAGAAAGCTAGGGTTAAGAGAAATAATGAAGAGTTTGAAGAATCTTGGAGCTTAATCAAGTGAGTAACATGTTAATTCTCATGGGTTGTACGAATATAAAACAAATGTGGTGATTAATTGATATTAAATGATAATGAGACTAATGGTCATTATACATGCACATCGTGAATGAAGAATGAGAATATTGACGTCATGTTTCTTTGAGTGTATGATGAGTAATAATAAAGAGATCATGCTCTAAATTTTAGTGTGTGAAATATGTTCATGAGTTACTTAATAAAAAGCATTTATGTTGATAGATTAAGGGATGAATGATTATGAAGAAGGAAGTTTGAAATATGATGACATGTGGATGAAGAGGTAGAAAGAGTTATGTCTTACTTTGTGTTAAGATGAGATGAATTAAAGTGATAGTTAGGAATGAAATGAAGGTGAAAAATGAAGTAGAACATATGCAGAAAAATTAATGATGAAAGTGTATAAGAATATGTTCTATTTTGGTGTTTTTGATCAATCATGGTTTTTGATTTGTGTGTGAATGATTTGATATGAAATGGAAGTAGGAATGAAGAGAGAAAAGCCATCAGGTAGTACACAATCATGCTTGGAAACCTTAGGGGAGTTGCACGATCGTGACAAAGAGGAGATATCAAGTAGTGCACGATGTTAAGTCAAAATGACTTTACAATTAATTTTGATGATGAAGCTGAAGAAAAGTGACACGGAAGCAAAAAAAAAGAGACGCAAGCAAAAGCAAAATGAGACGGAAGCGAAGCAAAACGAGACAGAAACAAAATGACACGAAAGCAAAGCAAAATGAGATGGAATCGTAGAAAAATAAGACGGAAGCAAAATGAGATGGAAGCAAAATGAGATTGAAGCAAAATGAGATGAGATGGGAATAAAATAAGACGGAAACAAAGCAAAATGAGATGGAAGCGAACCAAAATGATACGGAAGCAAAATAAGATGGAAACGAAGCAAAATGAGATGGAAGAAAAATGAGACGGAATCGAAAATGATACAGAAGCAATATGAGATGGAAGCGAAGAAAAAATGAGACAAAGGAGTCGAAGACGAATAATCAAATCAGTTTGAGTTAGTTACAGAAGTCAACTGAATAATCGTTTCTTTAGAGATTAAGAATCGAGAAGAAAGAAGTAATTATGAAGAAGCAGCTGAAGACAAAGACTATAAATATAAGTCGAAGTCGAAGACTAAAAAAGTTAGTGATTTTCAAAAAGCTAAATACTGTATTTTTTTGAAAACAAGAGAGCTATATTTTCTGTAACAAAGCTTGCAATATCTTTCTGTAAGAAATAAGAATAGCTGAGAGATTGAAGAGGCTAAGTGAGAAAAAGAATACTTGTTGTACAAGACCCAAAGAGGCTCGGTGAAAAGAATACTTGTACTTTTGTGAAGCATAGTGAAATCTCAAAAGAGATTCTGAGGGACTGGATGTAGCCAATGGTTTGGGGTAAACCAGTATAGAATTTCTATGTCGGTTCTCTCTCAACTCTTAACTCCTATTTCTATTGTTGATATAAATACTTCATAATATTGTTTATTTATCGTTCTGAGAAAGCAATTTTTTTAAAGGGGATTGTATTAAAAATTCGAATGCACAATTCAATCCCCCTTCTTGTGCACTTTCTATATCGTATATTAACGTGTGGTTCACTTCAATTGGTATCAGAGCTCGGTATCGAAGAACCACCGTAACAAAGTGTGGATAAGGATTTATGGCAGATTCAGACGTTTACGTGGCTGAAGGTGCCTCAGTAACTAGACCTCCGACATTCAATGGAGAAGACTATCATTACTGGAAAGACAGGATGTGACTCTTCATTAAATGTACTCATATTGAGCTTTGGGAGATAATAGAAAATGGACCTTATACACCAGTAGATGAAGAAGGAAATGTCATTCCACAAATTAGATGGTCGGCAAAACAAAAAGCAAGATTCCAGCTAAATTCGAAGGCCAAGTTCTTCTTGAGTTATGCCCTAAGCAGAAGTGAGTACAATGAAGTTCACGGATGTGATACTGTGAAGGAGGTGGGAAACGCTATCCATCGTACATGAAGGCACAAATTAAGTAAAGAAGTCCAAGATAAGCATTCTTATAGACCAGTATGAGCTGTTCAAAATGAAAGATGAAGAGTCTATCAATCAGATGTTTGGAAGATTTCAAACTATCATCAATGGACTTAAAGCTCTCATTAGAACGTACGACAATCAAGATCATGCTAGAAAGATCTTAATAAGTCTACCAAAAAGATGGAGACCAAAGGTTACAGTCATACAAGAAGCCAAGGATTTAAGTGTATTGAAGCTTGATGAATTACTTGGATCTATAAAGATACACGAAGTTGAACTCGATGTTGAATATAAGCCTAAACGGGACAAATCCATAGCATTGAAGGCTAGACAGAAGAATCAAAAGAATCAAAGGAAGAAAAGCTCATCGTCAAAAGCGTTGAAGATTGAGGCAGTCAAGGATGATGATTCCAGTAACTCAGATCATACTTCAAGTGAGGAAGATGATGAACTATCCTTTATTTCAAGAAAGATCAGACGCATGTGGAAGAAAAAGGATAAAGGAAATAAAGAATCCTACTTCAAGAAGAATAGAAAAGATGAAGGGAAGAATGAGAAAACATCCATCACATGTTATGAATGTAATAAATCAGGACATTACAAGTTTGAATGTCCATTGTTCAAGAAAAAGCCAAAAAATAGTAGAGAAGGAAAGAAAAGCATGATGGCAACCTGGGAAGATCTAGATTCGTCTGAATCAGATACAAACTCAGAAGCATCGGTGCAAGCAAATATCTTACTAGTAGCTAAGGAAGAAAGTGATGAAGAGGTAACCTCAAAGTTTAATGAATTACAAAATGCATACTCAGAACTATTAGAAGATTCTCATGCAATTCTAAAACAGTATAAGTTGCTTAAGAAGAAGTATGTAGAAAACTTGAGAAACACGCAAGAATTAGAAGAGGAAAATGTCTATCTAAAGAAACAAGTAGATGAGTTGAAGAAAAAGGTTGTAGTAGATAGATATGAAGAAATCAATAAGCTGAAGCAGAGAATAAATAGTCTTTCAGCTGATCTATCAACATTTATGGAGAGTATGAGGAAAATGAATGATATGCTAGGGAAATACAAACACCGTAATGATAAAACAGGATTAGGTTTTAGTAAAAATCATTCTCAACATAAAAAGGTTTCTGCTCCCTTTAGGAAGAAATTTCATCAATCAAATCATTATCGGAGATATCATCAATTGCATCATCATACTATGAATTATGCACTGATTAACCCTAAAGGACCCAAGAAAATCTGGGTACCTAAGAGACAAATAGTACCACTTGCAGATATCCTTCCTTGGAAAAAGTAGCCAACACTATTGGTACTTGGACGGTGGATGCTCGCGACACATGACAGAAAAAAGGTCTATATTCCTAGATCCTCAGTATAAGAAGGGAGGATCGGTAACTTTTGGAGACAACCAGCAGGGCAAGATAATTAGAATCGATAAAATAGGTAAAGATTCCTTTGCATGCATTGATAATGTGCTGCTAGTTGATCGTTTAAAATACAATTTGATTAATGTCAGTCAATTATGTGATTCTGGTTTTGAAGTGTCTTTCAATCAAAATTTTTGTGAAGTCAAAAACAAGGATGGGTTCATATTCTTTTTTTGCCAAAAGACAAAACAATCTTTGCAAAATCAATTTGGAAGATTTTCAAAATCAAAATATTTCTTTATTTATATCTACTAATCAAGAAAAATTGATTTGGCATAAAAAACTAGGTCATATCAGTTGTAAACATATTTCCAAGTTGATTAAACATGATTTGGTAAGAGGTTTACCAAAAATGTGTTTTAATAAGGATTTCTTTTGTGAAAGTTGTCAAAAAGGAAAACAAGTTAAAACAACGTTTCCTTCTTAAAATGTTGTAACTTCTTCTAGACCTCTAGAGTTGTTACATATAGATTTATTTGGTCCATCTAGAACATTAAGTCTTGGCGGAAAGAAGTATGGTCTTGTTATTGTTGATGATTTCACTAGATTTTGTTGGATATTATTTTTATCACA
>JANTNU010000235.1:30590391-30601069 GCA_024752395.1 Erythroxylum havanense | reverse complement strand
ATATGTCATTTGGTAATTAAAAGAGAGAGGAAAAGGGTCGTTGACCCATTTGAGATCCATTATTTAATACCCAATAATCATTATCTTGGGTTCATTTTATAGGACTCAAACTATAAATCACATGAGTCATTTAATATTTTAACAATCTCCCACTTAGCTCATGTTTTGACTTGGTGATCTAACAATAAAACTTTAAGTGCACACAATGTATGGAATTGATCAAGTCATCCTTAATTGAATTAAGCTGATAGGATCATGGCGGTCACAAGTTATATAACATGATTCCTTCCATGTATCACATAATCAACTCAACTTAACAAACTTTAAGTTGGTAATTCGGTAATTATTATCTCACAAATAATAAGTATTGTATATAACATAATATGGATAATCAATAAGTAAGCAAAGACATATAACTGTGATTGAATTCACAAGTGTCATAACAATTCGAGTAAGACAATTATATGTGTATAATATACATGTTATGTTGGGACCTGATTTTGAAACCGGATCCCAACCGGAAAAAACATAAAACAAAGCGAAACAAATGAACGGACGCAAACAAAATCGGAGGAATCCGAAGCGGAAACATATGTCGAAAAACAAAGTGGCAGAAAGCGAAATAAAAAACAAAAGCGAATTCGAAAGAACGGAACATAAGGCGAAAGTCAAAGCAAACAAATCGAATCAAAAGACGAACGAATAGAATGGCTCGGAATCAAAAGCAAACAAAACGGTTCAATCAAATTATAAAGCAGAAACAATTCTAAAGCAGATCCGACATCCGAAAATGTGTATCTTAATGAAAACTAGCGTTGGAAACCATAAGACTAAACCAATCCGAAACCGGTATAAATTTTTTTCTTTCTTTTTCATCTTATTCGTCTTTATTCAAAACCATTCCTATTTCCCATTTGGAATTTATCCTCAATCCAAAAACTCAATTCATATATATCCTTCTTATACAATCATATCCCATCATGTTGAACAAAAAAATCTTATTATTCTATTTCTTTTTCCATAAAAACAATCACACAAATCCATATCCTCAATTCACACACAATAAGCACTTCATATATCTCAATTCCAGCAACACAAATCATCGGACCTCCTATCCGGAATCCCTGCATAAACAAACACATTCATATACCTATAACACTTCAATAATTCTCAATCAATGATCAGTATCATCGGACCTTCCGTTCGGAATCCATATCATAATCAATCCCATTCATATACAAACACATTCATATATCATAACCATACAAATTAATATCACAATTTCCATACGCAAATCCATAATTTAATCCATCCCATTCATACATCATAACCATACACAAATTTATATCTCAAATCCATACACAAGTCTAGCAGTCACTTACATTCCAAAATAATTACACTACAAACCTTAATGGCATTCCAAGCCATATACAAAACCAATACCAAAATCGAAAATACACAAAACACAAGATAAGCAAAAATCAAACAAAAGCCTTGACTTTTTTTCATCCGATCTCTTGCTCGATACCTGAAGATAGGGATGAAAGGGGGGTGAGCTTTACAGCTCGTGGATAATATGTTTATAAATCGAAAATAAGAAAAATAAATCAATTTTCAAAACGTTTGCCATTTATAAACATTTCATAGCAGAAAAATTCATCAAAAGCTTATTTTTCATAATTTCTCAATTTCAAAGAATTCATGAACAATTTCAAAAACATAGATGCATCACATTATAAACAAAATCAAAAACATATAAACACATCAGAATGGTTTGGGTCGATCCAAAATAGAACGTACTACACTTTTTCACATAGCGGTCCGGTATAGCCGTGAACTTACGGGAGTCTGTAACGGAGCTCCAATGCCACTAGCGGGCAGGCGGGCGAAGCCTATAAAAAGACAAGTGCACTTGACTCAACTTATGAGACCTAACCAAACCCACATAACACTTTTCACACTTAAAAATCGGATTGTCATAAAGCATATTTCGAAAACTTAATTTTCATATCATGTCATATCAAACACATTGACATTAACAATTTCACACATTCAAAAATCACATGAAAATCATTCAATTATCAAACAAATTTCCACAATTTCAAAATTCACATGATGATCAAAATCACATAACAATTCTTTTGCAATATCATCAAATAATTCAAACACAATGCACGAAACAATTGCATCATTTTATTAAATCATCCGAAACAATTGTAACAATTTATCCAATTATTCGAAAACGATAATTTAGAAACATTTGCTTTCTTGATTTTTCAAAAACACGTAATTAGCTTATAATTCAAAATATAAATACGGTACTCACCTCATTTCCATGCTTGAAACTTGTCCAAAGCATCAATTTCTCCATTGCCTCACTTAAATTTTCCTAATTCATGACAAAAACTATAATTAATAACCATCCAAAATTGAATAATTTATACCATGCAATCACCAAAATTGAGCTTGGAAATCACAAACCCATACTATTTTTAAGCTATCTAAACCAAAAACTCATTAAAAATTCAAAGATCAAATATCGTCTCTTACCTTAATCTTCACCATTTTCAGATTTTCTTGGTTCATCTTGGAGCTCTCATCTTCTTCCATCTTTTCCCTCTTGAATTACTAAAAAAACGCGCTTGAAAGCCCTTAAAAATCGAAACCCTATTTTTGTTCTTCTTCTTGTCTTCTTTCCACCGAAACTTGCTTTCTTTCTTTCTTCTTCTTTTATTTCTTTCTTTCCCTCAAAGTCGTGACTTGCCTCTTCTTAAACGACAGCCCCCTTCTTCTTACATTTAATGAATGAGAAAAGACCATAATGCCCTTCCTTAAAAGCCTAGAAACTTAAAAGCTTAAGTAACCTTCCAATTTTGCCCTTCATGCCTTCTTTACACTTTAATTTCTAACACTTTAATTTAATATAATTCAATCAACTTATTCCATATGATCTTACTCAATTTAACATGCTAATTATTCACATTAACATGCTAATTAAGTCCTCAAAATCATAAATTTAATCAAAGTCTCAAAATTCATCAAATCATGCTTAACTTAGGACATCAAATTAAAGGAATTGGATAAATCTTCCTTCTAAAGAAATGTTCCTTATTATCTCAATTTCATAACGCCACCAAAATCATTTAATTTGGATCACCACACCAAAAGTTATACTCCAAACATTTTGGACTATCATTATGCTAACACATTTTCCAGAGATGTACTTCCATCCAAAACTTGATATTCTTAAAGACTAAATTGAAACTCGAATCCCTCATAACAATTGTAGCCCAATTTCTCTAGTTTAATCCAATCTAAGAATCACCTCATTTGGATGCTTAGAGAAAAAGCTATGGTCAAAATACTTTCAGATCTTACTAATCCAAGACTGCACATTGAACTCGACTTCAATTCAGAAATTGAAAGTCTTAGGGGCTAAATTGAAATTTAATTCCTTCATATGACTTGTAGCCCCATGTCTATATTTTATTTTTCAACAAGAATCAATTCAATCGATTCTCTACAGATCAATAATTTCTCATAATACTGAACCATTTTCAGAAAATTATCTAACTCACTTTGATTAAATCAATCATCCTCAATTTAATATCAAAAATCATAAATTTCTCATTCTGAAGTAGATAATTGTCTTAGGAATCCAAAGCTTCGAAAATCAAATCAATCGGATGTCAGACGGAAAAGTTATACACAAAAGATTAAACAAGGGTCGGATTAGGGGAGGAGAATGGCAAAAATCCCAAAACGGCGTCATATGCGAGGGAGGAAGAAGAAACAAGCAAAAAGGCGTCGCATGCACGGGAGGAGCAGGGCGGCGTCGCACGCAGAACTCAAGAGTCCAAAATTTACAAACTTGGTATTAATAAAAATCTGAAAGGAAGCTCTACAACTTCCATGAAGAACTCGAAAACTAATTCAGCCTCTAAAGGGGTCAAAATCCCAATCAAACTTTCTGTCCAAAATAAAGTCTCCCTAAACAATAACTCAACTTTGAAAATTTTTATCTTTCAACTCCAAGGTTCAAACATGTCATATTTTATATCAATGAAAAGATAAAAAAGCAACCTACAACTTTCATAAAAGACAAAAAAAAATCAATTTGGCCTCTAAGGAAGTCAAATTTTCAATCAAAAGTTTTGTCCACTAATAATCATGCCAAACAGTAGCAGAAACTTCTAAAATTCATAACTTCCTATTTCATAGCCCAAAATTTCCATACTTTACATCAATAGAAAGATCATAACATAATCTAAAACTTTCATGAAGAAATTCAAAGCAATTTCAACCTCTAGCTAAGTCAATTTTTCAATCAAAGTTTCTGCCCTGTTAAAAACCACCTAAACAAAATCCAAACTTCACACATTCACATCTTTCTATTCCCACATCCAAAAATTACATGTTATACATCATTGTAAAGCTATAAACTTCCTCTACAACTTTCATGTAGAACAGTTACTCCAATTTAGACCACATCAGTACAGAAATTGGCCTCAAAGCAGTACACACAAACTTACCCTTAATAGCAATTTTAAAAACAAAGCAAAATAACCCTTAACTTTGAAAGATCATAACTTTTAATCCCGATATCGAAAAATGTCATTTTTTAAGGCGATAGAAAACTCTCAACAGAAGCTACAAGTTTTATGAAGATCATTTGATGAAATTCTACCTAAATCATCCCAGAAAAATTTACAAAGTTTTAGCTCAAAAGTCAACTCTTCATCTCCAAAAAGTCAAACTTTCATAATTCAACAAATTCTCACACTTTCACTCTTTATTTCTTGATTTTTAGCTTCCATTTCAATTAACTCATTCACTTTAACTTTCATAACCTATACAAATCTACTCAATTATCAAAGTCATCAAAACCAATCAATTCTTTTCTCATCAATTTTTCTTAAAGCACAATAACGTTTATAACACAATACATATACAAAAACACTCATTTAATTTCATTTATTATTTATAAATTCTACTTAAAAATCGGGGTCCAATATGTTAGAACGCTATGTTAACAAATACTTATCTGTAAGGCCCATCTATTTAACATGATCAATAAATGTTTTGGGCGGTAAGTCTTTTGTTAATAGATCCACTATCATGAGATCGGTGCTAATATGCTCAATTGATGCTTTATGTTTTTGAGCTTCTTCTTTCATAGAGAAATATTCCAAATCCATGTGTTTTGAATCCTTTGAATATTTATCATTCTTAGAGAAAAATACGGCTGCGAAATTATCACAATAAATTCTTAACAGTCTGATAATACTGTCGATAAGACTAAGATCTAAGATAAAATTACGTAACCACAATCTATGAACCGTGGCCTCAAAGCGCACCACAAATTCAATCTTCATAGTGGAAGTAGCAATGATGGACTGTTTTTTTACCTTTCCACAAAATTGTTCCTTCGGCTAATAAGAACATATAATTGAATGTAGATTTCATGAGTGTACACAGTCGGCATAGTCTAAATCTGAATAATCTATCATTTCGAGATGGGTTGATTTCATATATATGAGCATATAGTCCTTGGTGTATTGTAAGTATCTAAGGATTTTTTTTGTAGCTTTCCATTAGTCCATTCCAGAATTGCTTTGATATCATCTTAGCATTCCAACAGCAAAATTAATATCTAGCCTAGTGCATGTTTGAGCATATATTAAGCTCCCAACTACTGACGCATAAGGAATAGACTCCATGTCCTTATGTTCCAAATCATTTCGTGAACATTGCATTAAAATAAATTTATCCCTTTTTTGAATTGGAACTATCCTTATGGGGTATTTTTTATTTGAAATTTTTTAATACTTTCTCGATATAACCTTTATGATACAATCCAAACAATCTTTGTGATCTATCCCGAAATATTTCTATTCCTATCACATAGGATGCCTCACTTATATTTTTCATTTCGAAATTATTAAAAAGAAAATTTTTTACATCATGTAACAAAACAATATTATTCGCAGCAAGAAAGATATTGTTAACATGTAGGACTAATATAATGAACTTTCTCTCACTTACCTTCATATAGATACATCGATTAACAGTGTTTTTTTTTTCAAAACCATAAGAAATAATGATATTTTAAACTTAAGATACCATTGTCAGGAAGCTTACTTCAATCTATATATTAACTTCTTTAATTTACAAACTAATCATTCCTTTCCGGTGATCATGAAACCTTCCGATTGATCCATATATACTTCTTTTTCCAATTCACCATTTAAAAAGAGGGTCTTTACATCTATTTGGTAAAGCTCTAAATCCATAGCAATTCTTAAGGAGTCCTTCTTTGAAACTGGAGAGAAGGTCTCTTTATAGTCAATACTATTCTTTTAAGTGTAACCTTTGGCAACAAGTCTGGCTTTATACCTTTCATTATTGCCTTATGAGTCACGTTTGGTCTTAAAGACTCATTTATAGCCCACTTATTTTGCACCTTTCGGTAACTTAATCAATTCCCAGACATTGTTATCATCCATTGATTTCAACTCTTCTTTCATAGCATTGAACCGTTTTTCACAATTGTTACATTCTATGGCTTGTTTGAACGAGCCTAGATCTTTATCAATGCTCAAGTCACATTCATGTTCAAGTGAGTAAATTTCATAGTCACTTGAAATAGTTGGTCTTCTTTGCCTTACAGACCTTCGTAATGCTATGTCTTGTAACATTACTTGATCATTTGTAACTTGAACACCATTAGTTGGTTCGTCATTAATATGTTCAATTTGTGAAATTGGAACATTAATTGGTTGTTTTGGTATGTTGCGTATCCGTGATACAAAAAAAAGAATAACAACTGGTGGAATCACGTTTGATGTGGTAGTGTCTACTCGTCTTGGATTAGTTTATACTCAATTCTCATGAATATCCACTTTTTGTGGTTCTCCACTCCCACTGATTTGACTATTCTCAATGAATCGAGCGTTATCAAACTCAACTATTCTCGTACTATGGTTAGGAAAATAAAATCTATATCGCTTGAATTTTTCAGAATAGCTAATGAAAAAACCACTAATAGTTCTTGCATCAAGTTTCTTTTCATGTGGATTATACAACCTTACTTTTGCCGGAGAATCCTAAATATAAAGGTGTCGTAAATTGGGTATCCTTCCTGTCCATAGTTTATAAGGTGTCTTAGGAATTGTTTTACTAAGAATCCTATTAAGCAGATACGTAGCGGTCTTTAATGTATGTATCGACAATGATAATGGTACAGAACTATAACTTGACATACTCATAACCATATCTATAAGAGCAAGATTTCGCCTTTTGGCTACACCATTTTGTTATGATGTCCCAGGTGTGTGTATTGCGCACATATGTCTCGACTTTCAAGAAACTTTGCAAATGGACCTGGATATTAGCCACTTTCATCAAATTTTTCATAATATTCACCACCTCTATTAAACCTCATTATCTTTACTTTTCTATCTAACTGCCTTTCTATCTCATTAATAAACACCTCTAGGATGTCTACAGACTGAGACTTCTCATGCAACAAATGAATATAACCATATCATGAGAAGTCAATAATAAAGGTAATGAAATATTTTTTGTCGCCCTAAGAAGGAATGTCAAAAGGACCACAGATGTTAATGTGTCTTAATTCCAATAATGTGGTACTTCTTATGGCTGGATGCTTTGATATAAGTTTGGTTTGTTTGCCTTTAATGTAATCTATACATATATCTCAGTCAACAAAATCCAATGAAGGTAATACGTCTTTTTAAATAACCTTTATACCATTTCCTTGGATATATCACCTAATCTTTTATGCCACAAAAGAGTAAAACATTCATTTTGTGCATTACATTTACTTTCTATAATATGGTCAACCTGAAATAGAGATTCAGCAAAATCAACATCAAGATTGAAACGATATAAACAATCATTTAATGTACCAAAACCATAATAGTACTTACATTTATACAATGATAAAATATCATTTCCAATCTTAAATTGAAATCCTACATCATCCAAATTTGCAACAGAAACTAAATTCCTAACACATTTAGGAACATAAAGACATTTTTCTAGATCTAGGGAACATCCAGTGTCTAAGATCAATCAATATATCCTAATTCCCTCTATTTGTTCCTTCTTTTTATTCCCCATATACAAGAACTTTTCAATTCCGTTTATAGGTTGGATTGAAAGGAATTCCTGTTTAACACGTGGCATATGAGTGGTTGCATCAGAATCTAATCACCAGGTATTATTAGGCACTTTAATAAGATTTGATTCGAAACATTCTGAGACATAGTATACACCTTTCTTTTCGACCCAAGTCTTTCATTTAGGACAATCTTTCTTAAAGTGACCAAACTTCTTGCAGAAGAAGCACATCTTATCTTTATTGATTCGACCCTCGTTAACTTTGCTGAGAGATTTGTCCTTATCTTTGCCTTTCTTTCCTGGTTTATTCTTGCTGCTACTAGCTACTGGATGAAATGTAAGATTAACGAAGCACTTCTTCATTTTCTTTAATCTCCTTTCCTCCTGAACTAACATGGCCTTAATTTCTTAAAGATTCCATTTTTCTTTAATAGTATTATAATTCATTTGGAATTGGTCAAACTCTAGAGGAAGTGAGTTAATTATAAACTGTACTAGAAAGGAATCACTCACATCTATACCCATAGATTTCAACTTTGTCGTTAGGTTTGACATATGAGTTATATGATCGTGAATGGGTTGTGACCAGTTAAACTTCTTAATCATTAGCTCACTCATTAAAGTCCCTACTATGGACTTGTCAACTGTTTTAGATTGAGAGTATTCCTTAAGCTTTAACATGAATTCTTTTGCATTATTCGTCTTAGGCATTGATGGCTTCACATTTTCTGCGATTGACATTCACATCAAACTTAAACTTAGCTTGTTAGACCGTTCCCAAGCCTCATAATAAGACTTGTCAATTTCAGAACTAGTCTCAGTTATAGCTATGGGCTGTACATATGAAACTATGGCCAAGTCTAAATCCATTACACCCAGTTGGAGTTGGATTTGTTCATCATATATAAGGTATAATTTCATTGTAACAAAGGTACGCACGATCATAACCTAGTTCTCTCAGCTTTTACAGCAGTCCCACCTTCACCAAAGACTGACTTGAGCATCGGAGGGGCTAATCGGGACACAACCCCCGACGTGCCTTCCTTTGTTTTGCAGGTACCTTCACGTCGAAGTCATCCCAGAAAGCAGCCAGCTCATGGATCCAAACGGCAATGTTCCGTTTTGCCAAAATTCGGCAGAACCAATTGGCGCCCACCGTGGGGCCCGACTTCAGGGCACCACTTCCAGAAACACATAGATCAGTCATGCAGCGACGATCAACCCTGAGATAGCCGCTGTCACGGCTCTGGCGATGTAACGCATGGGTTTGTAATTACCTGCAACCCTGCCGCCTGCACCTCATGTTTCCCACACGAAATCTTCAGACCCGAACGATCAACCACAACCTCAAGCCTTGGAGCAAGAAGAACAAAGCGTGGCTGTGGAGGATAGCGCTGCGGGCAATACGCGTCCGAATATCCAACACCGATCGGATGCAGATCCTCATCCACCTACACACACCTCCCTCACCCGAAAGCAGATAGAGGAAGCGGCCGATCAACCGATTCGCCAGATTTTGCAGTCCCAGCCACCACAATGGCAAGCTGCACGACAAACCATGACGATCAACCGAAATGCCGGGCAACAAGATGACCGATCGACTGAGGCTGTTAACATGATATTTGGTGGAAATACAGCGGAGGGATCCATCGCTAAAGGGCGAAAAAGGCATGCCAAACAGGTCAGCACAGACTCATCCACCAAAAGGCCGAGGGAGAATGATGAGGTGATATCGTTCGACGAGTCTGACCTTGATGGTGTAAGCTGTCCTCACGATGACGCCCTCATTGTAAATTTGAACATGGATGGCTACGAGGTGAAGCGGGTGATGATAGATACGGGAAGCTCGATCGACTTGCTGTATTATGAGGCCTTCAAGCGAATGGAGGTACCCGAGGATCGACTACTGCCCGCAGACGGACCTATCAAAGGGGTAACTGGAGCATCAGCTTGCCCACTCACCCGAGTCTATTTAAAAGTGAAGTTCAGGCAAACGCCATGCCAAATAGAAAGGGACGTTGAATTCCTAGTCGTTAAGTTTCAAGGGGCGTACAATGCAATAATCGGATGAGCTATACAGAAAGCCCTTAGAGCGGTCGTCTCCACCTACTACCAAGCCATGAAGTTCCCGACACCCCACATAATTGGTATTGTTAAAGGGCATCAGAGAATCGCCAGGGAATGTTACTTAGCGGAGACAAAAATATTAGACGGGGCGGTAGTCCTGACGAGCTCTCTTGATGTGAGAGCAGATGAGGAGATGGATAGGATGAACCCAGTGGAAGAAACTCAGCGGGTAGTATTGGACGAGGCCGACCCCTCTAAATTTCCCGATCGGTCACCTCGCACTCACTCGATATTCGACAAGATTACAAGCCAGTTAGGCAAAAGAAGCGACCACACTGCAAGGAGCGACAGGGAGTGATTAAGAAAGAAATAGAGAAACTACTCGAAGTCGGGTTCATTCGAGAAGTTAAGTACCCCGAATGGCTCGCCAATGTGGTTTTAGTGAAAAAGAAGAACGGGAAGTGGA
>JANTNU010000235.1:30498473-30508785 GCA_024752395.1 Erythroxylum havanense | reverse complement strand
CCCATTAATACAGCAGAAAGCTTCACATAAGTTTTCCACGGGTT
This sequence comes from Erythroxylum havanense, assembly GCA_024752395.1. NCBI lineage: Eukaryota > Viridiplantae > Streptophyta > Magnoliopsida > Malpighiales > Erythroxylaceae > Erythroxylum > Erythroxylum havanense. The sequence continues at coordinate 30,508,741 of JANTNU010000235.1, read as the reverse complement.
CACCATTTGCTTGGTGGTGAAACCCTGCAAGTATATGAGAGCCAGGTACACAAATCCTTGCACAAAGGTGAAATACCAACCGTAGCTGAAATTTCAGGGAAGGAAACGATTACGCGTATGAAGACGAATTGAAACCGATCAAAAGAAACGTTGATTTTTTTACCTGAATTGTAGCCGATTATATACATATTCCTGGAATAAGCCAACGACAGACCAAAATTATCAGTACTTAACCAAATTACCAAGTCAGATGTTATAACCCTGAGTCCTTAGACGAAGCTAAAACAAATTACGCAGAAAGAACAAGCATTCGGGATACTTTTCGTACTTTTAAGTCCCATACCTAAGCCGATATTCATATTTGGCAAAACAACAACACATGTAACCGAAACGAAGAAGAAGAAGAAAAACAACTGCATGCAGAAAGATTCAACGGGTATTACGCGAACAAACGCAAAAAGGAACAAATTTGAGGATTACACATCAAAGAAGAACCAAAACACAGAGCCAAAAAACACGAGAAAAACAAAACCAACCTCGCAAATGCCATTAACAAGGTACCCAAAGAAGAACCCAGAAGAACAAATAAGGAATTGTTGCCACTTGGGTCTATCAGAGAGAGAAATCCCGAATAAAGACCGCGATTGATCCTCGCTCTTCATCTCACAAGTCGAGCAACAGTCTGTAAAATCAAGAGGCGAGCAGCAATATATATATATATAAAAGATAAACAAGACCCTGAAGGGGCAACAAAAAAGGGTCCCCTAAAAAAAGATCGCTTGCTTGTGTTAATACTGCATGGAACAGCGATACAACGAGAAAAACGAAATATAAAATGAAGAAGCTAGGTTGTTGAATGAGAGAAGAAAAGTATCTGACGGTAAACTATGAGAAGAAAAGCGCGAGGGAGAAGCGTTTTTTGGGTTTTTTTTGGCTCCTCCTCTCTAGACAATAACAAAGAGAGGTTTTAAGAGGGAAGGTGAAGGGAACTTGCAAATAGGGACAAGATACGGAACTGAAGAGTTACATTTCTCGGAAAACGGGTTTCACGAGAACAATAATTTTTTGGTTAGACGAGAACATGAACATCTTTATATGATATTAAAAATTAAAATATGAAGATCTCAATTATAAGAAAACACTTTTAAGTTGTCTATTTTTAAACTAATCTCTACTCGAGCTAAATAAGTCCCTTATAAAAGATAAAAATTTGACCTTAAATTTTAAACAATTATATATATAAAAACGATTTGAACCCGCGATCTCACTTAATTACCGAAAACTCCTTTTTTTTAATTTATTGGTGATAGAACATCGTCGATTCAAATCAAAGGAATTATAAACAAGTCAACATCCTATAGCTGTTTACGGGACATAAAATTAAAACGTGTAAGCGTCTTATGGAATATGAAATAAGAAAAGAAACGAATTGGGTTAAAACTTGAAAACGAAACATTGGTGTGAAATATATACATAATATTAAAAATATATAATCAAGTTAAATACGTATGACATATTATATTAATTTTGTGTAAGCCTCAGACCACCTGGTCACCTAATCTGGCAGGGGAAGAAACTGAATTTCTCCCAGCTAGACGACAACGTTTTTGCAGACGCGATAGCATTTGACATTTAATCAACATTATCATCTAGCAATTAAAAAAAAAACCTATAGACGACAATGTTTAGCATAAACTCCGTCTAAAATTGTGCATGCAGTTCAGAGAACATCCCTAATTGCTTATTTTTGGTTACGAAATTTGTTTAAATAGGTTGGAGACAAGTGCAATTGACGTGGAACCATTGTTTCTTGTGGTGAAGTGGAGATAATATAGTTCCCTGACTACTAATTGTTTGTCATTCTTTGTTATTATGTTTGTGCCTTGTACATTACTAAAGATGGTCCCAGTGACACATATTCTTTCTATGATATTCATCTCTGAATGTATAAACTATTCTATCTATGATATTCATCTCTGAATGTATAAACTATTCTATCTTTTTATATGTATTTAGGATGTGATGGTTTCTTAGAGAATGAGGGCACTAATAGATAATAAAGTAACAAATCCAGTATTCCTTATTTACAACCTGTTTGGAACACAATGTAATTAAATTCAATTCACTTGTTTGGAACAAAAAGATAGCCACAAATTCAATTCACGCGTGGATTTAAACCTCACTTTCTTTGTAAATTCAATTCACGCTATAATTCACGTTAATTGAACTACAAAGCTGCTACTCTTCCTTACTCCAAAACTGCTACTCTTCCTTTTTAACATTGAAACCAATAATACCCACAACTTCAAGGCAGTAACCCTATCACAACAACCGGCCACTCTTCTCCCACACACTAGACGACGCCACTCTTCTCCCAACGGTAGACCCATGCACCAGTAGACTAGACAACGTCACTCTTCCTCAATCAGTCAGTCCTCTCGCACAACACACCACACCAAGCAGAACAGACCAGAGGAATGAATATTTAAAGTTACGTTGTCTTATCTGGTCTCAGGGATTTGGGAAGAGATAAATCAAAGAGCTTTCAGGGAGAAATACAAAGAACTAAGAGCTTCAATTAGATCAGGATAGATATATACACTTGCGTCGGAGGAATATTGCAACTGACAAAAGAGAGAGAAACGAATATGGATCTTGGGTTTTTGGTTATTAAATATGAAAGCTTCTAGATCGACTAAACAAAGACTTATAGTTAGCTCCTGAGTTATTTTAGGTTGTTAAATATTGGAAGCTTTTAAATGTCAAATAATACATCATTATGCAAATTACCATTTTTTATTGGTTAAAGGAAAAATAATTACGAGAATGAAAAAGAATAAAATCACAATAGTAATTGATTTTTTTTCATTCCTTATTAAGGTTAACTCTTTTTAGTTTAATAATATTATTTAGAAAATTCAAATGTTCTATGCTATCACAGAAATTACCCAAATTGTGAGTAGAATTAGTAATTTTAATAAAAGAGTATATCTTATCCAATGATATAGGTTGAAGATTAAGCCTCTCGTGTCATCTCTATCATCTATTTTTCTTATGGCTTGGTATATAATAACTCTTAGTTCGGTCTAGCCTGATACTATTTGCAATCGATTTTTTCTTTTCATTTTAATAATGAACTTTTTTTATGATATTACTTATAATGAAATTGATGTTTATAAGTTGCTCTATGTACGTGTAAATGTTTATTAGTTAATAAGATTATTTTTTAGTCAGGGATAAATGTGTAATATGAAATAATTGAATTCATTTTGATTGTGTTCCAAACAGTGTAATTGCATTCAATTCTAATATTACTGGATTTGTTCTAAATAGTGTAAATTGAATTCAATTCAATCTCATTAATGTAATTGAATTCAATTCGTTAATGAATTCAATTCGAAGGTTTCCAAACAGGCTGTTAGTTTTCCATTTAGTCGTAATACAATATGAAACGCTGATAAAACTTTAGGTAGACATATGCATTGACAACGTTAAAAACTTCAAATTTCAATTCCATATTATCCAGCATCTATCAATTCTTGCATGTATTGTCAGCAATTGAAAGTTGCTGCAAAGGAAAAGAATGAAATTTGTTACATACAAATTTCCGTTAACGATTATTTTCATATACATTAATTATAAGAAGGATAAGCAACCTTTAGTCCACACATAATAGTGGCAGTGATTATTAATTCTAGAGACGAAGGTGAAGCTAATAAATTATTATGCAACAACTGGGGAGGTAGAGGTTCTGTTAAATATCATTTTTGATAATTGACAAGTTGAGAGAGGCATAGTTCTACTATCTTTACATACATCTCATCCCAGTTGCCTTTAGTAACATGAAAAAGTTTTGAATGTGCCTATTAGAAGCTCCAATAAGGGTGTATGGGAATCTCCAAATACCTTTTCTAATTTATGTGATTGCTGTTGCATATAGATTATAAGAATCCAAAGATCCTTTACGATTGTTGTTATATAGTTGTAGAATTAATACAAACTAAATGACAACCAAATAATATGTATAAACAACCAAATAAAGAGCTATTAGCATAACCTAAATTTGATGACAAAATGTCAATCATTGTTTTAGTGTACATTAATAAATGTCCTTAATCTTTTTTACATTTTCACTTAAGAAAGTATTTTAAGTAAACATATCTTATGGAAATAAATGTGAAATAGTTTCTATAGTATTTTTTTCAATTAGTTTTTGCTCAATTAACCTTAGTTAAAGTAGCTTATATGTGGGTTTGTATGTGGTTATTTACAAATTGCTATTTACGTATCGTTTGCATGGTTGTTAACTTGTTATTCGCAAGGTTATAATGACTCAATATAGAACTTTTAAGTTATATTATGGTAGATACTTTGAGAAAGATCCCAAGTTGAGTTATACGGGTGGATTTCGAGTTATTTTGATAAAGTAAATCTTGATTTTGTCAACTATAGACAAATATATGAGATGGGGAAGGAACTCATATGCTTACAAGTTAACAAGAGAGATTTTCATTTTTTTGATTTAACAAGTCTTTAAGGCTTACTGAATATAATGAAAGTTGCATTAGGTTAATCGATCTTTTAAAAATACATGGGACAATTAAGGTGTATCACACACACAAACTTGATAATCCAATTATGGCTCCATAAGTTTTAGCTATAAGAGGTCATGATAAGGATATTAGGCATGATGAAGTTGGTGTAGATATCAATAAAGAAGAGAATAGTAATGATGGTGATATGGGCACTTGTGATAATGAAGATGAAGGTGTTAATGAAGCTAAAGGTGACGATGAAGTTGAAGGCCTTAATGAAGTTGAAGGTGATGATAAAACTAAACGCAATGATGAAGTTGAAGGTGTCCACAATACATTTGATGTTTCAATTCTAGATGGACACCAACAAATAGAGAATGATTCTCGTGATTATGAAAGTTTCGTTGCTAGTGATGAATATCTTAGTGGAGAGGAGCCTAGGTAACGAATTAGAAGACTTAGCACAAGTGATAAACATGAAGCAAGTGGTAGTTCGTTAAATTGGACACTAGGTATGGAGTTTGCCAATGCTAAAAAGTTCAAAGACATTATTGGTTTAATATGCAATGGGAAAAAAAGTAAGTCTAAGTGAATTAGAGTTGGATACATTAAAGGTTACAAGTGGAAATTGTATGCTATCTATGATAGTAATGAAATATATTTCAAAATATAAACATATAGGTCTAAGCATACATGTTTCACAACAAACAAGTCTAAGATGGTATCAGCAAAGTTTTTGGATAGACAATTCTAAGAAAGAATGCTAGAAAAACCTAGCAATACCACTGCAAAGATAGTTAAAGAGTGTAGAGAAAAATTGAACATATTTGTCAATTCTAATATGTACACGGCTACCAAGAGAAAGTTAAGAAAAGTGCGAACATTAAATTATGCCCGTGAATATTTGAAGCTCAAAGGTTATATTGAAGAGTTGAAACATAGCAATCTTACATTAATAGTGGAATTGCAACTGTCTGCAAATCAAGAAACCTCATTATTATAGTTCAAGAGGTTATACAATTATTTTGGAAATAAGAAACATGAGGCATATGAGGCCCATATTTGGGATGGATGGTTGTTTCTCGAAAAATGAATTTCAAGGGCAACTAATCAGTGCAATTAGAAGGGATGGAGATAAAGGCATGTATCCTATAGTGTAGGTAGTTTTTGAAGTTGAAAATATCGATTTATGGAGTTGGTTTTTGCCACTCCTATTTGCTAATTTGATGTTGGAAGATGGAGGAGTCAAAATAATTTGAACTTTAAATTTGTACTTTTAAAGTTCTCATTTGACTTTATATAAATGTTAAGTTGTGTCTCTAAGACCTTTAAATTGACCAATATATTGAGTTTCTCAAATTTTATATTTCTTGTCAAGCGAATTGAATCATGCAACATACGAGTATATCTTTGGGCATAGTTAATTATCTGAAAAGTTTAGAATAAAATAGCTTAGTTGTTTTCTGTTTATTTCGAAGATAAATATATTTTATTAAATCGTGTAATCTTATAACTAGTCAAGTAGTGTTAAATGGACATTGAAAACAATCTAAGAATAAAAGGCTAATTTCTCGTAAATCTAGATAAGTAAAATAAACAACTAAAAAGGTAAACAGAGGTGAACATGCATATATGATTAGTAGGTATAGATAACTAGTGAGAATTGTATAATCGAATATGAAAGAGGTCATCTAGTCTAAATTATTATATGAAATAGTTGGATCATGTATTACGTCTAGTAAATGTTGAAATAATAGTCGATTAAATTTGTAAATTAAACAACTTCGTAAAAAATCGCTTAATTGATGTGGAGGAGAGATAAATATACAACTTATAGATAAGAAAAACATAATTGGCAGGCATAAATAATTCATAAGAAAATAAATATGCATAAAGCTTGATGAAATGAAAAGAATGATTGTATTCATTGTTATTTGGTGATGAAACGATAAAAAACTAACAAACTTATACCTGTTCTTATTTCCATTTGAAAGTCAATCCTAGGCAAGAGTCGGATTTTAGAGAGAAGTTAAGAGAATTGCGAGTAGTTTATTATTCCATGTCCTAAGGAGGTTGCAGCCTCTGCATTATATAGAAAAAAAAGAAAGAGGTCAAAAAAAGGTGTCCTAAGTAATTTGGTTCCGCCTTACCTTTAACTTGAGTTTTGGGTAGCAAAGTGCTATCAGAGCTCAGGTATGAGCCTAAGGCTTACCCTACGTCGTGAGTTCAAATCCTAGAATGAATTTGCTCAGTGTGATCCCGAAGTCGCAAACCAAAAGGGGAGACTAAGGGCGTCGCGTAGCGGATACGTGATGGGTTTAAGTAATTTGGTTCCACCATACCTTTAACTCGAGTTTTGGATATCAAAGTTTCTATTTTGATATGGTCCACTATAGGCAAGTCAACTTTAGATTAATGATCTACGTTGTACTTAGGATATTCATTAATATTATTACATAAAATATTCATTAATATTATTACATATCTCCATCAATATAATATTTCTAATAAAATTATCATTCCTAACAAATGAAAAGAACTATGAAAAATATATGCTAAATCAATAAGAAGTTTAAAGGTACAAATATGAAAATGAAAGTACTTAAAGCAATAGAACCAACATTGTATTTTTTTAAGCAATTGATTCACATATTCAAAATACCACCACTTAGCATGTATAAATTTCATCACTATTTAGAAAACATATCACACTATATACCACAAAAAAACCACCACTATGCACAAAATGAAACTGTAATGCTATATATAAAAAAAATACTATAATCTTATACAAAAAATATCACCATTTTATTTAGTCCATACTAAAAATATCACTAGTTCATATTGTAGATATTATAACCTTCCATAAAAATAGCATTATCATGTACAAAAATTGTCGCCACCCTTTTACAAATACCACATGTTTATAAAACTATATGACCCCTATAAAAGGACGAGACTATAGAAAATATACAGCCACTCTATAAAAAAAATTTCATCCCAATAAACATATAAATACCATATTTACTTTAACATGCAAATACCACATCTAAGTATAATCAATACCATGATTCCATACAAATAATAACATCATTCCTTACCAAAAAAAAAATAGCATGCCTCTATTTAAAAAATACCATTATAGTAAATAAATAAGTACTACCTTTACTTTAATATGTAAATACTTCATCTACGCACAAATAATACAATGACTTCATACGAACAATATCATAACTCTTTACAAATAATAACACACCTCTATACAAAAAAAAAACACAATCGTAGTAAATAAATAACTAATTTATTTAATATATAAATACCGTATATAAATAACAAATAATACAATGATTCTATAAAATAATATCATTACTCCTTACAAACAATACTATGACTCTATACAAAAATTATCATCGCAATGAATAATTAAAACATTTACTTTAATATGTGAATACCACATTTGAATACAAATAAGACCAGTACTTCATATAAATAATACCATCGCTCTTTACAAACAATACTAGAACTTTATATAACACATATCATCACAATAAATAAATCATAACATATTTACTTTAATATGTGAATACCACATCTAAGTACAAGCAATACCATGACTTGATATATATAATACTATCACTATTTACAAACAATATCATGTCTCTGTACTAAAAATAAATTCACAATAAATAGATAAATACTACCTTTGCTTTGAGTGCAAATAATATCATGATTCCTTATAAGTAATATGGACACTCCTTACAAACAATATCATCTCTATACAAAAAAATACCATCACAATAAATAAACTAGTACCTCCTTTACTTTGACATATATATATATACAAAAAAAAAAACCATCATGATAAATAAACTAGTACCACTTTACTTTTATATATACACATATATATATATGTATATATATAGCATATTTAAGAATAAACAAATTCATGACTCCATACAAATAATACTATCATTCGATACAAATAATAACATGCCTTTACACAAAAATCATCATAATAAACAAATAATTAATAGTTTTACTTTAATATGAAAATATTACATATGACTACGAATAATTCCCTGACTCCTTACAAATAATACCGTTACTCAATATAAATAATATCATTTCGCAATATAAGTGATATTACAACTTTATGCGAAAAAATACTATCAACGTAAGTTCCTTGTTGTTGCCATAAACAAGTGGTTCTTACTCGTGTTCATGAAAGCCTTTTTCTAAGATAAGATTTGAGTATACACTTATATCCCAAACTGTGATCATCTAAGTGTTTCTTAATGAACATAATTTGATACATGTTTATTTTCTAAACCATTATTATGGATGATTTTGTAAAGAAACATTATTTTATAAATACCTGTTTGGTTAACCTTGTTCATAATAACTCAACATGGTGGATGAAAATTATAGTGCACTAATTTTTTAAATAAACTTAATTACCAAAAAAAATTGTTAACTAAACTTGAAATATTATCAATTATATACAAAATAAAATTAAATGTAACTTGTCTAATATCCAAGTTAAAAAATTCTTCTTAAATTGAGCATAACTTCTTTCTCATCTAAATTTTGATTAAGATGATTCAAAATACTAAAAAAAAGCTTAGGAAGTTCACTAATTTTTTTATATTTTGAACTCTTTTAAAACAAGTGAAGAATACAGCATGGAACAAGCCTATACCCTAAGGTTTGTCCTTTATTGATTTGTTTATTTACACCTTGTTTGGAACATAAGGAATTGAATTCAATTCACTTGTTTGAAACAACAAGAAAGCCAAGAATTCAATTCCAGCATGGGTTTAAACTCCCCTCCCTGTGTAAATTCAATTCACGCTATAAGTCGCGTGAATTGAACTCCAAAAGCTGCTGGATACTGAGCTTCCGTTGCTGTATATGTTTCATGCATGTATCCTTACGTATGTTTTGTATGAGATGCTTGCATGTTGTGGTTTATTCTTACATTTGGTATCAGAGCTTTGTTGCCTCTGTCTTGCTGTATAATATGATGAAAACCATCGAAACCATTGTCTCTGTTTTCCTTTGTTTTGGGTTGCGTTTTCTGTTGTATATATATATGTTGGAGGTTGTTGTTTTTTGTCGACCCCTTGGACCTCTTTGAGACGCTAGAGTTGTTTTTATCATCATCCATGGTGCACGCGATGTTTTCTGGACCGTGAAGGATGAGGAGGGACGACCATCGTGCGTGGAGCTTCGACGTTGTCCTTAAGAAGCATTGCATGCTCGAATTTTGGACGTCTCATGCGGTTCGCGTCATCCACGTCGTCCCAACACCGGCATCCGTGCAAACTTCGGCGTCCTCTGGTGGTCTGGATAGTTGGGGCTCCGACCTGCTCCAGCCAGGTCATGCCTAACCCAGCTAGAGGTTGAAGACGATACTATGTATAAAACTATAAAAGGCAGCCTCGCCCTCGCGAGCCTGCTCAAATATGACCAGCCTCGCGAGGCATTTCATTTTCAGCCAGCCTTGCCCTCGCGAGGCTGGCTTTTATAATTTATAGTTTTATTTATTTATATTAATAAAGTAAATTTCCTTCTTAAAATTTTTAAATTTATAATGGTATTTATTTTATTTATATGATTATTATGATTAGGTTTGTAGTTCAGTATATTACTTATGATAAATAAATGTATTATTTGAAATAAAAATGTCTATTATTATTCATAACATTATTAAATTCGATATTATTATTAACT
>JANTNU010000235.1:30377935-30396581 GCA_024752395.1 Erythroxylum havanense | reverse complement strand
ATCCAGTCAATTCCAATTTACAGTTAAATACCGGAAAATCATGAATGCATATACCTATGAATATATGCATATGCAGTAGACCAATTCTTCTACGATTAGGGGCCAGTAATATGCTCAGTCAATGAATGCAATGCAACCTATCAGTCTGTCCCAATTTACCAGAATACCCTTACTAACAGTAACGGGATGTTACATGTAGCTTAATTTCTCCCTTCTTCAATCTCCTACTGATCCTTAGACCTCGCAACATATTGTAGATGTTAAAGTTACTACCAGTATCTAATACCTATTTACTATAATTAATAGTAGTTAAAGAAATCATGAAAACATTTTTCATAAATGTCCTACCTTGTTTTTTTCCTTTCAAAATAGCCAAATACTCTAGGCAGTTCCTCTTCCAATGTCCCTTCTTTATACAGAAGAAACATTTAGCATCTGTTTATTCAACCTTCTTATCCTTACCCTTAGATTTGTTTCAAAAACCCTTGGGTGTAAGATGATTTTTTCTTGGGCTTCATCTTGCCCTTCCACTTATGTTAAAAAGAGTTACCAACCAAGTTAACAGACCCTGACACTTTCACATTCTCAGACGATGCTACTTGATTTTCATAATCGATCAAGAAGTTGAGCATTTCATAAAGATCACATTCCATCTTATTTATGTTAAAGTTAATAATGAATGGTGAAAAAAATCAGTCAAAGACTGTGAGATCAAATCTTATGACAACTCTTTCCCAAGTAAACACCCTAACTTCTCAAGTTGTTCTATAAGATCAATCATCTTAAGAACATGGGGTCCCACAGGAGATTTAGACTTCAGTTCAAAATTGATTAGGAAGTTAGATAATTGGTATCTAGCAATCCTACTTTATGATCTATACATCTTCTTAAGATGCTCAATGATCTGTGGAAGATTCATACCTTCATGTTGCCTTTGGAGTTTAGAACTCATTCATGCCATAATAATGCATTTGACATTAGTATTTTGTTCATTGTACTTAAAATATGCATCCAATACATTAGCATCAAAAATTCCCTCAAGAGACGCATCCTTCATGGGTTTATCGATCACATCAATAAATTTTTCATGCATAAGAACAATTCTTAGATTGTGATACCAATCATCAAAATTGTTACCTGCTAGCTTGTTAGCATCAAGAATGATTTGCAGTGATATAGTAGACATTTTGAGAAATCTAATAAAAAGAAAACACCAAAATAAGAACACAATCATATGTCGTTAAAACATGGACTTTTATCTAAATGATATCAAATTTTTAAAACATTAATGAGCCCCTTGGTTGTGTCAAGTTGTTACTCATGCATAATTAAAGAGTGATAAATTTCTTATTTTATCAAATAAATTTTATAATGAGCTCAATACTATATAGTCTCCTAGTTGTCAGGTCGTTCCTATTAGTATAGTTTAATTTATCCACTCGAGTGACGGAGAATTAATTAATATTATTTGGCCTAAGTAGTCTAGGTCAAAAGTATAAAATTAAGTAATTTTTCTTCACATATGCATCATATGCAATAGAAAATATTATTTATCCTTGAACTACAAGTTACCTAGTTATTAATTCATTCTTTGTAAACAAAAATAAATATTATTATCTTCTTGGGTGGAAAATTCTTTTTGATAAAATATCATATATTATATCAAAATAAACTCAACAATTTTAAAGGGTCAAGATTTCATTTTCATTTTTTTATAATTTATGATAACAATTAGCAAAAAATTAAAAGTCTGTCAAAAGCTTTTCACCGAAAACTTTTTATAAGTTTACCATGCGCATTCAAAAATTTCTATAAGTACAACATCTTGAATTTTTCTAGAATGAGTTTTCCATATAGAAAAAACAAGTTCTGTCAAAGCTTAAAAACGAAACCTTTTAAAACAACCTTTGCATTTGTCCATACGTACAACATCTATTAAATGCATTTAATGAATTTACTATGCACAACTTTTATAGACAACATTTGTCCAATGCTTAGGTAATGAGTTTGCCTTCGTACGTTAACTATATATATACTACTGATTCTTCATTTTTTAAAAAAGTAAAATGAAGAAAGAGTTTATATGCTTAAAGAACATGAAATGATGTTTTTCAGTTTCTGTGAAACCAATTTCAACGAAAACCTAAGATGTTCTCGTGCATATTAAATGACCTAAGATGTTCTCATGCATATTAAATGAACTTTCTAGTGTTAAAACAAAGAATACAACAAAATACACAAATTATGGTCTTTTCCAAGTATGATGTGAATAGAATATTGGCTCTGATACTAATTAAAGGATCACACATGCAGCGACAATAAAAATTACAATCTTATATTCATCTATTGCATTTAACAAATATACTAATAGTAAGAACATGCAAAAAACTAAATACCTGAAATTTGTGATGATTAATTGATATTAAACTTTAGAAATACGAAGTCTTTATATACTCTACACCGAAAAATATGTCCCACTTTCAACACTTGATATAACTATGGTTAAATTTTGAATAACTCTTTCTTCAAGAATATAACAAAACAATTTTGTCTCTTTTCTCTTGTTTATTTTCATATACAGAAAATGAAAAATGCTATGAATATATCTATATATCACTCTTCACTTTGTTGTTATCTTTCATGTAAGAAAAAACCGAAAAACAATTAAAAGAGTATCACTATTTCTCTTCTTTTTTTTTTTGCACGTACTATAATATGAAAACATACATATGTCAGTCTTTCCAAAAGATAACGCACAGAATATTACTTCGGACCCCATCACCAACATATATTTTTAACGTCATTGTTTTTATTTTTAACGTTGTGGTTTTAAAACTTGAAAACCACCAGCTTTCACATAACGTTTCCTTTTTGGTTTTAAATGTATAACCAAAAACAAAACTACCAAAGTTTACCATCTGACGCCTTTTGTTTTCTTTCTTTTTTTCTTTTTTAATAATAACTATTATTTATAAAATGAAATAAAATAAAACTATATTATTTATTCACTTACTTTGTACAAGAGAATTTTTAATATTAATTATATTTTTTGTGCTAGAAAAAAATAATATTCCATATAGATTATTTAATAAATTATCTCATAATAAATTAAATAATCATAAACAAGAAATATTACACTCGTAAGTGTGTGATCACATAGGTTCATCACTAAGTCGGTAGTAATTAATCCAATTAACTATTAATCAAGGTTGACGTTTAACAACAATCCTCAACGACCGGATAGTGTGAAGAATAACCTTACAAAGACAGAATCTAGTTAAGGATAATATATGATTACCTTCCATCATTACAACTCCGGATTATCCTAAGGTATAGTTTAACTGTCAAACCCCACTAGATAACCAACTATGTTACATGTCGATCATTAATGATTAGTGAATGAATTAAGAAACTTCTAGTCCTAACTCATTTAATTGCCCTAGTCAAGGTCATGAAATAACTATTAAGATCAATGACAACATAGAGCTCAAACTCTTTACTCAGAGTCGATAGATCTCATCTTGACTCACCACTATTCAGATAGATACTTAGTTATATCCAATGATCATTCAACTAACATTTTTACATATTAGGTGTCCGACATCAAAACATAATAAGTGACCTATTGATTACTATGATGATCTCAGTTTAAAGGAAAAATATGCATTTAAATCCTTATAAGAATATCCCACTTGACAATCGTAGGTAATATTAACTATTAGGAAATCTTAGTTTGGTCAGTTCAATGATTTTATCTCCATATGTATCATCTATATATATAACTTAGTAAATGAGATCTACTAATATCTATCAAATAGATACTAGTGCATATATATTGATCTAACCGGATCATTAAAGTCCTTATTTAATGATCTTATAATTAAGAACACTTTTAGATTAAATTTATTTTTTTAGTAGGATCCTATCGATTTGAACGTACTTTAACTTTTCTATTACACACAATTCACCTCCTCTTGCGTGTTTTTGCTTTATCATTTGATATCAGAGCAAGGTTTCATATTTATTATGTTCTACAGCACGTGATAGATCATGGAAAACAATTTGAGAAATCTTGAAAGGCAATTTTTCTCAAAGCCTCCTTACTTTAATGGAAACAACTACTCATACTGGAACGAGAGAATAACAATCTATCTCCAATCTGTAACTATTGAAGTCTAGCAAGCCATTAGAGTTATAGCTACACTTCCCACTACAGAAAACATTAAAGTATGGTATAATGCTGACAGAAGAAATGCACAGCTAAATGCTAAAGCAAAACATCATATAATATATGCACTATCTTCAAAAGAATATAAGAAGATATCCTATTGCTATGCAGTAAAGGAAATGTGGGATAAACTACAAGTCACCTTTGAAGGAATAAATAAGGTAAAGAAACATAGAATAAGCCTTTTAATGCATCAATACGAAGCTATTGGCATGAAACAAGGAGAAACCATATATGAATTCTTTGGATGGTTCAACAACTTCATCACGACCTTAAAGAACTTAAGAAAGATAAATCCCAATGATGAGCTCGTAATGAAGATTTTCATATCACTACTAAAGGAATAGAAACCTAAGGTGACAACTCTAGAAACTGCAAAATATCTCAACACTATTTCACTTGATTGGTGAGGTGAAGGGTCCTCCTATAAAAAAAGGAATGGCACTAAAAGCATATGATGAATCAAACAGTGATGAAAGTGACACTTAGTTGCAAATAGATGGAGATGAAGAATTTAACTTCATGGTCAGAAAATATACCCGCTTCTATAAAAAGAAGCTGATGAAGAAAAGAGAAAGAAACAAGAAAGATGAGAACAACAGGTTCCTATCAAAAGGCAGCAGCAGCAATAGTAATATACAAAACAATCAAATCATATGCTATCACTGCAAGAATCTTGGACACACGAGACCTAAATGTCCTCTTCTTCAAAAGAACCAGTTAGAGAACAGAAAACCCAGAAAGCAAGCGATGACTGCAACCTGATCAGGTGAGGATTCTGAAAACTTTGAAATTGAAGAAGAAGAAGAGTCAGAAGAAGTCAGCAACGTTTGCTTCATGGATGAATCAGGAGATGATGAGGTATATTATTTTGACTCTAATATTGAAGTTGATGAGTTGAAAATTACATATCATGAATTGTATGATCAGTACAAAAAGTTGACAGTGAAGTATTTCAAAGAAGTTAAGAAGTTTAAGAACAATAATGCATCTTTGAAAAGTAAGATTAAATCATTATAATCTATTAATAAGAGTTTGATGACTAAGAATATGTCTTTTGAAGTTGATTATAAGCTAAAGATCGTTGAAAAGGAAGCTTTGGAAGCAAGAGTAGCTTAGTTGGAAAATACTTTGCTTAAGAATGACTTTGATAAAGTGAGACAACTAGAAGAAAAGGTTGTCAGCCTAGAACTTGAGAAAGAGAAAAGTGTAGGGAAGATCTTATCTTTAGAAAAAGAACTTGCAAAGTTCGTTAATGGAAGGAACAACCTTGATGCACCACTTGGTAGTGGTAAATACGTTTTTGATAAAGCTAGAATATGTTACAATGAAAATAATAATATTAGGTCATACAAGAATTTCTTTGTTAAATCTAGCTATAGCTATAGTTCAAAACAACAAGAACCTGATACGTGATAGAAATTATGGCAATTCTCATTTATTTGTTTTATGTTTCTATTGTGATAGGTCGCATTAATCATTCTTGTAACATTCATAAAATGGAGAAATTATCTCAAATATATGTTTGGAGACCGAAAGATTAAGCTACTAACCTGAAAGAACTTCGAAAATTTTGGGTATCTAAAATGAGATAATATTATGTTTACAATTATGCTTCAAAGTGGAGATAAGGAAAAAAAAAACATTGGATAGTCAACAGTGACTGTCCTAGATACATCATAGGTGAAATATCACATTTCAATTATATTGAAAGAAAAGACCAAGGTAATGTCATTTTTGTTGTCAGAAATAAAACAAAAGTCACCGAAATTAGTAAAATTAGTGATTCTAACTTTACCTACATTGATAATGTCCTTTATATTGATGGTTTGAAACATAACATGTCAAGTGTAAATCGGTTATGTAACAAGGGTTATAGAATCATTTTCTATGTATCTCATTCGAGTTATTTTGTTTAGCAGGATCTTATCCATTTGAAAGTACTTTAAATTTTTTTATTTCATACAACTCACCCCCTCTCTTTTGAGTATGTTTGCTTTATTACATAAAGTATTATTTTCAAAAATAAATATGATTTAATCCTAAAAGATGAAGATAGATAATTCTAGCAAGTTTTTATTGCATGATAATTACACTCGATCATCATTCTTAAATATTTAATTCGTTTATTAATATAAATTTTAAATCATATTGATCTTAAAATACAATCACCACCTAAGAAAGTAGTAAGAAGATTTAGGGTAGCAAGTGGTTTCACCGAAAGTGTGCCAGAACGAACATTCAGGTCTTCCAATATTCAAAGAAAAACGTCGTCTTCACTAAAAATCAACTAGGCCTACACGGTGTTTGCGTTTTTTTCATTTGCAGTGGCCCGCGCAAGCTAAGTTCTACCGAGTCAAGCAAGTCGACATTCTTTAATTCCCTATACTGTATGGGAAGCTTCCAATTAAGAATAATTATCATTTCTTCACGCGCTATTAAGACTTGACGTTGTTTTCCATAAAGGGTTTCGATCACCCATATTCAGTACTCTAAACTGGCTAAAGATAGAAATTTCATGGTCAGCCTAGAAAATCATTACCTCCTCCTCCTGTTCTTACAATGAAATTAGAATTACTCAAACCTTTAGGAGAAACTGGATATGGTTGCTGTAGGTTTCAGTTCAGAGCTTACCAACGCAAACATCTACTAGAACACAAGGTAATCCATGACTTTTAAGCGGTCCACCTAATTGACGAGGGTGATTTATTTTCTTGGTCATTCCTAATCACATCAAACCAGATAGTAATGTTTCTGGAGTTACGTATCTCACATGTTATATTAAATATAAAATATACGATACTTGTCACCATCATATACCTATGGTGGCACGCACAGACATCCATTTTTTCCGTTCAACCTTGAAGTTTTGAATTGGAAAGATTAGTTCGTGAAGCGAATGCTGTTTCATTCGGTGAGAGTGAATATGTACTCATTTATGCACCACAATATATCTAACCACATTTCTAATACCAACCACAACAACAATAATATTATCATCATTAATTCACAAAGAAATGATAGAATTTTATCATTAATTTTGTAGACTAACATAATAAATATAATTTTGTATAAACTCTGATTAATTTGATTTAATTTGATGTCAAAATAATTAGGTTTAGTAATTCTCTCTTTAACATATTATTGAGTTTGTGTTCATAGGCTTGTTATAATGGAGAGACTTGGCTCATGTTTTACAACGCACAGGAGACTCTATTACTAACCGACCTTAAATACAGTCACCTCATTGAGAACTATATGTGCTTTTTGCTGAGTAGAGTTTGGAATAGTAGTAGTCAATTTTATGCGTCTCTGTCAAGTCGCTTCACGGAAAACAACAATGGATTCAATTGTTCCACAATTTTCAGGTATTTATTCATACAATTATTGAATCTAGTATGTTGTAATTCTAGGGTTAATCAAGTATATTGATTAATTATAAAATTAGTATGTAATTTCATGTTAAATTTTCTTCAGTTGGTATCAAAGCAGGTTAGTCCTAATTGTAACTGCTAATTTTTGGGTAATTTCAAGATATTAATTTTTTCATGGAATTTCCTTTTCGATTTTGTTAATTATTTCTGTGAAATTGTTTTTGTTTGTTGTTGGCTTGTTTCGGTTTGGCAAATCGTGTGGTAAGGTTGTAGCATTTTTTTGTTGTTTGTTATTTAAAACTCAAAACTCGAAAAAGCGCAAATCATTAATGTTTTGCTTCGAATTTTTTCCAATCCTTTTCAGTAGCTTTTTTCATGAAATTGATTGAGGGCTTTGATAGATCATTAAATTCTAAATATGATGACACCAATTTCGTTGAAAACAAATCAAAATTGAGCAAGATATCACGATTTTTTCTAACCGAGTCACAACCGTGTCGGCGACTTGAATACTAGTCAACCGGGCGAGGAAGACGCAACCTGACCCGGTTAGACATTCCCCATGCGTGGCGGTGGCACATGGAGGCACGTGAGGCTGCCTTCAGTGGCCGTTTTTTCCCAAATTTTTCCTATTTGTTCCACTTGTCCAATTATATTTTATGGTATTTTTCTGAAATTTTTTGAATGTTAGAAATTTTACTTTTATTTTTTTCGAATTTTAAATTAATAAAAAATATAATGCACTTTCTGAATTTTTTCTTGAAAATTTTTGTACTTGTTTCTAGTATTATTTGGGCTTGTAGGGTCTTGTGTAGTGTGTACTATCAATAATATGTAGTTATGCACCAAAATTAATTTTGGATGTAGTTTATGCATATAATGTTATATTATATTAATAATATGGTTAATTTTGTAATTGTGGTACTAACTCAACCTATGAGAACAATCTTGGGGAATGTTATTGGACTATTGTCATTCACTTTGTGTAATTGTGAGCTCGTCTATCGTGAGATCAATTATTACAAATTGTTGTTGTGATGTTGTTATTAGGCATACATTAGATAATATATTAATGATGAACTTACCCTATCGATTTGTCTTTATCAATGTGGTTTTTAATATTTTGTTTAATTCATTGAATTATTCTAGCTATGAAGAATTTGCTTTCTGGTTTAAAAGGTGGAGAGTTAGACATTTGTGTTCATTGTTTGGCTGGAAAACAGAAAAGGACATCCTTTAAAAATCATCCTCCTTCCAGGAAGGGGGAGTTGCTTGAGTTGGTACACTTAGATGTGTGTGGTCCTTTGAAAGAAAAGTCATTTGGTGGTGCACAATATTTTGTGACTTTTATTGATGACCACTCAAGGAAGCTTTGGGTTCAGGTTTTGAAGACGAAAGATCAAGTACTTGGTGCATTTAAAGAATTTCATGCTTATTCTAAGAGAGAAATAGGCAAGAAACTATAATATGTTCGCACTGATAATGGGGGAGAATACTGTGGGCCTTTTGATTCATATTGTAGAGAGCATGATATTAGACACCAAAAGACATCTCCTAAGACTCCACAACTGAATGGCTTGGTAAAAAGGATGAATAGAACTTTGATAGAGAGAGTTAGAAGTGTACTTTCAGACGCCAAACTACCTAATTCTTTTTGGGGTGAGGCATTGTATGCAATTACAAATGTTATCAATCTAACTTCTACTATTGCTTTACAGAATGATGTTCCTAATAGATTCTAGTATAGTAGAAAGCCTTCCTATGACCATTTGTGGGTATTTAGTTGCAAATATTTTGTTCATGTTCCTAAAGATGAAAGATCTAAGCTAGATTCCAAGACAAGACAGTGTATCTTCATTGGTTATGGTCAAGATGAGTTTGGCTACCAATGACCCTGATGGGAAGAAACTTGTCAGAAGTCAAGATGTAGTCTTTGTAGAAGATCAGACTATTGAAGATATTGGCAAAGTGGAGAAATTAAAGCCTCATATTCAAGGTTTGGTAGATTTAGATGCAATTCCTTCAACTCCTACACCTGATACAGTTGATGATGAAAATCAAGTTGATTTTCAGGATAATACTCAATATACAGATAAGGTTGACATTCCTGTAAATAATGCAGCTGATGATCAATATGAGGTACTTGGTAAGGAATAAGAGTTTCCACTCAGGAGGTCTACTAGAGATCACATACTATCTACTAGGTATTCATCTATTGAGTATGTGTTGTTAACAGATGCAGAGGAGCTTGAATGTTACCAAGAAGCTATTAAAAGTGAGGAAAAGGTGAAATAGGTTGCAGCTATAAAAGATGAAATGCAATCCTTGTATGATAATGAGACCTTTGAATTAGTCAAGCTTTCCAAAGATACAAAAGCCTTGAATAATAGGTGGATCTATAGGGTGAAGCAAGAAGAGAATTCATCATTTCCATGGTATAAAGCCAGATTAGTTGTTAAAGGCTTCAGTCAAAAAAAAGAGGATTGATTTTGAGAAGATTTTCTCATCAGTGGTCAAGATGTCTTCAATTCGAGTTATTTTGGGTTTGATTGATACTCTTAATTTAAAGATTGAGCAGATTGATGTAAAAATTGCTTTCCTCCATGGTGACTTAAAAGAGGAGATTTACATGGAGCAGCCTGAAAGTTTTGTGATAAAGGGAAAAGAAAGTTATGTTTGCAAATTGAAAAAGAGATGGTATTGTTTGAAACAAGCACCAAAGCAATGGTATAAGAAATTTGAGTCTTTTATGGTTCGGCAAGGCTACATTCTGATCATTGTGTTTTTGTGCAAAAATTTTCTAACAATGATTTCATCATTTTGTTGTTATATATTGATGACATGCTTACTGTAAGTCCTAACTCTTCCAGAATTGTGAATTTGAAGAAAAAGTTGAGCAAGTCCTTTACTATGAAGGATTTGGAGCCAGCAAAGCAAAATCTTGTTATAAGAGTCATTCGTGACAAAAAAGTGCAAGAAGTTATGGCTTTCATAAGAGAAGCACATTGAGAAGGTACTACATCAGTTCAATATGGCTATGGCTATGGCTATGGCTATGGCCATAAGTACCATAAGTACACCTCTTCATCCATCTTTTAGGTTGAGCTTGAAGTGGTCTCCTTCCAGTGAGTAAGATAAAGAATACATGCAAAGGTTCCTTACGCATCTGCAGTCTGAAGTTTGATGTATGCCATAGATTGTACTAGACCAGATATAGCTCATGCAGTTGGTGCTGTTAGTAGATTTCTTCCTAATCCAGGAAAAGAGCATTGTAATGCAGTAAAGTGGATTTTAAGATATCTCCGTGACACTTCAAGTTTGAAGCTGTGTTATGGGACTCAAAAGCCTATGTTTTGTGGTTACTCAGATTCTTATGGTTGGAGATATTGATTCAAGAAAGTCTACTTCTGGCTATTTGATTACCTTTGCAGGGAGAGTTGTGGTATGACAATCTAAATTGCAAAAATGTATTGCTTTTTCTGTTACAAAGGCTGAATTCATTGCAGCCATTGAAGTATGTAAGGAGTTGTTGTGAATGAAGAAGCTTGTGAATGAGCTCAGGTTTACATAAAAGAGGTATGCTCTGTTTTGTGATAGTCAAAGTGCTATTCATCTTAGTAAAAATCCTACTTTCCATGGTAGATCTAAACATATTGATGTGAGGTATCATTTGATCCGTGATGTTTTGGATTCTAAGTCTATTGAGCTTGAAAAGATTCATATTGATGATAATGGTGTTGATATGTGCACAAAAGCTTTACTAAGAATGAAGTTTGAAATTTGTCGATTAAGGGTCAGTTTGGCAACCTCCTCCACATAGTTGGGAAGGGAGAGAATTGTTGGGTTTAGGTTCTGTCGTATGTGGTAAAACCTAAAATTTGTTGAAGCCCACTTTCTTTTTAACCCATTAGGGTTAATTTTTGTCTTGCTATCTAACCAAATTTCAGTAGCCTAGAGTGAGAAAAGAGAGAGAGTTGGTCTTTCCTTCAACCTTCACAAAAGAAGATATTTTTCACCCCGACTTGTTTTACATTTTCGGCAACTGGGAAGTCGTTCATCGTTGGATCGGTCTCATTTTTTGTATACAATTTGAAGACATATTGTTCTTCATTTTGAACGGTGGAGATTTGGTTTAGAGGTCTAAAGGTTGAGTTTTTGGTTCCAAAAATTGGATTAGTCTCAAGGTGTTTCTAGAACTAACGAGCTTCATCATATTCTAATTTTGGTCTGTCATTCTTTGTTTGATCGAGCAGAATTTTGGTGAGAATGTTCCTTACTCGTTGTTCTTTATTTTGAATGGTGAATATTAGATTTAGGCAACTGGAACTTTTTTCAGAATTTGTTAGAAAAAAAATCTTTGTTGTGAGTGCTCTCTTAGTGTAGTTCTCTACCTTGATTTGTGGGTTATATGAGATTGAGCCTTTGATTTATGGATTATTGTGGTTGTTGATCTCTGTAAGACAATATTTGTGATAGTGGATTTCATTGGTTTAAACCAAAAGAGATCCTGTAGTTTTTTATCCTTCATACCGAAGGAGTTTTTGCCACGTTAAATAATTATTGTATTTTGTGACTGGTTTTTGGAATTGTGCATTATTAGGGCAGCTTCTGATCATTTAGTTTGTTGCAAATTTTTGCTTATTATTACTCCTAATAGATTCATTCAAGCGAGGAAAGATTTATTGATTGATCATTGCATGTGTTATACTCGCTTTCTTCCCAACATATATATATATATATCCTTCATTGCATATTCGCCAAGCATAATTTATTCCTACTTTGTTTTGTATGTGTCATTTCTACATTACTAAATAAAAGGGTGATTATCATTCTTTTATTTTAATTCAAACAAAAATAAAGCTATCCTCAAAGATCTCCTTTTTTTATAAGGCTTAAAAAAGTAAATATGATGTACCAAACAAGGAAATATAAGAACCTAAGTTAGTAGCTCACACTTTCCCAGTTGATTTTAAGTATAAATAATAAACATAATCTAAATTTGAGAAGAAAAAGTGAAATTTGCAAAGGAAAGTTGTAAGTCTACAATGAAGAGAAATTTGTAATTTTAAATATAAAATTTAACAAGTAAAATATAAAGAATTTTTATTTCTATTTTCAATTAAGGCGTTGTTTTTTTTTAATCAATGAGAGGTACAGCTGTTATTTTTTAAGTGTTAATGGAATACTTCTTGAACCTATACAATAGCTTGTCAATTTTATGAGTTAGTACGTAAAATTAAATAATAACATCCGGTAAGTATTCAATCAGAAAATCGATTATGCTCCCGCGGAAGTATCTAACCATTACAGACTCTTAAAATGTTTCTTCGACTGAGTTCTTTTTTTAATTTAAATGATTATTTGAAACTTCAAATTCTTAAAATTTAAAAAGTTTAGTTACTTGAAATTTTGAAAAATGAAGACAATTCTAACCTAAGAGCTAATGTTTTAAATATCCTTGTCCAGCCAGTTAAAGAAACCTCTTCTAATCTGTTACACCATCCCTTTATACGGAATGTGTTGAACATTGACTAGAATACATAGCTCAAAAACGTTTTGGCTTGTGTTTAAAGATAAAGCACACATTTCATACGGTTTGGTGCATAAGTACATATGTGATCTCGTAGGTTGACCCTAGTTTAGCTCCACACCTACTCCTCCAGATTTTATATTCTTTGAAAAGTATTATTTTAATGATAGTGTAGGCAAGTCCGCACAATGTATAACAAAAATAACAAAGTTCAGATGAATTATATATATATATATATATATATATCACTCTAAACGAAGGGAAATATAGAAGACTAAACCTAAGACAAGTTATATAAATTAGGGAATTGCAAAAATATTAATAGATTTAAAATAGTAAATGCTATTTTGTTATAAGTAGGATATTACTATTATTATATCCCATCAGCAGGCCCTCAAGGGATGTGGCTTGATGGTTGAGAACGGGGCTTGACTTTGGTTAAGTTCCAGGTTCGATTCCATGCTAGCCCCTCTTGTAAGAGCCTGGGACAGCCGAAGTTTTACCTGTAAATGGAGAACTAGTTAGGCCTTCAATGATGAGGTGCGCTCGCTTGGCCCGTCTGTGAGATGGTGTGCCAATTGAGCCCTCAGAAAGGTGTACCCGCTTGGCCCGCCTATGAGGTTTCCTCGAATCTAAAAAAAAAATCCCACCAGCAGAATGAGGCCATAGTCAACTATAATTAAGTACGAGAAGCATAGATCTTGCTTCCTCCTTCCTCCACACACCAATGGCTCAATTTGGAGCTTCAATGAGGTATGATGTTTTATGATCACATTAATAAACAAAAATTACTTCGTCAGGTAGTGAGTTTAGGATAATTGTAGATTAACTCCGTGTTGTGAAGGATAGCGGCGGCTAACAATACATGTTTTAGGTCGTCTCTCAAGTCAAAACCGCCCAAAGATCTAATTGTCGTTGTGGACAAGAAGCAGGAGCCCATCCACGCCTCACGCGTTGAACCATTTTGACTCATTATTATTATTTTATACCACGCAATAAATATGGAAGTGGCCAATTCTTCCCATAACTGTTGGACACTTGTAACCTCAAATGACATAAAGTTCCAACACGTAAATCCGTGTGCCATCCTTTTCTGCTTTTCGGGTTCTCTATTTTCATGTACATCCATTGCAGGCCCTACAGTCAGACTCTGGTCGGTCATAAAAGGACGCTTGAAGACTTCTTACTTGTGAGAATTTCGGTTAGACCTTGTCACCTCTCGATATCTGTACAACTCAAATAGTATATCCTTTCTTCTTTTCTTTTTTTATAATGGGACGGCTAATGGCTTACAAGCAACAAATTCAGCTATGTCTACAGTCCTCTCCTTTAAGCACTCCAACCTTTCCATTTAAATCACCGCTTCTCATTCGATCGATCCCCCTTAAACTTCAAAACCCACATCTGTTAACTCTTTTCCTTTCCTCTGTTTCTTAATTAAGTCCATAACTATCTATAAATTCCATAAATCATGTGTCAGTTACCTCCATCTACTCAATCTTACAAATGCAACTTGAAACCATCGATCAAGGGACATGAAACCGACATGGAAAATCCATTAATCCCCTGG
Organism: Erythroxylum havanense; assembly: GCA_024752395.1. Classification (NCBI taxonomy): domain Eukaryota; kingdom Viridiplantae; phylum Streptophyta; class Magnoliopsida; order Malpighiales; family Erythroxylaceae; genus Erythroxylum; species Erythroxylum havanense. The sequence continues at coordinate 30,381,879 of JANTNU010000235.1, read as the reverse complement.
AACCCCACATCCCACCTAAATCCCGAGAAATCCCATCTCGCTCTTGCGGTCAAAGAAGCCAAATGTATAGCCAACATAGCTCTCCCGATGATACTCACTGGTTTAATGCTCTATTCTCGCTCCATGATCTCCATGCTCTTTCTTGGCCGTTTAGGTGAGCTTGCCTTAGCTGGTGGTTCTCTAGCAATTGGGTTCGCAAACATCACCGGTTACTCAATTCTTTCCGGCCTTGCAGTTGGCATGGAACCAATTTGCGGCCAAGCTTTTGGTGCCAAAAGATACAAACTTCTTGGTCTAACCTTGCAAAGAACCATTCTTCTGCTTATATTGACGTCAATTCCTATAGCTTTTTTATGGTTCAATATGAAAAACATTCTTCTTTATTGTGGCCAAGAACATGATATAGCCACAGAAGCACAATCCTATATTCTCTATTCCCTCCCTGACCTTGTTGCCCAATCCATTTTGCACCCTTTGAGGATATACCTTAGAAGCCAATCAATAACTCTGCCTCTTACATATTGTGCAATTCTTTCTATTCTTCTCCATATACCTATAAACTACCTTCTTGTTTCAGTACTCAATCTAGGAATCAAAGGTGTTGCATTAAGCGCTGTCTGGACTAATTTCAATCTGGTGGGATCATTGATCATTTATGTTATGCTCTCTGGCGTATACAAAGAAACTTGGGTTGGGATTTCCTTGGAGTGCTTGAAAGGGTGGAAATCGTTACTGAACTTGGCTATTCCAAGCTGCATTTCGGTCTGTTTAGAATGGTGGTGGTATGAGTTGATGATTTTACTATGTGGTTTGTTGATAAATCCAAGAGCTACTGTTGCTTCAATGGGGATATTAATTCAAACAACGGCTTTGATATACATTTTCCCATCTTCATTAAGCTTTGGTGTATCTACCAGAGTTGGAAACGAACTAGGTGCCAACAATCCAAAAAGAGCAAAACTTGGTGCTATGATCGGTCTGTCTTCAAGTTTTGTCCTAGGATTCTCTGCATTGTTATTTGCAGTGATGATGAGGAAAACATGGGCTAGCATGTTCACGCAAGACGCAGAGATTATTGCATTGACATCAATGGTTCTGCCTATAATTGGCCTCTGTGAACTGGGGAATTGCCCCCAAACAACAGGTTGTGGGGTTTTGAGAGGGACTGCTAGGCCTAAATTGGGTGCAAACATCAACTTGGCTTGCTTCTACATTGTTGGCATGCCTGTGGCCATTTGGTTATGTTTCTATGCCGGCTATGACTTCAAAGGACTTTGGCTTGGTCTACTAGCCGCCCAAGGATCATGTGTTGTGACCATGTCGTTCGTCTTGCTGCGAACCGATTGGGAACTGCAAGCCCTCAGGGCCAAGGAACTCACGGGAAATGCCGCAACTCCTGATCACCATGTCATCGACACTAAAGTTTCATCCGAGTATAGTTTATTAGTTTGAATGTTGATTTAATTAGAAGGACAAGCAGGTGATATATCAAATTGGATTATATAATTTATTGATTAATTTTTGATTCTGTACAGGAGTTGGAAGGACCGAAAATTGATACAGTATTATAAAAACTTATACGAAAGCGTTGATTTTCTTAAAGACAAACATTTTGCGTTGGAAGTAGTTTACTTGGTATTGTCTTATTATTTGGTTGGCTGTCTGTTTGAGGAAAGTGTCCGAACGATCCAATTGGAGAAAGGTTAAGGCTGCTGTCCGTGTTTGTGGAACTGTCCTCCATTCTTACACACAAGCAGAAGTGCGTTATTAATTGCTATAACGGCGCGTGGAAATTGCCTAGTCAACCTTTGCAACTGCCGACTACGTAAAAGACTTCCCCTTCATATTCTTAGCTTTGGATCTCATTGGTTAATCCCCTAACCATGAATGCAACCAAATTACTGATTCAAAAAACTAAATTAAGCCAAATCACTGAATCAGAAACAACAAAGTCATCGGATGCAAGAATCATTGCGTTAATTCGGTCAATTAAACATCAATTTGGAATCTTAAAGTTTAAGAAGAATTGCTTTTTTTGGTAAGTCAAAAAACTAATAAATTAAACCAAGATATGTACAGTAAATTCTTACACAAGCAAAAATTCAGATTCTATTTTTAAAATTTTTTAAGCCTCAGACAAGACTAGGTATCAGGCTTTCTGAACCTGGCTCAACCCAAGGCTCGATATGTAATAACAAAAAGACGTTATTTTGAAATTTTAATTTAAAAATAATTTAGGTATAGCCAAGTCGGGCTTAGATCTAATCGGGCCGAAACTCAGGTCTTCTACCTCGAGATTTGTTAAGCCTCCGGCTGGTTGTAATCTTAAAAAAAAAGTAGTAAATAGTACGTGCTTCCACTAATTGTAAAGTGAATTTGTATAACAATTATTACAGAACAAAGAAATTTGTACCAAAAAAATAAATACTACTAGTTGGCAAGTAAATTTTGATCCATTGAGATAGATTTAAGCCCGTAAAATTGTTATCATATGCATTTTTGCAAAGAAATAACTATCTAATGAATAGTAATAGAGAAGCTTTTAAGAAAATTTTTTATGATCAATTTATATTTCTGCTATGTTGAATTTTCCTACTCAAAAAGAAATTCAATGTATTGTTTGCATAATATGGTTGGAAAATATATGAATTTTGCTGAATAATACTGTGCTATTTAATTAGGGACCTTATGTACATAAGGTTTGTTTGTTTTTATTATAATCAAAATTATGAGATTATATAAACTAAATTATTGTGCTACGCTGATTTCGTCACACTAATTAGTTGGCCTTGTCGTGTACATTATGATTGCGCTTTTTAGTTTTTAGTTCCACAGTCTGACTGTCTTGCAGTACTCAAACATCCAAGTAACTAACGCATGGGCTTAAGCATTTATACCTGAATTTGGCATCTATATCGGAATCATCATCAGAATTCTTAGAGTCTTTGCTCATCTATTTCAGCCTCTACCTCAACTTGGAAACCACAATCAATCCACTTCCCACCGCAATCATATGGTAGCCTATTACCATTTGGCACCCAGCAAACTCTTATCTTTTGTAGGAGTAATCCACTTCCCACCTCAATTTGTCCAGTTTTGCAAATTAAGAGACACTTGCATTGCATGGATAGAAATTGAAAAGGCAATTGCATACTCGCTTTCTTTACAAAATCTACACATATCAACGTGAAAATTAGAGGAAAAGGCAAAGGAAAAAGCAAGGGGAGATTTCAAAAGGTGGGTTTCGTCCGCTCTTGTTGGGATGAAGTCTTTATGTTATCTGTTAATAGTGAAGCTCTTGATTGTATGGTAAACGGGTTTCTAAAATGAAATTGAATTGCAAGTGATGATTGTAAAACGTAATCCTTGTGAGTGAGACGCTCAAAGTTGGGTGGAATTAAGTTGAGATTTTGATAAGATATACACTCAAAGCATTTCGTTGATGAGTTTAAGAACGAGTTAATATGTAAAGAATGAAGTGTGAGTAGTTGGTTATTAATTATCATTATAGGGGTAATAGTTTGATATCCCACTTTTGAGAAATCCTTTATAACCTCTTAGCAGAGGAATGAAACCCGTTCTTTATTAGTTACTTTTTAAAAAATATTTTTAATATTAATTAATTAAATAAAATTACTTAATTAAAATAAAATAAAATAAAATAATTAACTAATTATATTATAATTAATTAAAATATAATTCATTCATTAATTAAAATATTGTAAATAATTAATTAATTAAAATAATATAATATAATTAATTAAAATATAATTCATTCATTAATTAAAATATTGTAATTAATTAATTAATTAATTAAATTATTATTATTAATTAAACTACAATAAATAAATATAATTATTCATTAATTAAAAAATTGTAATTAATTAATTAATTACAATATTTTAATTAATGAATTATAACATTTTATTCATTAATTACAATAT
>JANTNU010000235.1:30347927-30362517 GCA_024752395.1 Erythroxylum havanense | reverse complement strand
TGTCTTCCATGTTTTCAAACTTTTAATCTCTACTACACCATAAGAAATGATATTAATTATCACAAAAAGGATTGACCCAATAAGGGTGACATTTATGTAGAAACAGTTTATATTTAGCGCAATAAAGAATCACTTTTTGATCAATGATAAAGCTTTTTGATGAGACATTAAAAGCTTTGGTCCTCAATTTTTTGTTTATTTATATGCTTCTACTTACAATCTTCCTGTACTGAAAGGTCAATCACATTAATTGCAAAAACAGAGTGGTCATTATGGGAGTGCTTACTAACATAAAAAAATTGAAACAAGTAATTTCCCTATCGAATTTTATCGTGAGATTACCCTCACGAACATCTATTTTAGTTTAGGTCATGTTGAGAAAAGGTCTCCCTATTAAGATAGGTACTGGGTTATAGGAAGTTTCATCATTAATGTCAATCACATAAAAGTCAACAGGAAATATTAGTTCATTTAACTATACAAGCGTATCCTCAATCATCACAACAAGGTAAACATTAGAACGATCAACCAATTGTATGGTAACATTAATTTCTTTTAATAGTCCTAGATTTAAAGAAGCATACATGAAACGAGGCATAACATTAATCGATACTCCTAAATCTAACATAACCTATTTAATCTTAGTGTAACCAATTTTGCGAGGAATAATAAAAAATGTCTGGGTCCTTACACTCAGGGGGTATTTTCTTTTAAAAACTACAAAAACAGTTTCACTCATCTTAATCATTTCATTACCTCTTAACTTTCTCTTGCTCGTACACAATTCGTTGAGGAATTTTGCATAACTCAACACTTGCTTGATCGCTTCTAATAGTGGGATATTCATCTCATCCTTTTGAATGTTATCCCATATATCTTTATCTTTATCTTCCTTATTTGACTTTGCTAACTTGCTAGGAAAAGTTGGAGGATTATTCTTTTCAACAATTAGGAATTCAACATTAACCTTTGAGCTTGACGGTATATCCCTTTCTTCTTCGAGCTCCTTCTCAATATCTTCTTCATTAGCATTCCTTTGAGTAATTCTTTCAGGGTATTTAAGCTTCCTATTACTCTTCAAGGTGATTGCACTAACATTCTTCATATTTTTCTCACGTTGTGATGGCAGTTTTACTCCTCTTTAGGCTTTTAGATGGTTTATTACCATTGTCATCTGGCTTACATGGTTCTCCAAATTATGAGTGCTAGAATTCACAACCTAAAATTTAGATATGGTCTCCTACTGAAACTGCTACATACCTTATTCGAATTGCAAACTATTAATTTCAATATACTTAACCATATCTTCTAAAGATGTACCTATGGTAGAGGAGGCTTATGGACTTGATTCTAATGACTGTGATCCTTGCTTCCTATTTGGAAGGTAATTCTACTGCTTATTTCCCCTATAACTCAGGTTGGGATGATCTCTAGAACCTGGGTTATATCCATGGGAGGATGACTTATATTTGTATGTATTCCACACACCTTTACTTATACCTATCCGATTGTAAGTTTTCTAATAAAAGACGTTAGCTCATCCAAACGATGTTCAACAAATGAAGTATTTACCTCATTGACACGAGGAACATTGTTATGAGTGCCAAATTATTGGGTGTTTGAGACCATGCACTCAATTAGAATCCTAGCCTCTTTAGAAGTCTTCTCACTTAATGCCCCACCACTCATAGCATCTACCAAACTCCTTTCCATTGGTAACAATCCCTTGTAGAAATATTAGATAAGGAGTTGTTTTAATATATAATGGTGGAGAAAGTTGGCACAAAGCTTCCTAAAGTGTTGCCAATACTCATAAAGGGATTCTCCATTGTGTTACTTTATGCCATATATTTCTTGTCATATACTCGTTGTCTTCGATGCTAAAAAATATTTTTCCAAAAATAACGTCTTCATCTCAATCCATGTGTTAATGCTCCCAGGTGGTAGATAAAAAAAAATCAGTCTTTTGTTGCATCCTTTAATGAGAATGAGAAAGCTCTTAACATAATCTGCTCTTCTGTCACCTTTAATGGCTTTATACTAAGATAGACCACATAGAGTTCCTTAAGATACTTATGAGCACCCTTACCTACACAACTGTGAAAGTTGGGCAAAAGATGGATTAGACCAGATTTAAGCTCAAAAGTAACATTTTCAACAAAATTTTGAAAAATGATGTACAAAGGACTTTGTGAAAAATTTGGAGCAGCCAACTCTTTTAAAGTTGATGGATTGACCATGACTTCTTTAAGTTCGATTCCTTGTTATATTCTCTGAGTTTTTCTGGTTTCATTACTTAACCTCCACAATGTCCTTTCGATCTTCGGATCAAATTATAAAGGTTCTCTATGCGAAGACCTTGTTACCACCATACATTAAAACTAACAAACGTATAAAGACGAAGAAATACTAAAAGAAACAATTATAAACAAATATATATACAAAAATCATTGACATCGAAAGCAAAAACTAAAGCACCAAACTCCCTGACAATAGTGCCAAAACTGTTGATGTATATCGAATGCACCACAAAATACACCTAACTTTGCACAACTAAAATTTATAGAAGTGGTGACTAGGGACCATATCCATAGGGAGTGTTCGTGTAAAGTTTTTTCAATGAAATAAATTGGTATTTAGGTTAAGGGAGTTTGGTTTGGATGGATACAAATAACAAAATAAAGTGAAATTAAACTTAAAAAAAGTAAATTAAAGTAAAAGGTTAAAAATGATGAATGTGACGAACGCGATTAGGATTCGATTCTCAGTTCAATCTCAACCTACGCATAATTAATCATATTTCATTATCATATTATTTTCACATCTCTATTAGAGCTATTGATCATAGATTAACAATAAGCTCTGTTAATCCTAGTTTTTCCTTAGATCGTGTGTGTTTAATTAAAACAGGCTTTTTAATTAAACCTAACCATCAAACAACCTACAATAAGCTCATTAGATTTAATCGGGCAGTCGCATTATGAATGAAGAAAACAGATCAATCTAGGCAATAATCACACAAGCTCATATCATTTAACCTATGTTACATCATCCCTAATGATTTAACATCATTAGTTGCCACAAATGAATCTATAACCCAATGATTATGTGTTGTATTTAAGATTCTAGCAATGGGTCATACATAAAGAATTCAATGATAATGAGAGTACTAATTATCCATACATGAATACATGAATACTTATATCAATAGAAATATAATAATGTAAACAATCCCTAAAAAGAGATAAAATAATGATACACAATGATGATATGCTTAAATGCGATCCTCGTCATCGATTTCACCTCCGAACTGGAATAGGGAAGCTTAGCCCTCCATAAGTCTCCAAAGAGTAAGTTCTCTTCTCTTGCAAAAAGTCCCAAAATGATTCCTCCCTCTTTTATCATCAAAAATGTCAATTTATAGCAAAAACTAGGTTTATGGGCATATGCACGATTGTGTGCATGGTCGCGCATCCAATTGCACAACCTAAAAAATTGAAAATCGTGAAGATACACTATTGGATAGATGATCCAACATGAAAAACTGAAAAGAAGATACATAGTTGGATACACGATCACGATCACAATCCCTCCCTCTTTTCTCATAAAAAAATCTCAATTTCATGCATCCAATTGTGCAACCTACAAAACTGAAAATTGTGAAGATACACGATTGGATATACGGTCCAACATAAAATACTGAAAGTTATGAAATAGATACACGATGAAGATACATGATTGGATACATGATCATGTATCTAACTGTGTAAGTCCAAAATGTGTCTTCCAATTTTATACACGATCGTGTATGTATATACACAGTCGTATATCTCCCAAGTTTTGTTGAGTTGTTATTCTTCTTGTGATTTCTTGTCCAATCCTCACCCTAATCCATTTCCTTCTTATTCCATAAGGGTAATTGAGTTTGAACATCAAAATGTCAGTTACAACTCGTTTTAGTTTTTATGTTTCCAAATTGTATCTAAAATCAAATATGAACTAAAATGAGTATCTTAAGTATTTCACAACAATAATCACTAAGTGTTAAGAATTGAATGCATAAATAATTAAACACATATCAAATACTTAAATAAATATATGGGTACTTATTAAAAACTAAGTTCATTGAATTGGCTTAATTATGAGAATCCTAAATGTATATTATTATATTCTAATACTCAATATAACCTATTCTATTTAGGATAACTTAGTTGGTAGCACTTAAATATATTATGAACTATATAAAAACAATTAAGTAATTCAATAAATGATTCTTCCCTTTAAAATAATTATAAATAATGTTCCATTCTTCTTTATTAATAATCGTTCAAGAAATTCTCTAGTTAGACTGAATTAAGATTTGAAAAATGTGTTTTAAAATATCAATTACATATTAATTACTAATTAGTAAAGACGAACATAATTAGATTTAAATAGAGTAAAAACTAATTCCATACTCTATTTCTAACTAAAAGATTGGATGATGAAATATTTATTATTTATTATAAATATGCATAGATAGGTTGAGTCAAACTATTTTGAAATTTTAATTATTGGATGGACATGACATGTTATTAAATGTTAATCTTGATCTATAACTGAAATTTTTAATAAAATTAGAAAAATATTTTCTTATTCATTGAGAGGGTAAGCCTTAGAGTAATTGGTAATGTTACTCCTTTGTGTTCAAAAGGTCACAAGTTTGAGTCACAAAAATAGCCTCTTTGAAAAATACAAAAGGAAGATTACGTGCAATTAATGACCCTTCATTGAACCTTGTAAAGCAAAGACTCTTGTGCACTAGAGCTTGCCCTTATTTTCTTATTCATTGAAAGTTATTTTTTAAAAGAGTGAATTTTATTGGGAACATTTTTAAATTATAGTTCAATTTTTAATATTTAAAGTATTAAACCAAATTGGTTATTACATCAATAATTAAAATCAAGTAAAGATTTAAGGGGTTTTCTTTCATAATTTGATCATGTTAGACAAAATTAGTATAATAAGATCATATTAATTTTGATGAGACATATATTTCTAAAATTTTGAATTCTTCAAGTAAATATTAATTACACATTTAGATCGTCTTCCCTTTCATTATCTATTAATAAAACTATAGTTATGTTTATTATATGATTTATTGAGCAAGCTCAAAGCCTCTTTTACATGAATATATTTTATCTTAAATTAATAGGTCTCACTTAACTAAATTTGTATCATTTTATTGAATGAACTTTTAATCATATGAATTTAGAGGTAAGGCTAGGAATAATGTATAACATATATTTTACTAAAGAGTTGTCACTGAATAGATTAAGAAGTCACATAAAATGTCATTGGTAAAGTTGTTATCTACCTAATTTAAATTTAATAAATTTGTGAAGCAAACTCAAGATCAAATTAGTTTGAATGGGATCCTCGCCCACTACAAGTTATTTGATAAATTTTTGATTTAATAGTAAGGAATATTATTTTGAATAAAATAGTGGGATTAATCAAATATTTATTAAAGTCTTTATTTTGTTTGATTTAATGATGTCTAATACTTTTTCTTTTATATATTTTTAATTATTAGATAAAATAAGTAGCAATCTATCATTGAGGAGCATTATAAATGATAACAAGCTTACTAAATCTAATTTTTTAGATTAGTTCACAACTGCAAAATTATTCTTCACAACTGATGAAGTTTGGGGGAGAAATATAAATTTCATATTTATAATGTTACATAAGCTACATATGTGATGTTAACCAGTATGTCTCCTGAGCTTTAGATGCAACATGAGAATATGGATGCTTCTACTATAAATTTTACATCTCTATAAGTTATTAGGTGTACAAAATAAGGTAAAGAGTTATCAAACTTCTAGAATGTTATATTGTTGCAAAATGGGAAAAGGATTGTCAATGGAGATAACAATTAGGTTTTCTCATATTGGACATCTCAAGCATCCGTTCATGTTAAAGGACTTGGACAAGTCCTGTTTCAACCTGAAAATCATGCCAACATCTTGTTCTACTATCAACATATCATCCACATATAAAAAAAGGGATGATGAAGTTATCACTACAAAATTTTCTAAAATACATATAAGAATCAACTAATGTTTTCTTATATCCATTAATAGTCATAAAAAAAATAAATTTTGATGACTAGTTATTTAAGTTCAAGATCCAAGCTAGCAACTAGACCTAAACAATGTGTATCGATGTGATCTTGACCACTCTTGTTCAATTTACACACTAAGTCCTTTTCCCTCTAATTTTAAACCAAAACTGCTCTATATATATCTGCTTGTTCAAGTTTCCATATAAGAAGGTAGTTTTCACGTCAAGTTATTCGAGTTCAAGATCCAAACTAGCAACTAGACCTAAATAATGTGTATAGACGTGATCTTGACCACTGGTGAAAAGATATTATTAAAATCATTTTTTTATTGTATCTGTTTACCATTAATCTTTACACTTTCCTACTTATCACCATCTTTCTTAATCTTTAACACCCATTTATTTTTCAATGTCTTCTTAGTTTTAAGAAGCTTTACTAACTTTTAAGTCTTATTCTGCTTAAAAGAATCCATTTTCTCTTACATTGCCTTAAGCCAAGTCTTTGTCTTTAAGTGACTACATTTCTTAGAAATTCTATAGTTTCCCCTCAATAGTGACTAGGAATTATTTTAGGCTTGGGTATCTTATCAAAGGCTTCTTATCTCTAGTTGTCCTTCAAAGTTAAATATCTTCAAGCACTTAAGTACGTTGTTTCCCTTGCTTACAATACTCATGAACCTCTTCTACATCTTCCATAGGATGTGGCTCAAATGACTCATAACCATCAAGTGGCACCTAACAATAATCATCTTGTGTTAGCTCATATCCTTCACCTTCTTTACCTATAGGCTGATCAACGAAATTAGGAATAGAGGAAATATCTGCAGTACCAAAAGATAAACTACTATAAGTATTCTTTCCTTCTTTGATGAGTTCTGCACCCATTTTATGCTCATAGAAGGCTATGTCCCTGCTTTTGACAATCTTCTGCTTTTATAGGTCATAAAGCCTATACTCAAATTCCTCATCATCATATCCAACAAATATATAAGGAGTAGTTTTTGAATCAAGCTTTGGTCTCTACTCCTTTGGTATATGCTTAAAAGCTTTATATCTGAATACCCTTATATGCAAATAAGTCAGATCAATCCTTTCCACACCTCTCAAGAATATCAGGATCCAAAGGGATTAAAGGAGTTCTATTGATCAAATATACAGTAGTTCTAATCGCTTCACCAAAAAAGACTTAGATAGTTTAGAAATTCATAGGGTAATGAACCTTCTCCACAATAGTTCTATTCATCCTCTGGGCAACATCATTGCGTTTTGAGGTACCAGGTTTTGTCTTCTCATGTATTATGCCATAACTTGCACAATAGTTCTCAAACTCATTAAAGGTTTACTCGCTTCTATTGTTAGTTCAGAGACACTTCAACTTTCTCTCTATCTCCCCTTCCACTATAGTATGAAAATTTTGAAAGATCTCAAACGTTTGGCCTTTTTTTCTTAGCATAGAAACTCAAGTCTTACTTATAGCATCATTGAAAAAAGTAATAAAATATTTATTACCTCTCAAGGACTTTACCTCAATAAGACTATACTACCTCAATAAGGCTATACACATCAAAGTCCACTAGCTCCAACTTAGCCTTCCTTCTAGTAGACCTTTTATAGAAAGACACTCAATGTTACTTTTTAACTAAGCAATAATCACATGGGTTTGGGAAAAACAATAGTTTTTACAAGGATAAGATATTTTTCGATTAACAATTTTTCCCTTTCTTACTAACATTTCCCAACCTATGCTGCTCCAAAGATGTGTTAGTATCCTTCATAGTCAAGCACATCTACAGACAACAAATTGAGGCGTAAGTTAGGAATGTGTCGAATACCTTTAAAGGTCAATATGCACCCAACATCGATGATGTCACTCACGCTGACGCTGCTAATAGAGCTTTGATTACCCATCTTCATACTTCCAAAATCACTAATCTTATAATTGATGAAGTATCCCCTCTTTAGTAGGAAGCTTATAATCATTAAGCCATTTAGAATTTGAGTGACTAATATAAAGGCATTCATTGGTTGTACAAATCACTAACACCTCTTCATTTATACTTGAGATTATTACTGTAGTGTTATTGTTGTCTCCATCTTTCTAGTTATATTGTTTCTTTTAGTATCTCTTTCATTTGTAACAAAACTTCTTCATATGACCAAGTTTAGTGTAGTGATGACATGCCCTGGTCTCCTTGCCATCTTTAGACTTAGACTTATTTTTGTACTTGCCAAGCTCTTTGAGACCTCTACTTCTTCCTCTATTCTTTACTATAAGATCTTGTACACTATCAGCACCAATCTTCTTCCCCATAATCTCTTTATTGAGCATGCTCTCTTTGATTACAAAAGAAGAAAACACACCATCTAGAGTTTACTGATGATCACTACCAAAGTTTTCCAACTATTTAGCAAGGAACATAGCAGGAAAAAAATCTTGTAGCTTATTATCAAAGATGATCTTCATATTGGTTAGCTTGTTGATAATATTATGAAAACCATTGAGATACTTAGACACTAATTTTCCACCTTTTAACTTTAGGTTTCCAAGTCTTTTGATCCATAACGCCTTCATGTGAGCAGTCTTCCTATAATAAAGACCCTTAAATTTCTTCCCCAGCTCAAAATAATCAATCTCTTAAGATTTATAGTTGAATATGTTGATTTCAATCCATTGTTTAATAGTTTTTAAGGTTTTTCACTTTGTCTTTTCTTAGTCTTTGTTTTTCATCGACTATGGTTTAGACTTTCAAAAATATGTGAAATGAAACCTAGTAGTAGCATGCATTTCATACAAACATTTACGTACAAAATACATGCAAATAAAGACCATATATATATGTGAAGCAAGCAAAGGAAATTTAACCGAAACCATAAAATACCTCCAGTCATTGTGTCTCCACCGAAGAGCTGAATGTGTCTGTGAAGTTTGGAGCTTCTATCCTCTTCCTCAGCACAATCGATGGTGTCAACAAATGCTTGGGTGAAGATAGGGACCAAACCAACTTGATTTAAACCCACTAAACCTACTCAGTCTCTGGACATCACAAAGACAAAGGGTTGGGTAGATGGGCGACACCATATAGTGGTAGGGTTAAAGCATTTAAATGGACCATACATAATAAGTAGGATAGTTAGGTAAATCGTAAATAAAAACTTTACATTCTCCCACTTGGTCCATTTAACCCAACACCACACATAACAAGAAATCAAATATATGAATCATACCGATAGGTCCTCTTATAGTGGGTATTATCTTTCACGTATCACATATACAAAATTTCTCATTACTAGTCCGAAAACTTAATGAATAAACCATATGTTTATTCTAGGTCCAAAATTAAATGACATTTCTCAAAACCAATCAAAATATATGTGCACAAATTTATGAGAAAATATCAAGCTGAATAAGAGTTTCATTGAATCAACAATATACAACAAAATCACATTATGGAACCAATTCCCATGTGTACTACATGATCCTTAAATTGCTTAAGTGGCATGCCTTTAATTAAAGGATCCGCAATCATCAAATCAGTGCTAATGTCCTCTATGATAACTTTCTTTTCCTTTACACGTTCTCTTATGGCTAAATACTTAATGTCGATATGCTTACTTCGACTTCCACTCTTGTTATTTTTAGCCATAAAGACCGCAACGGAATTGTTGCAATACAAATTAAATGGACTAGAAATTGAATCAGCAACTCTGAGCCCAGATATGAAACTCTTCAACCATACACCATGCGAGGTGGCCTCAAAACATGATAAGAACTCAACCTCCATAGTGGAAGTAGCAATCAGGGTCTGCTTGGCACTTCTCCAAGATACAACTCCACCAGCTAGCATAAAAATATAACCAGATGTTGATTTCCTTGAATCAATGCAGCCAACAAAGTCTGAATCGAAGTATCCAACTACTTCCAGGTTCTCAATTCGTCTGTACAAAAGCATATAGTCCTTTATGCCCTGAAGATATCTCATAACCTTCTTTGCAACTTTCCAGTGATCAATACCTGGATTACTCTGATATATTCCTAACATTCCAATGGCATATGCAATGTCAGGTCGGGTGCAGACCTGAACATATATAAGGCTTCCTAAAACTAAAGCTTATGGACTGTTCTTTATGTGTTCCCGCTCAAAGTCATTCTTCGAGCATTGATTCAAATTGAATCTATCACCCTTGACTATGGGTGCTACACTTGGTGCATAATCTTTCATCCGGAATCTCTCTAAAATTTTGTTGATATAGGTATCTTAAGACAAACCCCCAAAATGCCTCGAGATCTTTCTCTATGGATCTCAATGCCAATGGCATAAGATGTCTCACCCATATCTTTCAAATCAAATTTTTTTAAGAGAAATTGTTTCACCTCATATAACAAACCCTTATCATTAGTCGCAAGCAAAATGTCATCCACATATAATACAAGCAAACAAGTCTTACTCCCACTAACCTTTTAGTATAAACACTGGTCCATTATATTCTCTTCAAAACCGAATGAAGTGATAACCTCATAAAATTTTAAATACCACTGTTGGGAGGCTTGTTTTAACCCATACATGGATTTATTAAGCTTACAGACTAAATGCTCACCATCACTGGAGGAGAATCCTTCAGGTTGTTTCATGTAAACCTCTTCCTTTAGTTCACCATTGAAGAATGTCATTTTCAAATCTATTTGATGTAACTCAAATCAAAATGAGCTACTAATGCCATGATTACACGAAGAGAATCTTTCTTCGATACAGGATAAAAGGTCTCCGTGTAATCGATTCCTTCTCTCTAAGTGAACCCTTTGGCAACAAGTCTTGCTTTATGTCTCTCAATGTTGCCTCATGAGTCTTTCTTTGTCTTAAATACCCATTTACATCCAATGGTTTTCACACCATTTGGAAACTCAACAAGATCCTAGACTTGATTAGATGCCATAGAATTCATCTCATCCTTCATAGTATTACACCATAAGTCCGATTCCTTAGAACTCATGGCTTGTGAAAATGTTTCAGGATCATTTTCAACTCCAACGTTGCAATCTGACTCTTGTAGATACACTATGTAATCACTAGGGATTGTTGACCTTCTAACCCTAGTGGATCTCCTTAATGTTGTATTGTTATCCTCACGAGGAACTTGTTGCTCAACATGTTGTTCAACTGGTTGCTCAACAATTTCTGGTTGTTCCTCATTTACAACTTGATCTATTGGATTAGTGTTAACAGTTTGTGAAACTTCAGCAACTGGTTGTCCCACACTTGTTTGACTTTGAGGGGTGTGAATGACAATCAGTCGATCACTTAAACCAAAGGGTTGAGCTTCATAATGGCTGTTTTTAAAACCTATATTTGGAAAATGACTACTCCCACTGATCAAGTCATTTTTAAAAAAAATTTCATTTCTTGATTCCACAATTCTAGTGCTGTGAGATGGACAATAGAACCTATACCCTTTAGACCTTTCAGTATATCCAATGAAATACCCACTAATGGTCTTTTGGTCTAGCTTCTTCTCCTGTGGGTTGTAAATTCTGACTTCAGACGAGCATCCCCAAACACGTTTATCCCTCAGACTCAGTTTTCAACCCTTAAACAACTTAAAAGGTGTCTTTGAGATAGCCTTGGTTGGAACTCGATTTACTATATACACAACTGTCTTTAGAGCTTCTATCCACAGGAATTGATGAAGTTTTGTGTTACTCCTAATACTTCTTACCATGTCCATTAAGGTTCAATTTCTTCTTTCTGCCACACCATTCTGATCTGGAGAATTAGGCATGGTATACTAGGCAACAATCTCATATTCCTAAAGAAACTTTGCAAAAGGACCAGGTGCTTGTCCACTTTCAATGTATCTACTATGGTACTCTCCACCTCTATCTGACCTCACGATTTCAATTAATTTTCCACATTGATTCTCCACTTCAACCTTAAAAATTTTAAAGGCATCCAAAGCTTCGTCCTTAGAACGAAGTAAGTAGAAATACATATATCGCGAATAGTCGTCTATGAAGGTGATAAAATATTTCGAACTATTTGCTTCCATATCTGGACAACAAATATCTGTATGTATGATTTCTAATAAGTTTGTACTCCTCTTAGCACCCCTTTTAGACTTGTTAGTTTGTTTACCCTTAATATAATCCATGCAAGTCTCAAAATCAGTAAAATCCAAAGTACTAAGTACCCCTTCATCTACTAACCGTTTAATTCTCTTAATAGAGATGTTTCCTAATCTATGGTATCACAACATAGAGAATTCTTCATTCACAACACATCGTTTCAATCCAGTAGTGACATGCATCGAATTATAGGCATCATTATTTTGTAACTGAAGGGAATAGAGACCATCAGATAATGTACCACAACCAATAACTTTTGATCCATTACATAAACTGAAACCAGAATTTGAAAAGTTAAAGGAAAAACCAAATAGTACAAGTCTCGATACAAAAATCAAATTTCTAGAGAAATTTGGAACATAAAAGGTCTTTTCCAAGCACAAAACAAAACCATTACTCAAAACCAAATTGTAAGTGTCGATGGCTTCCACATGTGAACTCGTCTTGCTTCCTGAATAGATGACTTGTTCACTTCCCACCGACTTCCTTAGGTTTTGCATACCCTGTAAAGTATTTGAAACATGGATTGTAGAACCAGAATCAATCCACCATGTGTTATGATTAACATTAACCATATTAGATTCATAACAAATGAATGAAATTTGAGTACCTTTCTTCTCGAACCAGTCCTTAAGTTTAGTGCAGTCTTTCTTCATGTGTCCCCTCTTCTTGTAAAAGAAACACTTTGATGGCTTCTTTATATCTGCTTGAGGAGAAACTTTGCCTTTTCCCTTACCCTTGGCATCGTCCTGCCTCTTCTTTCCAAAAACAGTCAAATTGACCCTTTCATCGTCTTCTATCAACAACCTCTCCTCCTCTTGTACACACATGGTCAATAGTTAATCGATCGACCACTTATCTTTATATGTGTAATAGAAGATCTTGAAAGGACTGTATTGTCGAGGAAAAGTGCAAAGAATGTAATGCACCAGGAAAGATTCCGACATTGGACATTCAATGCTTTCAACTGAGCCGTTATGTCCCTCATACGCATGATATGATCATGTACGCCCTTTATTCTAATGAGCCTTAAGGATGACAACTGCATAATTAAAGTGCTGGCAAGGGCCTTATCAGATGTACCAAATTACTCATCGATGGCCTTTAATAGATCTTTTACGTTACTATGCTGGTCAACAGAACTACGAATTCCAGCAAATATTTTCATCTTTATGAACGCCATGGAGAACCGATTAGATCTCTCCCACCTTTCATAAAGATCAATAGCTTTTGGAGTGCTGGTCTCAATCGTACTCGGTAGTTCATTCTTCCTAATAGCATAGTCTATATCCATCCAGCTTAAATGAAGCAGAATTCTCTCCTTCCAAATCTTATAGTTGTCACTTCTCAATTCGGGAATATCATACTGAATATTAAATGGTTGAGTAACTGCAAATTGATAAGTAAAATATATACTCGTTATATATATTTCAAGACCAATAATAATTCATGATTTACCAAAATAAATCATGCATTTAATAGATGACTCTAGTGACATAAAACTTGCCTGTGGGCTAAAAAATTATTCAATTAGATTCATTCGAAACGTTATGATAAAACTATAGAATTATGTTCCTTTTCTTATTTCTTGTGGGTAAATTAAAAAATATAATCCAACATTTTATCATAATTAATCATACAAATATAAATGGGTAGATTTTATTATACCATATACGATTAATTACAATTTATGTGTTAATGTGATCTTAAAACTAAATATATAATTATAATTAATTTAAGATGTTGTGATTACTCCCAATTAATTAAAATTATATGATCACTAACATTATGTTAAGCTTTAAATTAAAGCCTAAATATTTGCATCAAGTCAAAAATAACGCAAATAAATCAAATAATAATACACAAAATATTTAATCTAATTTTTGCACGTATTATAATCATGAATTTATACACACAAAATTTTCAATTAATCAAATGTAATTTGTGCAAAATTAAACAATTATCATATGCATGCATAAACTTAAATGCTAATAATAAGATATACATAATTAAAACTTAATATTTTTCATAAAATATTAAGACCTAAAAATGATCTTATAGTTAAAATCATAACATAAAAGGTTAGGTCTGAATTAACCCAATTTATTACTAATATTAAAACAAAATTAATATTAATAATTTTATTTTTTTAAAAAAAGGAAAGAGAAAATGAAAAATTGCGTCGTTTTCAATCTCCAGCCGGGTCGGGCGTGACCCGGCTAGAACTAGTCAAAGCTTCGACGCTCCAGACCAACAGAGGACGCCAGAGCTCTCATGGAGGCCTGCGTTGGGACGACGTGGACGTCACGAACCGCACGAAACGTTGGAAACCTAACCATGTAACGCTTCCCGATTGACAACGTC
>JANTNU010000235.1:30208965-30221151 GCA_024752395.1 Erythroxylum havanense | reverse complement strand
AATTTGGGAACAAAGCATTTTATGAATTCATTATGATTTTTATATGACAAATGAACATTTCAATAGTTTTGCTTATTCTTTGTTATAAACCTGTTACCTACGAGCTTTAAGCTCATCTCCTTCATTCCCATCCACAGATGATGAGAAGAAGTTCGGGTGAAAGGAAGTGAAGATTTTTGTTTGCATGTGTGCATATTGTACTGTTTTTAAGTTAGATTATTGTTGAGAATTTTGGGAGTTATGTATTTTAATCTCCCTAGAGCCCCTACTACCCTGTGGAGAGCCATCAAGGATGGATTACCCACCATTGAGAGACTGAACAAGTTTACATGTATGAAAAATATGTGTATTCTTTGTAAATGCCAAATGGTGTGTGCCTCTCGTCAATTTTTCAAATGCAACTTCATCAGGGAAGCATGGAGGCTAATATTATTACACAAATATGCTATCATCAACCTATCAAATGATTGGCAACAAATTGTCACCTGGAGTTCGGATTTGTAGCCTATTAGTAAAGACATTAAATGGTGTTCTGCATTGCTTTATCTTACCTTTTGCCCAAAAAAAGAAAAAGATTGGTAAATTATGGGAATCCACGTCAAACAGCGCCGTTTTGACTGTTGATAGAAACGACATCGAAATGCAGTCAAAGCACTAACCATTCTCTTTCATGCTCCGCACTACGAAGCTAGCAGAGTGAAGAAAGGAAAATGGAGACGGAAGAAAAGAAGAAACACGGTGGCGTCCGCGGACAATTCTGGCGATGGTTGATTTCCGGCACGGTGCTCCGTCTGATACTGATATACTGTTTGCCTCAAAATCTCCACTTTTCCTCTCGCCCTGAAATCTCCACTCCTCTTACCAGCCTCCGTCGCTGTATGGACACAAGCTCACACTCGCACCTCTCACTTTCTCCCCAATTCTCAATATTTTGTTTTTAATTGATCGATTTTGATTGTTCTGTGCAGTGGCCGAGGGTTACTGGTTGAAACAGTCTTCCATGTCTCCTTATTCAGGTTTCCACCATCTTCTCGTCGTTTTACCCTTCTTCTTCGCACTCATTCTTACTTGGATTTGTGTTTTCCGTGCAGGATCTATGTACCATGGTTCTCCTTTGTTACTCTCGCTCCTTGGCCCACTTACTGTTAAAAGGTTACACCTTTATTGATTGTTTTTTATTTTTTATTTTTGATGAAGTAATGTTCAGCAAGGTTATTATTCGGTTAGATTTCTGAAATTCTTCTGGAATTTAACGTCTGTCTCTTTTTAACTTAACAGAATTGAAGGGCAACCTAGTCATCTTTTATGCAGGTTCTAGTTTCTCTTGAACCGTATTTTTATTTTTAGAATGCTCTGCTATGTATTAGCTTTTAGACTCCAATGTTTGAGATCCAAGGTTACTGTTGATTTTGCTCTGATAATAGTTGATAACATATGGTTAGGTTTTGCAGTTTTATTTTAATTTTGATAGTCTCCATTTATCTGAACTTATATCAAATGTCCAGTGACACCTTTGATACCAACACATTCTTGGATACAGTTTGCTTTTTGTTGTTGCAGATATCATCAGTGCTTTGCTTATTCGTTCTATGGGTCAGTATCTACAACTAGCGTATAAACAGCAATTGGAATTGCTTCATCTGGCTGATAAATCAAAACTTTCAGGTACTTGTAAACTTGTTTATGAAGTTTTTTTTTTTAAAACCTTCCATGTAAGAAAGGAAGGTTCTAGACATCATTAGTTATAAGGTACAAGATTTGCTGCGAGGAATCTGAATAGTGTTTCTAGGATGATAAGTGATTATTGGAAGATTACTTGGGGGACTAACTTTCTTATTTATATAGTTGTTTAGCATGTTCCGGTAATAAACATTTACTTGCATGTGCACGTTATGCACCTTATACTTGAGATTTCTGAAGTCTGTTGACCAGAGAAAGTAATCTAGTTGTTCATTTCTACTATATGATTGTTCAAAAGGGTATTAGTACCATGCCCCAGCTACCACAAGTATCTAACACTATCCAATGCTGATGTTGCCTCCAGATACATTTCCTTCAGGAGATATTGCTGCTCTTGTGTACTTATGGAATCCTTTCACATTAGCTGCTAGTGTGGGCTTGTCAACTTCACCAATTGAAAATCTAGTTATCATCTTGTCACTCTACGGAGCTTGTAAAAGTAAGATACCCTAAGTCTTTACCCATGTATGAGAAGCATATGGATTGTGTTAGATCAATTAAAGGTTTGCTTAAATTATTTTTTAGCTTTACTTCTCAGGTGTTTGTTACTATTTGATCAACATTTGTTTAATTGTTAGCAAGTATATCCTGCAAACAAGTGGATGAGTTATATTGCTTCCTTGAATACAAACTTGCCTTTGGCATCCTTCATCCGAAACTCATCCGGAGTGTTCTTGAAATAAGGAACTAAAAGCAAATTTCTTTGTGAACTTCATTATTTGTTTCAAGATTAGCAGCTTTTGAATTTGATAATACACTTCTGCTTCTTCTGTCAATAACTTTGTATCCTGCCTTTATGGTTAGGCTCCTTCTGTTTTTGGAATGCATGTACTTGCCACCGGTTAGTTATGATGCTTATGAAGCTTGTTGCTAGGATGAAAACTTGAGTTTAAAAAACTTCTTATATAACCTGTGTTTGATGTTCTCCCCTGTGATTCTCCCCATACAATTTAATTATTGATCTACCTTGCTTGTGATGTCTAGGGGCTGAAATTGCTTTTTCTAAGGACTATGTATGATTTTTTATTGACCATTATTCCTTTGCTGGAACCCCAGGAATTATTCCTATTGCAGCATTTGGATGGGTTTTGGCAACACACTTGTCTCTTTATCCTGCGATTCTAATAATTCCGGTAGGTGTTCTTTCTCTGCTTATTTCCTTGTTCAGATTTTTTATTTTTGCCTCAACACGCTTGGAAAACATTGAAATTGTTTCCTACTTATGTGATCAACATATGGTGGTTATTAATCTAGTTTTCTTATAGATAATGCTCTTGCTGGGGTATGGTCCTGATGCTCCCCCTAGAAAGTTGTTCTTGCAGAAAGGGCGTGGGGAAAGCAGAGATACCCATTTTAGTGGTGTTTGTTGTCACAAGCCAGAATTTGTTTTTTCATGGGGACCTGTGATACATTTCTTATTCTGGGCTTCTCTGTTGTCAGTCTATGTGTTTGTTCTATGTGCCATTTCTGTCAAACAATATGGTAGTCTGTGGGAGATGCTTCAAAGGTATCAGTCGAACTTGAGAATATTATGCTTGTCTATTTGTTACTTGCATTTTTTACTGCATGGCACTTCAGTCATCCCTTTTTTTTTGTGCTTTTCCTTTGTTGACCTATCCATTATAAGTAGTTGTACTTCAGCAATTATCAGTGGGCTGGGATTTGAATCACCAACATCATATGGATAGCCTTGTGTGGAGTATGCTAAAATTCTTTGGAATTTATTGAAGATCATCCATTCATGCATTAATGTATGGCATTATTGAATTGATATTCAATGAGTTGAATCAGTATGGGGCAAGAGTAGAGAATAAGAATATGCCATTATGTTCTCAAAGTATTGCCTGCAAAATTGTGGATTCATAATTAAACGGATTCAAATGGTGGTTCAAAATGGGTGATTCACAGGATGATACATATTGTTTATCCTGACTAAACTAAATTTTTGTTACTGAGATTTGATTAGTTGATGCTACCAAAAAGTAGCTGAACAGAAAGAGGTCATCAGTTCATAACACAAGTCTTTCATTTTCACCTCTGCCCCCAACACCATCAATAATTATGTGCTCTGCAAGTTCCCTTGAAATTGGTTAATGTGTTTACGCTTTCAAGTTGATATACAGTACTTTTGACTTTTTTTTAGATTTTGTTAAGAAATAGTCATGTCGTTCTCTCAAATTGAATGTTGACTCTTTTCTACAGTACATATGGGTTCATTCTCACAGTGGAAGATTTGTCACCAAACATTGGTGTTCTATGGTGAGTCAAAATATTAACATCATTGTTGCTATAAGTGGAGCAGTTTCATGTCATGTCTGTTGTGTAGCACTTAGATTGTTGTTTGTTTGATTTTCACTGCAGGTACTTCTTTGCGGAAGTTTTTGATTTCTTTCGAGATTTCTTTTTGATAGTTTTCCACATGAACATTATGTTCATGATATTGCCGTTGGCTATACGTTTAAATCACCGGCCCTGCTTCCTGGCTTTCATCTACATCACAATCACATCAATGCTTAAATCGTATCCATCTGTAAGTCCTCATTTGTACATAGGAAGTGGGGTTGCCGTTATTCTTTTCCTTGGCTTTGACATTAACATTTTCTGGTTTTGGTTAATAATCTACAATCTGAAATGATGCAATAATATAACTTGAGTGCAAGTTTCTAAAAGACATTTGCATTATGTTGTTATTATTCTCACCCTTTTCTATTTGCTGCTGTCAGTTTTTCTTCCATTTTTAATCATTAATCTTTATTTTAAGAATCTCTGTTCTTCCCTCCCTACATTTTGGTTAACTAGGTTGGGGATTCGGCTCTATACTTGGGGTTGTTGGGCTTGTTTCTTGATGAATTAGCAGGTAATCAAGTATTTTGTTTTGAAACCTTGGAATTAGGACTTTGAATGGGGTCTTAAGTCTATATGGAACGTGATGCAGATATGCAGTTCTCTTTTTTCCTCTTCTGTGGATATGTTGGTGTTTCCCTCCTTAGCCCTGTCATGCACAATTTATGGATTTGGAGGGTAATACTCTCTGCAAAGTCCAGATGATCAGCCAATTTGCAAATGTTGCCTTTTTTATCATGACTCAAACTGTGTAATTTCAGGGTACTGGGAATGCAAACTTCTACTATGCAACTGCCATGGCATATGCTTGTTTGCAGGTTGGTTTTTGTTTTGCATACTCTTTGTTCTTTAAGATCATTTAAACGAAGGTCAGAGTTCATTACTCTTGCAACTATTTCCAGTCAACTTACTGCTGCATGCAATTTTGCTCATGAGGCTTGTTAAGAGCTTGAACTCAAGAAGAAAGTTGATCACTGTCTTAGTCATGTGGATTTCTCCTAAACACGGTTCTTAACTTTAATTCTGTGCAACTTTTTATATATGCCACGTTTTTTTTTTCTGAAGTTCATTTCTGGGTTGAGAAAATATTTTCATTAATGTTTCTGAATCATATCCAACTTTTTGCTAATTAATATATGATAAACATGGTTAATCAATGAAATACTTTCGATTGGCATGTTAAAATACTTATTTGAGAATTCAAATAATTTTACATGCATGCAGCATTGCCAGCTTTGTAATATAAACTGAAATTTTTTGTGCTCAGCATTGCCAACTTTGTAATATAAACTGAAAATTTTTTTGTGCTCAAGTATTTTTGCTACTGGCAGTTGGTATTACATTAAACTTCTTGTTATTGTTTAATGCGTGCAACAAAGTGCAGCGCTTTTCGTTAGAAAGTACGTGAAGGGCAAAAGGCTATGACTTTCCAATGATTTCACTTATTACGAAAAAACTCTTTATGGTTTAAAACTACTAAAGAACACCTTTTGGTATTAAAATGATACACTTTTTATTGAATTTTCTCGAGTTTATTTTGATACAGACTGTCATATTGTTAAGCAAGTGGCCAAGTTTGTATGACTGATTTAACTTGACTTTAATAGCCAATTATATTAAAATAATTTGATAAGAATTTAGTAAATCATTTTTAGTTTTTCTAATATTTTAAAAATATTTTTAAATCATAAGGGTGCTTTTTTGAATTAAGTAAAATTATAGTGTAGATTTGTCAAAGTCAACGAACTCCAGTGTACAAGGCTCTTCGTTTTGCAAGGGTATGAGAGAGGGATATCAATTGTACGCAGCTTTCTCTTTGCATTTTTACAAAGAAGCTGTTTCTGTGACTCAAACCTGTTACCCACTGGTCACAAATGAGTAACCTTATTAATTACTTCAAGGCTCACCCTCGTAATGTAGATTTGTATCTTTTATTAATTCGAGAAGAAAAAGGTTACCTTTGGTGCATTAGTACAATTCATTATCGGAAATTGTCAGTTGCCTTGGCTCTAGCGTGCTTCCACTCCTTATTTAGCACTCTTTGTTTTCCATTTTCAATGCTGCAGATTATATTGGTAATTGAGAGTGTAAGTGCCATGCTCAACCATGACAGAAAGCTTAGAAGCCTTTCCCTTAAAAAGCGTCCGGAGAAAACTTCTTAAGCAGTTCTTGCCACAATTTTATGATGTGGCATCTTGGCGCTTCAGGTTCTAAGAGCATAAAACACCAAAGCTAACTCGTTTATTGTTTTGGCCTATTGTGCACTTTCATTCGTGCAGCTTAGCATCAATGTCTGGAAGATAAGAGCTGTTGAATTTTTTGGATTTGTAACTCAGAATTGCGTTTTGGCTGTATTCCAGGAAATGATTCACAAGTTAGTGTCCCAATTTGTATTCTGATATAGGCGAGTCTGGATTTTGTAAATTAGCCAACATTTCCACCTTAATTCTAAGCAATCTTTATGTAACTTATCAAAGCAACGATCTGGCTTGCATGGACTTTTTAGTTCCACGTTCAGGGAAAATGCTCACAAATTGAGCATTTGGTGACAATAAACCAGAATTTCCCTTCTTCTGCCATTATACTAGCAGTTTTACGTTTTATATGTTATTGTCCACGCTTTGGGCAATGAGGATTAACCTAGTCATTGCTTAATGTGGTTGCAAGAAAACTACCAAGGATGGCATACATGAGATGGCATAGATGTTCGTATTCCCTGTTAATGGTGTCTTGTAGTTGAACAATGATATGGGGTAGCAGTAAAATATCCTATTTATTCCTTATTACCCAATGGAGAAGAGGATATGTATTAAAAAGAAAAAAACACAAGATTTTACAAATTCAAACAAAATAGAGTGTTTCATTTCTTGTTCATATAATTTGCAGTTGTTTTCTATACTCTCTTTCAGAGAATTTTCAAGTACTCTCTGGCAATATTTATGCTTGTATGTTTCTTCGTAATGGTGTTACCATTTTCATCCTTAGTAGTTTATAGGACAAATTACCTAAAACATCCTTAGTAGTTTATGGAAATTTTCTATTTTATGATAAAAAAAATGCCTTCAGAAATTACATCCAATGTTCAGGCAACACACAAAAGTTCCATCAAATTTATTCATAAAGGATGTGTACTGTCCGAGAGGGACTGATTTTGTTGGAAGCATCATCTGTAAGGAGGGAAGAAATTTGGTTAGTAACATCAGCATTTATATAAAGGAAAATAACGTTTTGACTTAAAAGTCTTTTAAATTTAATTGTAAAATTGTAAAATTTTCAATTAACGTCTTGACTTAAAATCTTTTAAATTTAATTATAAAGTTGTAAAAATTTTCATTTTAATAACTATTTTTTGAAGAAAAGGTTCATTAGTAATAGAATAATTATCTCATTCATTTAATTAATTACCTTGCTCTAATTTTTAGTAGTTACATCTGAGTTGGAGGTAATTTTCTCTCATTTTGTTCTTGTTTATATCTATGCAATAATAATTATTGAAACATGTATTTTTAATACATAATTTTAGTCAAAATTTTCAATGCTAGCTCACTTCCATTTCTTATCTTTGTTAGAGACTTGTATTAAATTTGTATTAGAGATTACATTAAATTTGTAGGAATGGCTTGCCAAGTAAAATTTTTAAACTTAAAAAAATTGATTAATAATATTATATATAAGAAAAAGATGTAGATTTCTCTTTCCATTAAACCATGTATTTTATATTCACACAAACTACTGAGAAATTGGGACAAGATCTGATAAGGCATGCAACAGAGTATTACGAAATATATTTTGTATTTAATTTTTCAAAGTTAAGATCACTTAAATTCTATAATATAATTAACATATAAGACATAATAAAGCATGAATCTTAATTTGTGTCTTATTCTGAAGTAAGATCTTTTCCTTGTCATTTTCTTTAAATTAAGTTTGAAAATGATTCATCTCAACCACTGTAGCTACACAAGTGTCTGACTTCTAACAGTACAAAAATACAAGTTGAAGGAACTCTAACTGTTGTACAAAGGGTAGGGCAAGAAGTACTAGCTCATTTGGAGCCAAGGCCTATTCATATTAGGACTTGGATTTTTTTAGTAATGTAATTGAAATTATAATTTTATTTCAATTAAAATTTAATTAGAATTAGAATTAATTCTAATTAAATATCACTTGAGCTCAAATAATATTCAATATCTTATATTGGTCCTTATTTGTTAAATATCTCATATTCAAACATAAAGTTTCTCAAATTTTACAATCAAGTCCAACTTGATTAAAACACCTTTTCTCACTTCAATCCATTATTTGTGTATTACT
Organism: Erythroxylum havanense; assembly: GCA_024752395.1. NCBI lineage: Eukaryota > Viridiplantae > Streptophyta > Magnoliopsida > Malpighiales > Erythroxylaceae > Erythroxylum > Erythroxylum havanense. The sequence goes on along the minus strand of JANTNU010000235.1, from coordinate 30,212,754 downwards.
CATTAAGTTCCTAAATATGTTGATAAAGAACATAAATTAAACCCTAAATCATACTTAGGATTATATAAATTAAAATCCTTTAACTCATCTTTAATTCTAAAATTAAATAATTTACATCTATAGATTAAGATTGACATTTAACAATGCGTCATGATTATCCAAATATTTAAGAATGTCAAAGTATTTTTTGTTAACCTTTTCGTGCATGATTTTTTTGTACAATTCAATTATTTTATCATAAATATTTGGGTTGGACATATAGAATGAAAATAGTCTTTATTATGTTCATAAGTTTCTAAATTCCAGATTAGGGTTTATTCTGAATTTATTTTGTGACTTCAATTGTTATTGATTCAATACATATTCTGGTGTTGTGATAATTATGCAGGTTCATACTTGACAACAAATTGAGAGAGTGAGTCAAAAGTAATTAGATTAGGTTGTGTAACGAGAGTTGGCAATTTAATAAGCCCCACAATTATCAAATTAATAATCATTCAAAGAGAGATCTTGTGTGAGAAATTAATTTTCCAATAAATAGCTTCAAATCTAATTTAAAACATTAGGAAAGTCTTATGAATCAAGAGGTTGAAATTTTGGAATTTTCTAATTTAATTAGGGATTAATTGATTAGGTCTTGAGAGAGAGTAACCAATATCTTAGGAAATCTAGGATCAAGACATAATTGGATCAATCATAGTTAAGGAAACAAAGTAAGGAAAGAATATATCCTAAGCACTCATCATTGATAAATCCCTAAACTACTGTGGCAGCTCACTTGTTATTTATTTATTTGCTTGATTTTATTAATTGTTTTAATTTTTGTTATTATTTTTGTTCAGATCACCATTCTAACACCTTAATCAAAGTTAGGTTCAAATTTTCTTATCTATTTCCTTGCAGGTTTGATACCACAAGATACGATTTGTATACATGCGAGTATAAAGAGTTTTATTAGATATAAAACTTGCTCAACAAGTTTTGGTGTCGTTGTCAAGGAATTAGTTTAGGACTTTTTGAATTCCTTTGTTTTAAGAAAATTGTCACCATTCTTGTGTACTAGGCTACTAGCTACTGTATAAAGACAATAATTACTCGAAGTTGAAGCAAGATTGAAGACACCCCAGCTCTTGATATCACAAAAAAACAATGAGAAATTTGAAGAGCAAGACGAAAAGAAGAGATTGAAAGAATAATAGTGGAAGAATATAATCAAGGAGACCAACAACAACCCTCATGGACTTCATAAGGTTAGGATTCAATGTTGCCCAACAAGGCATCACTCGACCATTGGTGCAAACTTCATTTGAAATAAAACTAGCATTGCTGAATATGCTACAGACCAATGTACAGTTCTATGAGTTAGCTAATGCACATTTAGTAAACTTTATAGAGATATGTGATACCTTCTGATATAATAATATACAGAAAGATGTCGTTAGGATGAGACTCTTTCTCTTTACATTAAGGATAAAACCAAGACATGGTATCGTTCCTTAAACCCAATAAACATCACGACGTAGGAGCAACTAATGTGTATATTCTTAGACAAGTAATTCTATCTGATGAAGACAACAAGGTTGATAAAGGAGATTACAAAATTTCAACAAAGTGACAGGGAGTCACTATTCAAAAGGTGGGAACATTACAAGGATTTGCATATTAGATGTCCTCATCATAACCTACCAAGAGAATTCCTATTACAAATCTTATACAATGGAGTCAATCCATCCACAAGGGGCACTATAGATGCAACTTTTGGGGGATCTTTGATTAGGAAGACACTTAAGGAAGCAGAGGACTTGCTAGAGGAGATGGCGAATAATAGTTGTCTTTGGACGTCAAATAGAAGCAGACAACAATCGTCTTTTCAATATCTGAAGGGAGTCATCGCTATTGATTCAGTGACAACAATATAGGCTGAATTCGCTAACTTAACAAAAACAATTGAACAGCCTGAAAGCCTCATCAACTCCAATTAAAGCAATTCAACATGGATGCGAATTATGCGTACAAGATAACCATGTTATCGTTGGTTGCTTCTTGATGCAAAATAATAATGTAGAGCAACTCAATTACATGGGCACACAATTTGGTTGAAGAAGAGGAAACTACCTTTATTTTATCACGTATAATTCTAGGTGGAGGAACCAACCAAAATTTCTTAGTTGAACAATGTAGGAAAAAAATTAGGAATTCCTTTAACACCGCACAATTTAGATGAAATTATAACTATTGCATATAAATTCTACAGAGAAAATTTAATGACTATCGAAAAATATCTTTTTTCAATTACTTATCAAATTAGTTATGCTTTAACAAATTCACATCATAGTATTGAATTAAAAAATACAGATAAAATTTATATGGATCAATTATTAAATGATGTAGCAAAAGTTGGTACAAATTTAAGAACAAATCTAAGAGAATTACTAGTAATAAATTATCCTATTAAATTATTTGATTTAGGACCGTATGCTCCTTGATTATCCATGTAGTCACCAATGAAATTTATAAGGAATTAATTGGGAAGGATATAATTTCTTATAAACAAGAAATAGAAAATGAAGAACAAAAAAAATGCCCTTTAGCATTTAAGCAATATACAAATATATGATATCTGTTATCTTGAAGAATATATTTGTGAATTTAAAAAATATTATTATAAATTAATAAAAACCGAATAAAAAGTGTATATACAAATATTTACACAAAAATTACCTTATCCAATCAATAAAACTGTTGAAGAATTATTTTTAATAAAACAAAATAATAATTTAGTAGCTTATAATTTAGGCTATTTCAATAACAAAAGAAGTATTGTTTCACAAATGTTTAGCGGCAAAATTACAGAAAAGGTTAAGACACGGAGATATTCAATTATATTATACTAAATATTCTGAAGTTCCACAACAATATGTCTGTGAAACTTCTCATATTAAAAAACATAAAAACAAAAACCAATTCGATATAGATGGAGAAAATATCCCAAACGAAATTACACTAGAAAATATCCATTTAAACCATATAAAAACTTCTTTGGAAGAAAAGCTTATAGATAAATAAAACCTAAGAAAAATTATTGTCCTCAAGGCAAGAAAACCTGTAGATGTTGGCTATGTAAAGAAGAAGGTCATTACGCAAATGAATGTCTAAAAAGAAAACAAAATAAATATAAATTAAATTTAATATTTTAAATTCTACATTAAAATAGAAATTAGAACCAATAGAATTAGAATATGAAATAGATTTAACAATTTCTTCATTATATCAATATGAATCCTAAAATTCAGAATCAACAAACGAATCTGAATACAACTTTTATTAAAGTGATTATTTAGAATAAAAAACTTAATGCCTATATAGATACAGGAGCTACTATTTGTATATCTTCCAAAAAATTATTAAATAATTTAGACAGAGCTATTTCAATAACAAAAGAAGTGTTATCTAAAAAAAATTTAGAGGCAAAATTACATAAAAAGGTTAAGACACAGAAATATTCAATTATGCTGTACTAAATATTCCAAAGTTCCATAACAATATGGCTGTGAAACTTCTCACATTCAAAAACATAAAAGACAAAAACCAATTCGATATAGATGGATAAAATATCCCAAACGGAATTACACTAGAAAATATCCATTTAAACCATATAAAAACTTCTTTCGAAGAAAATCTTATAGACAAATAAAACCTAAGAAAATTGTCCTTAAGGCAAGAAAACTTGTAAATGTTGACTATATAACCATTGAATTTTGATGCATAAATCATTATGTTCATGTACAA
>JANTNU010000235.1:29995889-30008651 GCA_024752395.1 Erythroxylum havanense | reverse complement strand
GAAGCATAATAAGAATTAATAATAATATAAATGATGATAATAGCATTATTAATTTAATTATTATTAATATTATTATTAGAATTATTATTATTATTGATTTAGGCAAATTTTACTGTATATTAGTTTTTATTAACAAATATAATATTGTTATTAACAATGTTTATTATTATTCATAACATTATGAAATTCCTTATTATTATAAAGTATATTTATTTATTATTATTATTTTAAATTTACTAATTAATTTTATTTCTATTATTATAATTACTGTTAAATATTATTATTAAATTTATTGCAGAGTATTTATGAAATTTATTATTATTATTATTAAATTCCTTATTATAAAAGGTGTCAATCCCATGAGGAGGGAGACTAATCTAATCCTAAAATCTAAGATTAGCAATATATATAATTCAAAATAACAATTCAACACAAAGTAATCATGAGAATTAAATTCAACTACTTTAATTAAAAATTAAACACAAAACAATTAATAGTTGAGCAATATGCAATCACGATAGAAATCAACCTAAGGAATTTACCAATGTATGAAAAAGGCCATTTTACTTATCAATAATGTCAACCTAGTCGATTATGTGTCAATGGAGTGTTGGTTCTAAACTGTCTTAGCGCTGACTACTTTCTCTTGTGTTATAATCCTAAATTATAAACCTTAATTAGATTATGAAATTTGCAATCTCTCTATTCACAAACTATCCAAAACCTAATTAGATCTGAAGCATTCTAATAAAATATTGGAACATCACACGAGATCTCTCTCTGCACAATTACCAATATGATTTATCACAGTTTCTATTAAATCGCCCAACTCTCATTAATCCGATTTAATCATATTTCATTCAATTCACCTTCACAGTTTATTACTGAATTATGCAAAAACGTAATTAAATCGCAAAATTCATCCAATAAACACAATCGACTAGATTATCATTAAATCAAAAGAAAATCTTGAAGGAGAGTTTATAACATCATCAATATTTCAAGTCCTATCATCATACTATCAATCTCAATTCTATACACAAATAAAATCGAAACAAAAAGGAAATACAACTTGGAATAGACAATGAACGACAACGACGTCGGAAATCCTTCTGATCCGGGAAACACATCGAGTCAGCTTTGTCTTCCTCTTCCTTCTTCTTCTTTCTCTATCTCGATATTCTCCCTTAAGGGTTTCAACAGCGGCTACCGGAAGCTCCTTCCTTCTCTGCCTCTTTTATGTTCTTTTTATACTCTTTTATGTTTTGGGTGACCCTAGGGTTTTTTCGAGGTCTAAAAGGTCCAAAAAATTCTCGAAATATGAAGTTCATGAGTGTCTGCTCGCCTGCAGACCCATGATCGTGGCTCACATTCAAGCCTTCTGTCACGATCGTGGCATGTAGGCCACGATTATAGGCCATTCGTTGAGTTTTTGTCACAATTGTGGCATGCCATAATCTTGGGCCAAACCTTTTATCATGATCGTGGTCTACCTGCCACAATGTGGGCCTGTGTTGTGGTCTAGATTCCCTCAAAAACTCATCCTCTATTTGATATTGACCCTGAAACATTAACAAATATATCAAGGTAACTAAAAAACATACTATTTAAGCTCAATAGCTTGTATTATCCCATAAAACACTTAAAATACAAATAAATCACAAACTAACACAATTTTAACCTAAATGTATACCAAGTGATCAAATTAACGGCTAAACACATATTAAACTATGCCCTAAAACAAAATGCAATTTACACTTATCACATTCCCACACTTAAATGTTTGCCTATCCTCAAGCAAGCAAAACAACAAACAACACAAAATCACAAAGTACAAAATGTAATAATGAGACAATGAGACAATGACTTCAACTTGAAAAAGTAAATTTAACTTTAAACACAATCATTCAAGTTGTTCCAAATCATTAACATGCAAAATCTGCGTCTAGGTGCTCTGGACTAAGTATCCATATTAATCGAAACTTAAATGTCAAGTTTACTCAACCTTTTCAATTATATACACACATTAATAATTATTTGGTTATTCAGACTTTGTAACGAATCCTAAGTACGTTTTCATGAAAAGTTAGGCTACTTATAAATACGGTAGGTTTTTATTAGAAATTTTTTTATTACTTTTGTGGACATAGACCTAATCTTTTTACACAGAGGCAAACATTGGTGATAGATTTTAATCCGATTACTCGACTAAGTTATGTTTTTATTAAGTTGTTTGGTTGGAACATCATATAGCCTTTTGACGTGAAGACACACATTTGTGATGTGCATCAATCCAGTTACTTGGCTACATTATGTTCTCAGTTGGCTACTAACTCTATTCATAACCTGAAGGCCAACGAAATAGTTATTAATTTAAAATTTACAAACATATTTAATTTTTTTATTTAATGCCTACCTTATTGCTTTAGCTACTCATTTTCATGAAAAAATACTAACTAACCTACTTAATCGAATGACCTAAAATTATGAATGAATGTGACCACTTATAGGGTAATAAACTAAAATTAAATCCTAATTAACTTGCATATTTTAGCCAAAGAACCTAGATCACTAATTTTGCGAGCTAATAATTCTTCATAACCTAATAGATTACGTTCAAAATTAAATCAATTTCAATCTATCTAAGCCATTGACACATTCACATAATTCTCAATATGCAACCTAAAAATATGCAAAATTCACACTCAAAATAAAACACATAAACCTCCCGACATTTGAACAACACATTGTCCTCAATGTGAGAATTAGACAAACAAACACACATGGAAGGAAATATCATAAAATAAACTATCACATATAATTTCAATGTTCAATTCATAAGGTTGTCCCTACAACCTAAACCACATTTCCTTAGGGTTACTAGGCTCAAAATGAAGGGAAGTGAAGAATTCGAGGGCGAGCTCCTGGTAGATAAGATATTAAAAGTGTATAAACTTGCTCCACTGAATTCTTTCTAATAAATTCCCGACCCTATCTTGCAATTCTAGCCTATCAAGCATACCAAAATCAAAGTATTTCAGGACTAGTATATGTTTAACATTAAGGGAATTGGAATCAAATACCTTCTTCCTCTGTGTAGATTGGGAAGGGTGCTTGAAAATATGCCACGCTATTTCTTCACCCTTAGCCTGAGACTTGAGTTCTTCTTGATGATTGGTTACACTTCACTAATTGCTTAATGTGCAGCATAATGGACTGCAGGTAGGTAGAAGTTGGAATAAATTGAAAATTTGGAAGTTGGTTAGAGAGAAGTAAGAGCATTTGGAGGTTCTAAACTTAAGAGAGATAAAGTTGAAATGAAAGTGAGGAGGTTCTAAACTTTAGAGAGATAAAGTTGAAATGAAAGTGAGTGAAAAAGTGAAGTAGGAAATGAATATAAAGGTAAAGGAAGGATAAAATGGTAAAAATTTTAGCTGAAAATTGTGTAGACAGATTTACCCTACCACAGGCCACAATCGTGGCCTGCAATAATTTCATCAATTTTTGAATTTTTTTGTCTTTCATCCTGATACACACCCCCGCTTATAATAATTTCACTAATTTTTTAATTTTTTCATCTTTCGTCCTTATACAGACCCTCAGAGATCCTTTCCTAACCTCTATTTAGCACTATCACCTCATTGTACTTTCCTTTTTAGTCATCTTTATCAAAAATTAATGTCCTACTCTTCCACGATATTTATATGGAAATGGAACAACCTAACTATAGAATTCAAACTACCTAAAATCAAGAAATAACTGGTAATTTTAAAACAAATCTTGGGTTGCCTCCCATGCAATGCTTCTTTTAACACCATTAGCTTAATCTTCTATCATTGAAAACTAAGCTAGGATCAATTATGAGCGATTTGCTTCCACCCTTTTCATTTAGCATCAGTTTTGTAGCCTGTAAGTAAGTTACAAATTATAAAATGATCAAAAGGACAATAATGATAAAATTATGAAAATCAATTAAGCTCAGTAATGTCATTTTTTCGAACAAACTGTTTACAAAATAGGGAGTAACAAAAATTCCTAAATCTTCCATGGAATCTAATAGTACGCTCGATAAGAGGGTGAGTTGTTCTCTTCTTAGTTCTTCCTCATTCGCCCTCATCTCCTCTTCTTCTTTAGCTTCTTGAACAAAGACTTCTATAGCTTCTTCAAACTTGATGTCCATTGTTAACTGTTCTTTGTCCTCTCGTTCGTTCAAAGATTTGAACACATCAATTTTTTTGAATGAGTCGCCCTCCTACGAATTCTTTAATACATCATTCATGTTGAATGTTACTTGGTCAAATTTCTCCCATTAATTTTTGTTACTCTTCCCCATTTCTAAATATGATAGGCTCATATTGCTCTCGTTGATGTAATTTCATATTGCTCAGAGAGTCTTCCACATTTCTTTTACAAAATTTAGAAGAAAGTTGTCTCACTTGAATCTCCAAGTTGTGGACAGAAGAGACATGATTTTCCATTACTTGGTCGAATTGCTCTTCCAATCTCTTCTAGGTCTCTTTCATTTATGTTAGCTTATCCAAGATTTTGTCCAATTTGGAATCCCGTGAACTGCGCTCATCTTGCTGAAATCTTAATAGGTATTGATGTCCCATATAAGTACTTACATTTTTAGATTAATAGAAATTTAGGTGGTTCTGTCACCCCGAAGTGTACGTGTTCATATAAGGATGATGATTTCCCCAACTAAATTGGGGTTCATTGAAATCCTCAAGAATCCTTGCTTCTTATTGTATACATCCTTCATGATCTTTCTTTTTATCTCTTCTCAGCATTCAACTATAGAGATTCCCCATTATTGTCTAGTGATATCCAAGTTGATGTGTCATCTAGTTTATGCCTAGCTTCTTTTTCTTAACAAAATAGATAGTAAAAAAAACCTTAGACTACAAGAAATAAACTAATCTATGCCTCTTCGACAATGGCGTCAAAAATTTTATCGTGTCATTTGAGTTTTAAAATTTATAAGTCCTCAAATATCACAAACGCACAAGTCGCGACTGTAGTATAAGAAGTGTTGATCGCATGAGGAGGGTGACAAATCTAATCCTAAATCTAAGGCCAACAATATATAAAACTCAAAATAACAATACAACGAAAAGTAATCGCGAGAATTGAATTCAATCACTTAAACTAGGAATTAAATATAAAGGAATTAATAGTTAAGCAATATGCAATCATAATAGAAATCAATTAAGGAATTTACCAATTTATGAGAAAGGGGATTTTACTTATCATTAATGCTAACCTAGCCGATTATGTGTCAATGGAATGTTGGTTCTAGACTGTCCTAGGGCTTACTACACTCTCTCAAGTTATAACCATTAAACCTTAAATTATAAACCCCAATTAGATTATGAAATTTTCAATCTTTCAATACACAAACTATCCAAAACCTAATTAGATCTAAAGCGCTCTAATAAACTATTAGAACATCACATGAGATCTTTCTTCGCACAATTACCAATACGATTTATCATGATTTCTATTAAGTCACCTAACCCTTATTAATCTGATTTAATTGTATTTTATTCAGTTCACCCTCTCAGTTTATTACCTAATTATGCAAGAACATAATTAAACCACGACATTCATCCAATAAACACAATCAACTAGATTATCATTAAATCAAAATAAAATCCCAAAGGAGAGTTTAGAACATCATCAATATTCCAAATCCTATCATCATACTATCCATCTTAATTTTATACATAAATAAATTCAAAAAGAAAAGGAATTACAACTTGGAATAGATAATGGATGGCAGTGATTTTGAAAAACCTCTTGATCTGGGAAACACGTCAAGTCAACTTCGTCCTCGTCTTCATTCTTCTTCTTTCGCTCTCTAGGTATTCTCCCTTCAGGGTTTCAAAAGTGGCTACTAGAAGCACCTCCCTTCTCTACTTTTTTATGTTCGTTTTATTTTTTTATATTTTAGGCGACTCTTGGGGTCCAAAAGGTCCAAAAAACCCCTTGAGACATGAAGTTCATGAGTGTCTGTGCTTCTACTCAATGCAGGCCACGATCGTGGGCCAAACCTGGAGCTTTTATCATGATCGTGGCCTATCTTCCGCAATCGTGGGCCTGTGTTATGATCCAAATTCACTCCAAAACTCTTCCACTCTTTGATATTGTCCTTAAAACACTAGCAAACATTATGGTACCTCAAAAACATACTATTTAAGCTCAAAGTCCTGTACTAACTCATAAAACACTTAAAACACAAATAAATTACAAACTAACACAATTTTAACATAAACGCATACCAAGTGATCGAATTAACAGCTAAACACATATCAAACTATGTCCTAAAATACGATGCAATTTACACTTATTACTTGGCCTTTACAGAAGCTAAAGTGAAGTACACTACTTTATTCTTAACTTTGCCACAACTGGTAAGTGAACTGTTAAGCATTCTTTAGAAATTATAATAGCCTGAGATGAAATCATATAAATGATTGGTAATAAACTTCAAGAAAGAAGTTCTAAGAAAATAATTGATTTGGACTTTATATTCAACCAGCCTTGCAATTAATCGAACGATAACATATCAAGATTTTAGGACTTGATCACGTGAATTCATTGAATCTATTCGATGTAGTGCTCATTATTATGTATTGAACTAAGTTGTAATGAACCACATAAATTATGTTCATTAGTGTACATCAAGTTTGATATTATTTAGTTTTATCAAAATATTTGTTATATGAATGTTTATGCTTGAAAAACTTCTTCAGTATAATAACTAGTTTTTAATTGTCATATGAATAATGATTGAGAACATCTATACTCTTTTGATATCATAGATAATCAAAATTTGATTATTTAATATATATATGTATGACGTGACAATAATATGCAATTATACTATTTCTTTTTGTATAAACTTTATGTTTCCATTATGACTACTCTATCAAAAAATATTGTTACTGAACTTATTAACGGTAAAAAGTTAAATGGCAACAATTATAAGATTTTGAACATAAAAATCTAATATATACTAGAAGAGCAAGAAACTATCAAACCATTAAATATAACCATGAATATTCCTAAGAAAGGCAATACATCCAAAACAAAAGGATTCGTGATTCTTATGAAATAGAAGAAAAATAACTCATTCGTTCGTATTATATTATAGAGTAATGCATATAACAACATCACATGTGAGTTCTATAAATATGAAACTATTAAGGACATGTTGTCTGCTTTAGTTACATATTTTAGAGTCACTTCAGTGACCAAAGTGAGGTCACTTACTATCTATCTAATTTGACATATATAAGGAACAATTGGATCATACAGTGCAAAAGCGTTTGAGGAATATGTCTAATATGGTAAGTGAGTTATAAGATATTGGTTATGAATTATCAAATGAGCGATAAGTTCAACCTATGATTCATTTATTACCTCAGAGTTAGGAGTATATAAAGATGCATCTAAGTCATAACAAGAGTATCAAGATGATGGAAGATGCAATGAGGCATCTTATACGACACGAAGAATGTCTTAAGACTTTTAAGGTGTCATTGAAGGTATAGTTGGTTCTAGCTTACATAAAGTCATGAATCAAAAGTGTAAGTATCATAGTGGATCCAAATGAAAAAATGGTAAACAATATTCATATTATACTCAGGACTCAAATAAGGCTAAGTGGAACCAGTATGGAAAAAGAAAGATCCTTTTAAGAAGTAGTTAATGAAAATAGTCAAGTTCCTTAATTGTGGCAATAAGGGTCACTTTGCTCATGATTGTAGCAAGCCCAAAAAGGTATAATCTTATTGTATGGACATTTGCTTTGTGAATATCTCCTGTTTTATTTTTCTATCTGAATCACTTTCTTTATAGATTGTAGATTCGAGAGTAACCAACCATGTAATGAAGGATAGAGATGCCTTCATAGAATTCAAGAAAAATCCTATATAGAAAATGATGGGTTTATGTAGGAGATAACTTAGGGGTTACTGTATAGGGGATTGGAACAAATTAGACATGATTTGTAATCAATCCTTAATCCTACATAAAGTGTTATATACTCTGAAAGATTTGATATAATGTAATCACCATTTTGGTTTTGATTAATCTTGGTTTTTTTGTAAATTTCTACAGTGGTGGTACGGATTTATATCTTAGACCTATTTATTATGGTCAAGGTTTTATTTTAGATGGTTTTATTGTTCTAGATGTTGTTTATTCAAATACTAATATTAGTTTGTTTATTCAAATACCAATATTAGTTATTCTTTGTTTATGTCATCTAGGAATTCCAATATTGGTGAAAATTTGTAGTATGCTAGACTATGTCACATTGGTTAAAATTTAATAAATTGATTAGCTAAAGAAGGCCTCTTAGATGATTTACATTAAGTAGATTTACCTATATGTGAATGTTGTATGGCTGGTAAAATAGAACGAAAGCAATTTGAAAAGATAAAAAAAGCTTCCTATATACGACATTTGATTCATTTAGATATCTGTGATCTAAAGAATGTAAGGGTAACATAGGACTATAGACTTCATCAATTTATAGATGACTATATTAGATATGGTCATGTCTATTTGATTTCTCACAAGTTGGAAGCAATAAATTGTTTAATAAAATATGTGAATTTAGTAGAGAATCAAATGGATAAGAAAATGAAAGCATTAAGAATTGATTGATGACAAGAATACTTGTTTGATAAGTTTAAGATGTTGTGTGAGGAAAAAGGATAGGAAGATAATTAACTATTCCAAGAAACCTACAACAAAATAGCATTACAAAAGGACATAATAAATCAATACTAGAAATAGTTAGGTCCATTATGTCACAAGCAGATCTATTAATCACCTATTAGTACATTATTTACATCCAATTATGAACTAAATCAAATGCTTATAAAATCAGTTACAAACATTTTGTATGACTTGTGGATAGGGAAAAAATAATATGGAACATATAAAACCATAGGGATATGTTACGTACATTCATTATCTCCCTTATAAATATGGGAAATGAGGTTGAAGTGGGAAGAAAAGTATCTTTATTGGATACTTTGAACACTTAAAAGGATACATGTTCATTGGTGAATGAGGAAATGTAGTAACTGAATTTGAATCTTAAGATGTCACATTTTTAGAGAATGACTTTCCAAAGCAAGGTGAAGTAGGAAAAGACAATGACTTTCTGAGGCAAGGTGAAATAAAAAAAAGACTTATTTCTATATGAAACTCTTGATCAGAATGATTCCATTACTGGGAATTATAAATAGGGACTTTATCTAAGTGGGAGTAGTCTAGAACTTGAAAAATTAACTCAAGGATAATTAAGATTATAACCTATTGAAAGTTTAATTATTGCATCCAATTCAAGTGGAAGTAATGAAGATGTTAATAAATTTATTTTTCACAAGGCACGTTTATGTTGAAGTAAATAGTGGTGTGATTCACAGGAAGATTATAAGCCAATGAATATACCCAAGGCTCTTAATGGTCTTATTAAAAAAAATGGATGAAAGCATTGAAAGAAAAAATGAATTCTTTAAGTTGAATCAGGTATAGGATTTGGTTGATCTCCCTAATGGGTGCAAAGCTATTGGAAATAAATGGGTTCTCAAAATGAAATGAAACACTAATGGTAGTATCAAAAGATATAAAACACACCTTCGAGAAAGGATATACATAATAAAAGGGAATTAATAAATGATGAAACATTTTCACTTGTTGTGAGGTTTGCTTCAATTTGTCTAATTTTGACTATAATAACTAGTTTGGATCTTTAATTAAATCAAATGGATGTAAAGATTACTTTTCTAAATGGAAAATTAAAAGAATAAATCTATATGGAACAATCTATGGGTTTCATTGAGATAGGTCAATAACATAAAGTGTATCGATTATTAAAATTGGTTTATAGTCTAAAGAAGCTTCAAGGAAGTGGCATATAAGTTTTCATAATGTAATCCTTTCATATGATTTTTATATGGTTGATGAAGACCACTATGTATATAAGATCAAAAGATATATTTGTAATTTCATTTTTATATATAGAATATATAGATGACATTTTAATTGCTTGTATTGACTATAAGTTTTGCCAAGTAAATAAAAGTTTGGTTATCATCTAAATCTAAAATGAAAGACATGGGTGAAGCTGAATATAATTTTGGAATTAAGATTTCAAGAGATCATTCAAAAAGATTATTATCACTTTCTCAAGTGACTTATATTCAAAAGATTTTAGAAAGATTTCATATGCAAGATTACATATCAATATATAATGCTATTACTAAAGGTGAAGGTTTTAGTAAGAAGTTTTACTCAACTATGCCATAAAAAGGGGAACAAATGAAGCAAATTATCCATTCTAATGCAATTGAAAGTCTCATGTATGTTATGATGTATACATGACTAGATATTTGTTATGTTGTTGGAATGATGAGTAGATATCAGTCAAGTCTAGGACAAGAATGAAAAGTAGTAAAGAGAATATTGAGGTTTCTAAAATGTAATTTTGATTATGCATTATGTTATCAAGGCAGCAACCTACATATATAAGGTTATATAGATGCAAACTGGTGAGAAGATTTAGACGAAAGAAAATCTACCTTTGGATTTGTTTTCTTACTTAACAATGGTGTTATATCATGGAAAAGTAAGAAACAGTCATGGAAAAATACAAGAAGCTATGAGGCTTAGACAATTCTTGGTTAGTTTAGGTGTCATTCAAAGCGAGACTAATCTAGTAACAATCAACTTTGATAGTCAAGTAACAATCGTTTATATAAAGGACTCTAAATTTCGTTATAAAACCAAGCATATATATACTAAGTATAATTATGTGAAAGATATATTTGCACGAGGATTAAACATGAAGTATATATTTACATGAGATATAGTGGTTTACCCAATGACAACTAGCTTATCTTGATATATATATTGGACATATGAAGTCACTAGGATTACGTTGATATTAAAATGTAGTTGATCAACATTTCTTTATGTATGTTCATTTGATATATTGTCATTTATAAATACATATATAAGTTGACATTATTTATTAAGTAATAATAATTGCTTAACACTTGATTATAAAAAATGTTTACTTTGTATGATATGTTTTTCAATATGAACTAAAGAGTATGTCATAAAGATAAAAGATTGGCCTTCTCACAGGGGCAATTGCCCTAGTACTTGTGATGACTGGAGACGAGGCATATTTTGAGTTTATTATCAAGATTATAATAGATAGCTAAAGTATAAACTTAAACCATGAATGTTGACTTAAGTGATAAGTCAAAAGAAAATTAGTTTGGAATGATCATACGGTCTCCATATTTGTCTTAATTTGCTAGATGAAGGTTCAAAAAAATAAAGTTAAGAGTAGACATGTGAACTCAAGTTAAACATTAAGTATGTTTGAACCAACATCTATATGGTATTGCATTTATGAAAGACATGCTCCATATTAATAGGATTTGATACCGTGGCATATAAATCTTACCATGTATATAGAAACGACCATAAAAAGGATTAATGTAAGTAAGCATATCTTAACTTACATTGTGTAAGACCTTAGAGGTTAAATAAACCTCATAATATAATCTCAAAACTCTTGTCTAATTCTTAAGGATTAAATTTAATATTTGTTACTTCAGAATATTACGAGAAGATTATTGTTGATATGATCTTATAAGAAAAATGTATGAAAGCAAATTAAATTCAATTCAAGAGAATTTAGACCAGAGGAAGATCATTTTGTTGGTAACTCAACAAAAAAATTATGAATTCAAAGGCAGACATTGACTTTTAGTAAGAGAATTGAATACATTTATGACATCATGAAATTAATGAGATCAAAGAAGATTGAAATGCAAGATATGACTTAGGTATAACATACAAAATCTACTCAATCATTGATTTATTAATTGAGACATCATATATTCCTAACAAATAAGTAACTATGAACCCTGAAGGTATGCTGATCGCATGGGGTATTAGACAAGTATGAGAACATGCAAAAATTATATTGACTAAACTTATCTTGTGTTGCTGGGAGTGATGATGAAAGGACACATCTGATGAGTTTAAGCACGACCCTTTAATTGTTAACCTTAATAATTAGTTAACGTCTTGACATTATCTATAAATATGAGATAATATTCACTTAAATGATCTTTTGCTAATTTTAGAAGCACTATAATACGCAAAGACAATTTCTGCATAGAAGAAAAGATTCTTCAAGAAGTCCTTTAATCTGCTGAAAAAAAAAATTCATCCAAATAACTGATAGTTTGCAATGATGCATATCCAATCTTGTGTTTATCTATTATATTGGATAATATTTCTTACACAGACGAATTCTGATTTTCTAGAGCTTTTCCAGAACCTCGATTCTTCAAACTTTAGATTTAGCTGTCGAGCTGATTGTGCATATAAATATTTGTCAGAGAAGCGTTGAAGTTTGTCCAAGTTGTCGTCTGAAATTGCAGTTGATCTTACGGGTGTCACCTGTATACGGTCACTTTGGCCAACCTTCTAATTGCGCATGTTCGCTTGAGGTTTGAGAGTGGCTTACTTCGTTCCAAAGTGCTCTTTATTCTTTAATGAGACTACAAATTCTATAACACCTTTTTTAAATGTTCCCTCAGCTTGTACGGAATTGCAAATTCTGTGCCATTGATCTCAGGCAACATTGACGAATGATACCTTCTGTAAGGCTCGTTGGAAAGGAAGTTACTCAAACCAATCCTGGCTTGCATTTGC
>JANTNU010000235.1:29823375-29836067 GCA_024752395.1 Erythroxylum havanense | reverse complement strand
TTTGGTTAATCCGTCGTTTTCGTGGGAATTAAACAAAGTCGTAGTCGTAGCTGACCGTATGGCTTTTGCTTGTTCTCGAGTCCTCGTTAATATAAAAGCCAATAATCTAATTCCATTCCCTTTATTTAGAGTGATCTGAATTACAAGTGCTATCCTATGGGTTTGTTATTTTCATTATGTTCATGTGGCATTGACGGGAGAGGAAGTGTAGTTACCACTTGTGCTTACGAATCTATGGTACATGGATGGTAAATGCCAAGGTGCCCCTTTTGCTGGGTACATAAAATGAAACTGAGGACAACGAAGGGTGAAGTAATTGATCCAGATTCTTCACTTAAGCCTCTCTCATAATATGAAAGTCTTGAGTTTGAGTCACGTCAAAAGAGGGGAAATAAGCATGTTTCTATTGATGATCCTCTAGCCCCTAGGTAAAGTTCCTTGATCGGATCAATTACGGATCCATCACTTCCAGCGGTAGTGTGAGAATTGAAGTTACTAGAAAATCTGGGGTTGATGGGAACCTGACGCTAAATAGAGGGAACCAGTGATCAATCATCAACTAACCAATCAAGTATATGAAGACTCCTTGTGCATAGAAGTGTACAGGTTACGTAAGAACTTGAGAGATTTTGGAGTTTTAAATTTACATCTTCTAGGCTCTTGAAGTAGGATTATAGGAGCTTAGGATTAGTCTGGCTAAATCAGGATACCTAATGTAAAAAAAAATAAAATGAGATTTGACTTTAACCAATACTTCCTCTGTAGCTTGTCTACTCAAGCACTGTACACATCAAGATTTGTACAAAGGGATGCATTCCCTTTCTTTTTCCTACAGTAGTTGACATTTGTAACCTCCACCAAGACAACAACTACTAAGGGGCATCTATGTCCAAATGTCACCTTGTATTCTACACTGCACTCCTTGTCCACTTGCCCCAAACCAATAACTTCACCTACTATAAATATTTATTATTAGCTAATTAATTAAATAATAGAAGCTTCCCCTTCAATACTTTTATTTTATGCTCTCATTTTTCCTTTAATAAAAAAAACAAGCCAGAGGTGACATAACTTTCTTAAAAGACTGTTGTTACAGAGTTCCAAAGTCCGAGAGTGAGAAAAAAGAGGGTACAGATTTAACGGCCTCGCCTTCTCTCTTAGATCTGCGCTTTTTATTATCTTCTTGTTGCCGTCCTTGTTCTCTACGGAGCTTCTTCACTCGTCTCGTGCCTCTCACCCAACTCGCATTCACTCAGCGATTGTGATCCTCTGTTGTTTGTGCATGCAGTTTCTAACATTTCATTGTCCTTGCGTTGGTCTTGGGTCATCAGGGAAATGGTCAGTTTCCTGATGGTTTGTAACGAGCTCAGGTGACTGACTCAGTTGGCTGGGGTGGAGCTCCGGTGGAGAAGATGTTCCGGTCGGCCAGATGGAGGAGCGAGAAGAACAAGATCAAAGCTGTTTTCAAGTTACAATTCCACGCAACTCAGGTAGTCCTCGATTTTTGTACTTTGGATATTTTTGGTTTAGAAAACAGAATGTGTTGATCTTCTCAACCCTTTCTTTGAAAGGTTTTGAAGACATTGTGGGAAACTGGAGAATTTCTAATTTTAGTCAATAAACTAGAAAGACTGGAGCTTTTTGACGTTTTGTTACAATCACAAAAGGGAAACATAAGTTTGTTTTCATATCACTGTTCTTGGGGCTAGTAAAGAGTTTAATGAAGAGTTATTGGCATTAATTCGGAGTCTGTTATTGCATTATTGTATAAATGAATGTGAAACTTGTGAATGTAGGTGGCGGCATTGAATGTGAACACATTGGTGGTTTCTGTGGTTCCTGGAGATGTGGGTAGGCCGACAGCGAAAGTAGAGAAAGGTGTGATCCGAGAAGGAACTTGTCAATGGCAATATCCGGTCTATGAGACGGTGAAATTTGTTAGAGATGCCAAGACTGGGAAGATAAATGAGAGAATGTACCATTTCATTGTCTCAAGTGTAAGGAATTGGTTAGAATGTGGCACTTTTTCCTTTTGAATTTTCTGTTTCAATGAGTAGTTCCTTTTATTGGGTTACTATAGGGATCGCCAAAAAACAACTTGGTTGGAGAAATTTCTGTTGATTTTGCTAATTATGCATGGGCGGCAAAAGCTTCCACTGTTTCCCTTCCCCTGAAAAATTCGAAATCAAATATAGTTCTGCATGTAAGTTATCTCTCTTTCTCTCTCATATTTATGTTTGTCACGTATTTTGTCCCCAGAAAATAATGCTTTGGAGCTTCTTTCTTATTTTCCTTCTAGATTTTGATTTTGTATGTTGGTATTATATAGGTTTCCATTCACAGGCTACAGGCAGACATTGATCAAAGGTAACTATTTGTAACTTGCGGTTTATGTTTTAGTAACTATTTTCAAGCTTTTGAGGTTTCTTCATAGATTTTGTTATAGTTTTTGACCTTAAGCGAGCTTTTACAGAGAAATGAATGAACCAGATGATTCAAACTTGAAACCTCATAGTAGAAGCTTGAACACCCTTCTAAGCAATGGCCACACAGAAGAAAACTTGAAGACTCATAGCCCTGAGGTAAGCTTGCTATATTGTTTTGAAATCGTTGCCCAAGTTTAGCTTGTTTGGATGAGAAAAGATTAAAAAAAAAAACAGAGAATAGAGTAATTATACATATCATACTTTTACCTTCTTCTCTTTCTGCATTTCACCTATTTTTCATTAGTTTAAGCATTATAAAATTTTTATCCAAGAAATGAAATGTACACTTTTCATTGTTTACAGGACGGATTACTTAACAATACCCCCAAAATTGCTGAATTAAATGGTTGTTATGGAGCCTCTAGTGGATCTGACATTACAATGTCAAGTTCTGAGAGCAGCTCTGGTCTCACTACTCCACGAGAACTTGGACCAGTAAATAATTGTCTTCCCCAAGATCATAATGGCTTCTTATCATCTCATACCCAAACCTCAGCAGCCCATAAGACAATGGGAAATGCTTTGTATCCATTCTGTGGTGAACATCAGCAATCTGAGTGTGAGTGGTCAGCAGATTCTGATCATGGAGTAAGTGCAGATGACTCAACAAGCAGTTCTCATAGCATCCTTGCACAAGAAAGACCTGAACAGGGTTCACATATTGAGATCGAAAAGCTAAAGGCCGAAGTCGATGCTTTAGCTAGACAGGTAGATGTGTCAGAATTGGAGTTGCAGACTCTGCGAAAGCAAATTGTTAAAGAGAGAAACAAGGGCCAGGATCTCACAAAGGAAGCCATGTGTTTTAAAGAAGAGAGAGACGCATTCAAGGAAGAGTGTGAGCAACTCAAGGCCTTCCAAAAACGAATGGAGGAGTCAAAGAACAGAAATAAGTTACAGTTTGATGGTGGGGATCCAAAGGCCTTTATGGAAGAAATCAGACAAGAACTGACATATGAGAAGGACCTGAATGCCAGTCTTCGATTGCAACTGCAGAAGACACAGGAATCAAATGCTGAGTTGATACTTGCAGTCAAAGATCTAGATGAAATGTTGGAGCAGAAAAGTAGGGAAATATTCGATCTTTCAAATAAGCTAACATCAAGTGGGAATGGTACGTCAAGAATTGAGACTGATGATGATGAAGAGCAGAAGGTCCTTGAAGAGCTTGTTAAGGAGCACAGAGATGCTAAAGAATCGTATGTGCTAGAGCAGAAAGTTGTGGATCTTTGCAATGAAATAGAGATATACAGGAGAGATAAAGATGAACTGGAGATTCAACTGGAACAGCTTGCACTTGATTATGAGATACTAAAACAAGAGAACCATGACATGTCAATTAAATTAGAGCAAAGTCAGCTGCAAGAACAACTGAAATTGCAGTATGAATGTGCCCCTTTCCCCAACATAAATGAACTAGAAGCCAACATTGAGAGCTTGGAGAATGAACTCCAGAAGCAGTCAAAGGAGTACACTGATGCTTTGAGCACCATAAAAGAACTTGAAACCCATATAAAGTGCCTGGAGGAAGATTTTGAGAAGCAAGCTGAGGTGTTTGAAGTTGATCTTGAAGCTGTAACATCTGCAAAAATTGTACAGGAGCAACGAGCTATCCAAGCAGAGGAAGCTTTGCGACAAACCAGATGGAAAAATGCTAATACAGCTGAGAAGCTACAGGAAGAATTTAAAAAGCTGTCCACGCAAGTTGCTAATACATTTGATGCCAATGAGAAGGTGGCTATGAAAGCATTAGCAGAAGCTGATGAACTACGTGCACATAAAATAAAACTAGAAAGAATGCTTCAGAAAGCTGATGAGGATATCCAATCACTTACGAGTAACTATGAGGAAAAGGTGCATCGACTCTCGGATCAGCTAAATTCCAAAGTTGATCTGATTGAAAAACTGTTGGCGGAAATTGATGATAAATCCAAGCAGCTTGAGCTCCTAAAGAAGCAAGAGGAAGAACATGCTGGTGCATTTTCGCACAAGATCGTAAGGCTACAGGATGAGGTTAAAAGGCTTACAATGGACAAAAATCACCTCTCTGAACAAGCACAACAAGTAGAAAATATGAGAGTTGAACTTGAACAGATGCAGATATCGGTCAAGCATGCTGAGACCCTGGTGCAAAGAGGAAACGTAGAAAGAAATGAAGTTGTAAGTGCAATGGCTTTGTTAAAAGAAGAAGCGCAAGAGTCAATGGAGGAGTTAAATAGGATCAAACATCTCAACACTGAAAAAGAGACATCAGTTAGTCTCCTACAAGCAGAGGTGGAAGCACTTAGAGTTCAGTGTAAGGACTTGAAACATGCTTTGTTTGAGGACGAGCAAGAGAAAGAAAAGCTCAGAAAGCAAGTATTCCAATTGAAGAGTGAGCTTAAAAAGAAAGATGAGGCTTTAGCAAGTCTGGAGAAGAAGCTTAAGGAAAGCAACAAACGAACAGCATTTTCTGATGGAGCAAAAACTCCAAGAAACAAGTCTACTCCAGTTTTTCATGGCACCAAAGAGGTTGCAAGCCTTAAGGAGAAAATAAAATTGCTTGAGGTAAACTTACAACACTAATCCAATTGGTCAGAATTTCTCAAAATGGACTCTAGCCTTCCTGGAGAATTCACGTAAATTTCTAGAATTGTCTTAGACTTGTTGCAGTCTGCAGTTGACAGGACGATTAACTCTTCATTTTGTCATGTTTCTAACAGGGGCAAATTAAGTTAAAAGAAATGGCTTTAGAATCGTCTACACTCTCGTTTTTAGAGAAGGAAACAGAACTCAAAAGAATAATCGAGGAGCTGGAGAGCAGAGTTGAAGAACTCAATCAGAGCGATGCAAGTTTATGCAGTAACCCACACCACCAGGTTAGTTTCTTCTTATTTAGCCTTTTCTATAATAGCATATTAGTCCAGAAAGTCTCTAGGATAGTTGATATGGTCATGTATCTGGGTGATTGTAAGCAACTTGAGCTAGCCCCACGAAAATTATCCAATCATGTACTTAGTATAACAGTAGACCATTTTGGAACAACGTATTTCTTGCTGAACAACCTCACTACGTACTAAGCACTTGGTAATAGTTTCAGTTGGTTTTTCTTGGACAATTTGTTTGGATCAAGCACCCTGATATGTTGATACGAATCATCACTTGCTTATCAATTAATCATACAAACGTTGTTATAATTTATTAGCATTTTGTTGCAGTTTGTCGAACAGAAAATTGGAAATGCTCCAAGTCTGCTTAAAGCCGACACTGTAACAAACTCTAATGAAAATGCGAGCAATGGGAATGGAATGCTGCTGGTTGAGAGGTACAATTTCAAGGAAAAGAGCTACTACTGATTAGAATTTCATTTCTTATATATTATAATCCATTTATAGTAGATAATTTGAGGGCATTTATTACTTTACCTTAATCAATCCATAACCTTGTTCCACCAAGTTGGTGACTTTTAATTTTTTGTTGCAGCAATCAGGCTGATTTGTCCGAGAAAGAGAAGGGAAACTCCGACATTACTGATATTGATGTGGACAGCGATGAGTTGCAATGCGAACTAGAATCGCTGAAGGAGAGAAACAGAACAATGGAAGGTGAATTGAAAGAGATGCAAGAGAGATATTCAGAAATAAGTCTCAAGTTTGCAGAGGTAGAAGGTGAAAGACAAAAGCTTGTAATGTCACTACGAAACCTGAAGAATGCCAAGAAGATCTAAGCGTTTGACCTTGGTACTGAAACCTATACCGTGTATAGTTAAAAAAATGGTGATGTACCAATCAGAAAACCATTTGACAGTTTCATTAGAGTGAATAATTACTTTGTAAAAAAATTTATACGAAATGAACTAGCAACCATGTAGTTACGAGTTTTCTTCCCCCTCCAATTCCTTTTTCTTTTTGTTGAAAAGTTTCAAGGCTGCGTATGTACGGAACGTGTTTCTATGAATTGTATTCATTGAACTTTTTCTTAGTCCAGACATCAAACCATTTTTATGTTCTTGTTTATAATCTTTTGTGTTCCCTTTTCTCTTTTTTTTTTTCGCTAAGATTGTAAGCCGACGCTGAAGGTTCAAACTCAATCCATCATGATGCATTTGAAGTCCATGTACACTTTTTAAACGGCAGTCTCAGTGTTAAAGTAACAATCACATGTGAGTTTATGAAACAAAGAAAAAGAGTGACTAGGTGGTGTTTTCATAACAATTTTAAAGGATCGTGGAACAGGCTGCTTGTTTAGGTTTTAATTATTAATATGCATAATCATCAGAAAATGATTTTTAAACAAATCACAAACATGAAAAAGCATTGGAACAAAAGTTTCTGATACCCAACTTCCAAAACCATAAATAAAAGCCTGGCTTTATGACTGTTTTTAACAATAAATCGCAGTTTACAAAAACAAGATGACAAGCAATAAGAATATGGAACAGGATATCCTTGCCCACAGTAGATGGTCACTGACCCAAATTAAAAAGGTAATTATGAATCAAATTTGATTCTTGAGTTGTTTAACTTTTTTTTTTTGGTTTGGTTAGGATATGATTTTATGTATTTTATTATCAATCTCTTTGCATAAATTTGAAATATTTTCTATTAATAAAGGTGTAATATCATAGTTGTTTTCTATGTCCTTCTTATTTAATGATTTTAGTATCAGAGCCATCATAACAAAAAGTTAATTGTTTTCTTAATACTTCTGAGATAGTATTCGTTATTTGGCTACTAAAGACTACTTTTATACAATCTGTTATTCCTTGTGCTTTGGTATTTGCTAAGACCATTTAAGGAAAGGATGTTAATGGAGAATTTTCTTAGGCACTAGAAATGGAAAAAAGGACCCAAACCCACCCCGACCTAACATATCCATAATTTAATAGACTTAATTTGATTTAATCAGATTTAGGGTCAAATTTAATCTTTTTACATATAAAAGAATTTTTATCTTCAAACTTGACTAGAGCTCAAGCTTCATGGTTTGACTTCGTATAAAGCTTGACTTCTATATTAATTATCCCTAATTCAACTGCTTCCTATTCTCTTCTCTCAATCTTCATACTTGTCTTTGTTTGTTGTTAACAAATATTAGTAGCTAGGCCATTATAAGGAGATGAAAGGCTTTAAAAGCTCTTGAATCATATCATAATAAACCAAAGGCCCTCCAATTTTTCTAGTTTCATCTTACAAATGGGGTCTTACAATAAGATCTTTATTTTTTTCAAATCTCCATTTTTGTCTTCTCCAATTTATCTATATTTTGTTGTGATTATTATTGGCACTTATCAATTAGAATTGAGGGGTTAATTGATTTTGCCAAGAAATGGGAGCCATAAAAGGAGTAGGTCATAGGTCAAACTATAATGCAATTGTTATCTAAAGGAAGAAAGTTTGAATCTTTGCTGAAGGAGAGGGGTCGATGATGATAAGTATGAATTAAAGCTTTAATGGGTTTGTCTAGAATAGGTAGCGAGTTAAATAATTTGAACTTTAAGCAGGCTTCAGGCCGCTCAAAATTCGATTAGACTCAGACTTAAGCAGCATGAGATAAGCTCAATTAAGATTCAAGTCATATTTGAATCGATTGTAAAGGGATTTAGATCAGGCACATGTAGTTTTAGACATAGTCCTTCCTATTGCCAACCCTAATTGGTACATTGTTAAAAATGGTTTTGTAGAACTAGTTAAAGGAGCAACCCTGACATATGTGCAAAGATAGAGCTTAAAGGGTAATGGTGAAATATCTCAAGAAAAGAAATCTTTTCCAAGAAATGTAGCACTCCATCTTAGAAATGATTCTCTATAAACCTATAAGTTAACAAATATATGATTCCATGAAGAAGAAATATCAAAAGAATGCAAGAGAAAAGAAGAAGCAACTACAACATCTTTATGTCGAGTTTATAACTTTGTAGATAAAGAATAAGGAGTCATTTGTAGATTATTGTTCTAACAAATTGGTAATTGCAAGCAAATTACATATCCATGATGAAAATACGAAGGATATGACTATAATTGAAAAGCTACTTTAATCAATGACATAAAAGTTTAGTTATGTTGTTTGTTAGCCAAAAAATCTTACGATTTGGATATACTCAATATAAATGAGGTGCAAAATTCTTGCAAATAAATAAGAAGAATATCATTAAGTAGGACAATGAAGAATAAGCACTACAAGCAACAATTAATTCAAGGGCATTGGGTATGATAATGGCTAGTGGAAAGGAAAAAGAAAAAATGACAAGGAATAAGAGGGTAAACCAATCCAAGAAGATGTAAAGTATAGAACCATGATGATAAAGCAATAAACTCTATCAAGTGACACATGTATAATGAGATGGAAAATCAAACCCAATCTCTAACACCGACCTAATTTAAAAACGATTATTAGTTCAGAAATAATATCAAGTTGAATGTTTTTTATTTTCATAAGTTTGGTCATTATCATTTGGAATTTTGCATTAACTTAAACAAATGGTATAGTTTAAGATCAAATTTGGCATAGACATCTAAAGAGGAAATCACCTTACTAATGTTGTTCTACCTAAAATAGGACAACCATGTAAATATATGGTACTTGAACACAACCTATAGTAGCTATATGGTGGAGATATATCAATTTTTTAATGAGCTAGATGAATCTTTCCATGATACAATGAAGCTTTGGAGATAATTCACATGTCTTGATTATATGAAGAAAGGTAAAATTCTAAAATGGCAAATTAATGTAGACAATTTTTAATGCCTTTATACCTTAAACTTGAAGTCAAATTTACTTAATGTGTATTATTTAGAAAAGAAGGGCTATGTGATTTTTATCAAGGATGGAAAATGGTAGATCGAGGATCCAAAATTAGGCCCAATAGAAAATTTCAACATGTCAAAAAATAAAAGTTCCCTTTGTATTTGCAAAATATTAAGCAATCATGTCTCTTTATGAAATTGAAAGATGTAATATGACTTTGGCATTTTTTGATAGGGCTACTTGAATTTTTTAGGGATGGAAACTCTTCAACAAAAGAGAAAAAGGTTGGTTTCTAAATCCTTTTGTTTTGTGTAAGGATTATGATGTTGGTAAGCAACATGGATATAGATTTTCCAAAGGCAAGGTATGGAAAGTAAAGAAGATACTATAACTGGTACATTCCAATTTGTGTAAGCCTATAAGTCTAGATGTTAGTATCAGTAAACCACAATTTTACCTTTGTTGATGATTTTAATAGAAAAACAAAAGTTTAATTCATACAAAAAACTATAGGTCCTTTGAAGTTCTTAAGAAATTTAATGTTCTTGTTTTAAAAGAGGTATATTTTTCTAGTAAAGGTGTTATATACAAAATTATAGTATTAAATATATTTTTGCAGAGTTTGCCAAATTTTATGCATACCATAGGATTAAAAGGAAAATTACCATAGCCTATATGCCCTAGCAAGAGAAGCAGTAGTGTAAAACTATAGTGTAAAACCAAGGAAATGAAACTCACTTGTGAAAGGAAAAATTATACAATCATCAACATACATTAAAACTAAGGAAAAGAAACTCACATGTTCCAGAACCATAGAAGTAGTAGCACAGATGCAAACAACTATTGACCCTCGACAAAGAGTGCATGAAGATGGAAGGTGATGAACTACTAATGAGGTTACATTTAATAGGAATGCATAAGTATGTCTTACAGTAGGAATGAATGCACTAGGAATACATGTGTCCTCCTTAGTTGATCTACGGACAACCTTTTAACTATTATGCTGAGTAACTTCAATATAGTGTACTTGTAATTACTCCAATGACTCACATCGGTGTAAAACTTTTGAAGTATTAATTAATTAATTTTAATTAAAAAACATAGTGCAATGTCTCTTCTTAAGAATTAAAAATCTAAAGGAATTTTAACTAGAAGCCATCAATTGGAGTGTCCATATTTTGAATAGAAACATTATTTTTTCTATTCAAAACATGATACTAAAAGAAGCATCTAGTTGATGCAAATCAACAATTAATTATTGTAAAAAATTTGAATGTTTGACTTATGCTTATATTCTGTAGAATAATAAGGACTAACCTTAATGCGGAAGTATCGGATCGATTTGTTTCGTTTTACGGTTAGCTACTAGAGTCACCGATTAATCCACGCCCCAAACTCAAATCCTTTGATAGTGTGATTCACGTGAATGAAGAAGAATAAAGAAGAATATCTATCTTCTAAGAAAGAGAGAAAAATAACGAAAACCTATTTGATTTCTAATATTTTTGTTGTCTTAAGAAAGATACCCTTTCACAAGCCAACTTCCTCTTTTTATATTAGAGAAAAACAAACTGAAGGGGTGTCATATATATATGTGGTTGTTCATATAACTGCCAACATATTCTATATTCCAACAGAAGCAAATTAGATGAAAAAAAGAGAGTGCATTTTTCTTAGAAAGTGATCATTCAAAATCCTGTAAAATATTTAATCATATTACTAAGAATAATCAATTATTATTTTATTTTTAATAAGGAAATCACTTAGAACTATCTTATATGGATTTTGATATAGGAAAAGGTGATAAATAGAAATAAAGATACGATCATTACCAACAATAATAGTAAAATTTGAAATCAATATGAACGAAACCAAGGACCATTCTGTCAAGATAAGTTTGACTCAAAGATATGAATATGAAATCACAAAAAATGATACAAATTGAAATGAGCGATAAGATTCTAGAGTTTGATTGCCACTAGTAATTTATATAAGATCACAAGTTTTAAGGGAACTTAAAACAAGAGTTACTCTTAGAGATTGAAGAAAACCTCCATAAGGTTTTTAATTGATCAATAACAATGGTAAAGTCCCTAATTACATTAACAAAAAAAGCCTTTTATATGAATAAAAAATAAAAATTAAATTTCTAAAAGGAAATAACACGCATATAACAAAATCTTAAGTATCTAAACTATAATTCTGGTGCCTATTATGCGTTGTAACAATGTTTGTTACATTTTATAATTTTACAAGTGTAAAACATAGACATGTTTGACACTGGTCATTGATTGATGTTTTACTGAAAGTGTATAGTGTGGCTATAGCTAGCATTAGCAAGTATTGGTCGATCCTATGAGAACTAGAATTACTAATACTAACTATCTTTTTTTATTATCATGTTTAACAAATTATGGTGATGGAGATTGATCAAATTCACATTTAAAATAATAACTAAAACAAATCAACATAAATAAATAATTAGAAAAATATTAAACTAATAACAATCAATAAAGACAGTGGCATCTAGAAGACTTCTTATACAAATAAGACTTCACACATTAATTTAACCTAAAGGTTATTGGACATGAATTTTTAAGTACATAGTTACTTGCATCACATTACAAATCAATCCAATTCACTCCATAATTCTTCAAATTTTAACTCAATTCCTACCATTCCACTTAATGCATAAAGTGAACATACATAAGAAAAAAATGTTAGAAACTTTAAATAATTCAAACGTCAAAGAAATATTTAAGAGCTTACTTGAAAAGTAACAAAGACTTTTGACATAATAGTAAACACTATATCATAAATACCTAAAATACTCAATTAGGTCGCTATCTTAAATGGCTACTAGTATCGTTCTTTAGCTTTGACCATTTTATTAGTAAAAAGCTAATGAAGTGAAATTATTTAAGCTCATTTATGCATATACTACTAGTTTTTCCTTTTTTTATTTTTCTATGTAGTGTAATGAAAATGTTAAAATAGAAATCACATTTAACTCAATTTATGTACAAATTATACACAAAGTATTATTATATAATCAAGTATCCATTATCAAAATGAATAAAATAATTAAAATCAACTTGATCATAAAAATTATAATTATTTTCCTAATTAAATTAATTCAGATTCATAACTAAATAAAAATGAATTATCTTAATCAACATATTTTTCTTTAATTCTTTAGTTATTCATTATTAAGATAATTATAAAAACATTGACAAGCTTGACTACTAAGTAACTCTTTACACTTATGTTGTATATTATCCTCAATGTATAAACCACACAAGAATAATGAAAAACATGAATAATAATAGGAGGAGGTGAGGATAACTAGTACTTCTTTAATAATAAAAGATTCTTAGCCTTGTCCAATGTAACACCCAAATATCCCCTGGGAGGATACATGGATGCCACCTAAGACAGGACAAACAACTCAAAACGTTTCACACATGCATTTTTAAAAAC
>JANTNU010000235.1:29757748-29769268 GCA_024752395.1 Erythroxylum havanense | reverse complement strand
TCTTACATTTGGAGTGAAATATGAATTTGTGATCAGATGAAGTTTTGTGCTTCAATAGTTGAGTGAGGACTTCCATACAATCTAGGAATAGGTAAGGGGAGAGGGGACCCCTTGCCTAAGTCCTTTCCTTCCTTTGAACACTTTTGTATGGCTCCCATTAATTAATATCCTATAGGAAACAGTAGAAATACATTGCTGAATCCACTTGATGAATGTTAAAGGAAAGTTTATTATTTCCAAGGTTTTTAGCAAAAAACCCCAATTCACACTATTAAATGCTTTTTGTAAATTGACTTTTATAATGCAATTCTGAGGACTTCTCCTGCAGTTATACCCTTTTAGAAGCTCCTGAATGATAAGGACATTGTCCCTTATATCTCTGCCTGACATAAAAGCTCATTGATTCTCTCTGATGAGATATTGTAGAACCTCTTTTAGCCTATTTGCTAAAATCTTTGCAATAATTTTGTAGAGGACATTAATACACGAAATAGGTTTATAATCACTCCAAGTTCCCAGATTGGTAGTTTTTAGGGACTAGGCATAGAAAAGTTTTGTTGATTTCTTTCAGTAAAGCCCCTTTTAGGAAGAACTCCTATACTACCTCCTTGACTATCCCCCCCAAATTATTCCAAGCTTCCTGATTGAAAAAACCATTCAATCCATCCAGACCTAGAGCTTTAGATCCATTCATACTAAAGACCACCTTATCAATTTCCTGATGGGTCTTATTAGATTATAAGCTTTATGATCAGGAATTTTGGTAGTTACAAACTGTCTAAGATCATAATCCATCTTAGATGGAATAGCTTCTGATCAAAGTAGTTTGTTGTAGTATTCCAAAGCTTCCTTGGCTAAGTCATCTTGTCCACTAACTTCCACTCTAACTTTTGTTTTAATAGAGGAAATTTTTTTAGTTTTATTTCAAACTAACAAAGAATTGAAGAAGAACTTTGTGCATCTATCACCCTCTTTTAACCAATTAATTCTGGCTCATTGCTTTAGTAGAGAACAGTGGTTATCTACCGCTTCTAAGTAGTTTTTCAATGCATCCTTCTCTGTTATGGCTACAGTTCCATCCAAAGGATTCTCTACTAATGCTTTTTGAATAAAGGAAAGTTTATCCCTAGATAAATCAATCTCCTTAGTAAGGTTCTGACCTCTTTTACCATTAAGCCACTTCAGGTCTTGTTTAATAGCATTTAGCTTTTGGACACAAACGTATTGTTTAGATCTATAACAACTGTAATCCAATCCCTTGTCTATTGCTTCTTGAAAACCCTCTATGTTGACTAGAAAATTGTTGAATCTAAAAGGATGATGGACTCTAGAGATGGTGAACAAATTATCAATTATAGGAGTATGATCTGATATTTTAGGGTCTAGAAATTTTGCAGTACTTTTTAAGAAAGAATCTATCCATTCCAAATTAACCAAAGCTCTATCCAATTTTTTTGTGATGTGCCAAGAAGAGCATTGTTTATTTGTTCAAGTAAACTTATGGGCCTTAACTTTTAGATCTATAAGTTCCACCTCTTGTATACATTCAAACATATCAGGGGAGTAGTTTAGAAGGTTACAGTTACCTTCAGCCTCTGATATGAGCAAAGTAGTATTTCAACCTCTGATATGAGCAAAGTAGTATTAAAATCTCCACATACAACCTAAGGAGAATTTACTGACGACTTGATCCTTCTTAGGGAACTCCAGAGTTTACTTCTTTGGAATACAGTGTTGAATCCATGGACAAAAGTAGCTAATACCCAGGAATTCTCCATTTTGAAATAGATCTTAGAATGAATATGCTGCTGACTAGATTCCAAAACTTCTAGATTAAGATGATCACCATCATAATCTATTATGATCCTTCCATATACATAACTTTGATGATTTGTAATGAATTGCCATTTGTTACCTAGACAAACCAGTTTATTCAGATTAGCTTCTCTAATTTTTGTCTCCAATATACAAAAAATACAAGGCTTTTCCTTTAGCACAAAATCCTTTAAAACATTCAGCTTAGAAGGATTATTTATTCTACGCACATTCCATACTATCAAAGTCATAATCAATTAGCTTTCCCTTTGTAGCTTTTCCTATTACTCATAATACTTTTCCTAGAGGTGACTTGCTCAAACTGCTCCTCTTGATTATTACCATTATTCAAATCATCCCTGGTTAGACTGTGTTCATTCTGTTGAATATCCAAAGATTCTTCCTTTTGATTTGCACCACTTGATTCCTGAACTTTTCCTCCTTTGGAGCATTCTTTTGGTTGATTATGAAGAGCCTCTGTCAACAGAATGTCCTCCTTTTTTTTTTTAGGGAGATGACTTGTGCTGTCTGAATTATTTCGTGGTTTTTTGCTATTTGTTTAGCCTCATCAGTTTCTTTGATTTCTTCTGCATCATTTTGTGATATACCCATCACCTCTCAATAGTTACCTTTTAAAAAGACCATACCCATCGGTTTCCATTATTTTCCTTGAGCTTTAAGAGATAATTTCCATTGGTACGTCACCAAGACTTTGTCTTCTTTAAGAGAGTTTACATCCTCCAACCTTAGGATAGGGATACTGTCCTTCATTTCCTTAAAAATATCTATGCTCACACATAATCTATCAATCTAACTCCTTTCCTCAGAGCAGTATTCTCATCCATGTAGATAGGTTTCCCCAAGTAGCTCGCGAGCATACTCAATCCCTTTGTAGTCCAATACTCCAAAGGGATATTGTGAATGTTCACCTATAGGGGAATGCTTTTGGTTCTAATTTTTTCTAGCTCCATCCTCAATTGCCAATTTTGGAGGAAAAGTGGAAGTTCAGAGATATGTTAGGGGCCCTCCTTTAATACTTTTTGTGCTTTCGATTTGGAAAAAAAGGTAAAGATTATATTGTCTTCTTCAGTAAGCATAACCTCTATTAGCCCTCATCCTTTCCAGTTTCTCAAAGCCCATGCCTGTATAATAAAAAATGTAGGTCTTTTTTCATTAAAAATTCCACAAGTGCTACTTTCCATATCTTAACACTTTACTATAAAACCTCTAGACTTGGTGCTACCATAAGCTTGCCGTCAACCTCTATTGAAGGGCTGAATACCAAAGAGGAGTCAGAGTTATCTCCAACCACCCGCTTCCAAGTTTTCCTAGGTCCTTTAGCTAATTCTACCTTAGTAGGAATAAATCCTTTTAGAGAAGCAATTGTAGTGGGGGTTGAGGTAGATATAGAAAAAGATGGGGAAGGAAGGAGTGGAGTAGAAGGTTTAAAAAAGGAGGGAGGGGCGGAGTTAGGGTTAGGGTTAGGGTTCAGGGTTATGGTTTGTTTAATGGTTGATATAAGAGTTGAAAATTGTGTGTCTGTGTCCATTTGTATTTGATAGCTAAAGACTTTTTTTTTTGTTGCATATTTGAGCAAAAGATCTGGGGACTAGAGTTGAGCTAAGTTTTTTGGAGTTTGAAGAGATGACACAACTACTGCTGCTATATTGTCTAGGGGAAGGGATGACGGTGGCGTGAGAAGGAGGTACAAAATGAGGGTGAGATGGAGGCGATGGAAGAGATTTGGTGCCAACGGGCTGAGATCTGAATGCTAGGGGCTGATCTAATGTTTCTATCTTGAATTGGTGTTTGTTTGATTTGTTAATGTTGTCTGGAAAAAGGAATGACAAATGTTATGGAGGAGGGTGGGAGGGATAAGAGTAGTGGCTGAGTTCAAGAGGTTAAGAGTTCACATCTATTTGTTATACTGTATCTACAGGTAATCAATTTTGGATGGACATGATACATACTTGAAATTTTCAATATATATAACTAAATTATATTTAGAATCAGTTTATGTCAACTACTAATATATTTAAGAATTTAAAGAGTAATAGATAAAGAACATTTGAAGAGAAAAAAGACAATTTAATTAAGTCGAACTTTTTTATAAGAAAAAGTGAAGGTTTGTTTTAAAATAAATTATTTACAAATACATGAAGGTTTGAGCAAGCAAAAACAACTAGGATGTAAGAACAAAGCTTAAGATTAACACCCAGGAGTTCCATGCATCATGTATAACATTCGACATGGATTGTATGCATTAGTTAACTTTGGCATAAATTAAAAATCTATTTGCCACATTGTCCTTAAAGAGGAGCTGCATACAAGGTGGATTTTGTGACCTAGTATCTATTTCATGACTATTTGAATTACAATCTACAAGATAGAAGTCTGGTTAAAGCTCTTATCAAAAAATAGCCTTGTTTCTAACTAACCAGATATGGTAGATCATACTACTCACAACCAATATATAAACAATCCAATCCTTAAATCTTTTTTTGTAGTTGTTACAGAACCATTCGAGAAAGACATTTCTGCTATTAGAGGGAGATGTGTGGTTACGTATATTCATAAATTCTTTCCAAACTTTTGAGTTTGTACACTTGAAGAACAAGTGTTGAATAGTTTCTTTATCAGCTTTACAAAGAGTGCAAGTGTCAGAAATATTCTTAACCCTTTTCACCCTATCCAGAGTGGCTAGCTTGCCTTTTGTAGCCTACCACATAATAGTTGAGTTGAGGCTTTTGGGCAAGCTTGGAGGAAACTAGAGTATTTTCTGCTGCTCAATTTTTAGGAGTTTGGGTTCATAAGAAATTCCTACATGAGAAGTTTTAAAAGATACCTAATTGTTCTTAGTTCTATTTAGAGTAGTCTTCTATATATGGAATAAATTGTAAATTGAGGTTTATTGAGGGAAAAAAAGACGAGCATAATTCCATAGCTTCCCTCACTGTTGCCTTGAATGGAATAATGAATTAAAGATGATAGCCTGAGCCTATTTGACAATCAAATTAGAAGGAAGTGGAACATCCATTACCTATCTCTATTGAGATGCAAGGTCTAATTCTATCTTTTAGCCTAATGATGTGCATCATAGACTAGGAAGTAGTGGTTTTAGGCTTAATGCTCCAGAAATTGTTGGTTTCTATATGGTATGCATTGATCCACTTTATCCATAAGGAGTGTTTAACCTTAATGATTCTCCAAATCCTCTTAATTAAGTTGCATTTGATTATAATGTTTGATAACTTAACTATCAAATTTGAGATATTTAACTCATAAGAACCAAAATTGAATATTCACTTGTGACCTAATAATATATAATTAGAATTAGTTATAATTCTAATAAATTCTAATTCTAATTATAAATATATTTGAGATGAATTGCTAAAGTATTCCAAATTTTATTATAAACAAGCATAATTATATATGGTAATTAATATAATCTTATATTAATGCCATTATCAAAGGTCACGCTAAATGGTAATGGTCGACAGTTTTTTGAATTGACACCAATGGTATATTTCTTCTAAATTAATCGACAAAGATGTCGTTTTGTTTAACTACAAACAACATCATTTTCTACTAGGTTATTAACACCAAAACAAACCTCTCTTCATTTTCATGTTAGTTATAATACTTCGTTCACCATTCAATAAGTGTCATCGCCTATGTTGTGATTGTCTCCTATGTTATGGCCGTCATCGTCGAAGAAGCATCGTTACCTGTATTGGTATTGTTCTTCTCTTCTATTTTCAAGAACTCTCCTTCTTGTGCGTTGTTTTATTACTACATTTAGGAGTTTATATGAATTTTGTGTTCTACTTAAGGTGCATAGGTTTGTGTTTGTGTTTGAAAGATGATGAACTGTGTTTTTGTGTTGAATGCGTATCTATTGAACTTTTTTTTCCACCTTGCATGCTTGTTTGAGAAATCACTGCTAACTGTTTGATGAAATGTCTGTTAGAGAATAAAGGCTACTTCTGCACTGAATTTTTATGTACGTATTAACTATATGATTGCTTTGATACCAAATTTCTACCACTTATAGTATATAGATGTATCCATTATAATGACTTTATTTCAACATGTTATGAGACTGGGATTAGACATAACAATTAAAAGTTAAATGAAGTAACTTAAAACTAACAACTTATTACTCTTATTCTTAAAAGACCATAAATCTTTTACCATACACATATTTGAATTTATTGAATATATGTTTTATAAAAACATATATATAATGGAGTAGCTCAAAACTAACAAGCCAATTATTAAGATAAATTAAAACTAAATCACAAATACAAAACTATTTACATTAGAGGATTATGTAAGGGATGTTTATGTACATAAAAGCAATCATATTTCGAAGTTGCAAGGGATGTTAATACATCCCCTAAACGTAATACATTCACACTTAACATTCTCAACCTTATCACATGAAGTAGTCTCACTTGATAGATCACAAAATTAACATTGCTAGAATGTTGGAACATTTAAATAACAAGTCTGCTATTGACTTTTTCAGAATAAAATTATTAACATTAATTCATCGCAAAATGTCGACGTAGTAACTAGTTTTTGATGGCAAAAATGGATTCCCCTAGGAGGAATGTGACAAGATTCACCTTAATGAAGAATAAGTCGATGTATAACAAATTTCCTCATCAAACACTAATCACCCCTTACCTTACATGACTGATCTTTTCCTTTAAGGTTTTTAGTATCATCTGGACTACCTCTCTTTCTTTATTATCTGTATCTCATTTTCTTTTATGAAGCTATTATATGAACTTTTGATTTTATATACTGTATTTTATGTTAAGATTCCTCGAATCTTCAAGAGAACATAGATGGAAATGAAGAAGGTCGCGATGTCTTGATGGTGTGTACAACATTAGGAAGATTAGTTATTTCAGAATAGTAGTCCATTGGAAAAACTATTTCTGTTTGTGATGATAATGGAGTTTATTAGTCAATGAATTTGTGTTCCTAATAATGTTTGATTTAGCTTTGATTGTTCTATACTACTTGCTCATTAGCTGAAATGCACATGCAATTCATTTAATACCGTCATGCATACTACATTTAGAAAGTCGTTAATTATATCTTCTGTAAATTTAGTTAAAGAAAATAAGTTGTTGAAAGAGGGTGTCAATTCACCAGACCTTAAGGGAAGATCTTTAGTTGTTTCAATTAATGGCTTAGAACGTGCAAGGAGCCTTCTTGGTAATCCAAACATTGGAAACCCCTTTATCTTTTCTACTAACTCTATTGTCACTTGAAATCTAAAAATAATAATTATTTATTTTCCTTTTTAATGGAATATTAAGAGTTAGACTTTATTTACTATTTTATCTGTAAGAATTGTTAAACTTCTAATTAACATCTTGTAGTACTTATATACCATATATTATGGTATTATATTGCTTAACATATTTCAATATTATATGTATTATTATTTTATTGTCAATAAATATTAATGATTGAGAATAGCAGTAAACTTAAATTTATTATATTTTGATCTTATTAACATTAAAACTTTACATATGTTTATCTTTTCATGTCCAAAAAATATCTGCTTTTCAAATTTAAAATTACCTACCATGTATATGTTTTTCAACAATATGTTTAAAACTTTGAAAATATTTTACAATTTTTAGATGCCCCATTCTTTTTATATATATGAACAAAGGTGTAGTAGTATGTACAATAAGCATCATTAAACAATCGTTTGTATATAAATGCATAGATATAAAAAAAATTATAGAGTTTGAATGCATTAACTATTTAAACAAATTTATAAAGAAGGCAAATGAAAATATATGCAAAATCATATAAATGTCAATTATGAATCACCTTAAGATTATAAGCACACTTATCATTAAAAAAATTATCTTTTTAACATTATTATTTTTAAGAATACTATCATGCACTAAAATTCATCAAAATTCCCTCGAGAAGTACGTAAGATATAAAATCACTATTAGTGATAATTTTACAATTCTTCACAAAATGTCTAACTTTTGATGATGATTTAAAACTTTGTTGCCAAAAATTGATCTTTTAGCTACGAATAATATGAATTGTCGTATAAGGTTCCAACATTGGCGAAGCTAGCCGTGGCTGAATGTAAATTATTTTGCGATGATTTTAAAAATTTATAGGAAAAAATATTTATTTAGTGACGATTAAGTAAAATGTCACAAACGGTAAAGTTTTTTGCCGATAGCTATCTTTTGGTGACTATTTTTGTTGCGTCACTAAAAAAATCATCAGCAAAGGTGTTTTTTGTTGTTAGATGCTGAAACTTGTGTGATTATAATTGACATAGCGCATCATAATACTACTAAAAAAACTAGACTTACAACTCTAGCAGTGGTGAGCCTAGGTTGATCTCATAGAGAGATTAAATTTTTTGAAATGGAAAGAACTGGCGTTTAGGTAATGGGGTTTGTTTGGGTTAAAATAAAATGAAATGAAATAAACTAACAAAAGCAAATTAAGGAAAATATTATAAAATGATGAAAGTGATGAAATCGCTAGGGACCCAGTCATCGGTTCTATCTAAATGTACACTCAATTAAACATTCTTTATTGAATTGTTGTTCTATTACTCCTCCTAGCAACTATTAATGTAGGTTAGTGATAAGCTCTATAAACCCTGATTTTTCCCTTAAGTGGTGTTTAATTAAGAGACGTTCATTAATTAAACCTAACTATCAAACAACCGAGGACATGATCTCTATATTTAATTGGAATGTTGCTTTATTAAGTAGGAAAACATATTAATCAAGATAAGAACCACACAAGCTCGGGTCATTTAATCTAGGTTATGCTATCCCTATTGATTCGACACCAATCGAAAACACAAAAATTAAGGATTGCATCCCTAATGATCCGAAACCATTAGTTGCTACAAATGAATCTCAACATAACAATTACATATTATATCGAAGATTTTAGCAATATCCAAATACAAAAATTATGTATTGTGTTCAAGATTCTTACAATGGGTTCATGCATAAACAATCTAACGATAACGAGAATAAATATTATTCATACATGAAAACCTAA
Source organism: Erythroxylum havanense (assembly GCA_024752395.1). Lineage (NCBI taxonomy): Eukaryota > Viridiplantae > Streptophyta > Magnoliopsida > Malpighiales > Erythroxylaceae > Erythroxylum > Erythroxylum havanense. Next base: position 29,760,373 of record JANTNU010000235.1, on the reverse strand, counting down.
ATCCATAAGTATAGGATAACATATTCAATCCCTAAAAAGAGAAAGAACAACAAAAACAATAAAAGAAATGCTTAACCGGGTTCTTCGGTGTCGATATCACCTTCAAATTAGTGTCGGGAAGCTTAGCTCTCCATCTTCTCCATGGGTCTTTGACAATGTCTAGCCCTCTTCCTCATTTTTCTCCCAAAGCCCCCAAACGTTTCCTCCAACCTTTCATATCTGCTTTGATGGCAAAATGTTGTTTTTATACCAAAAAGCAAGGTTTTTGGGTGAACTGTCATGCTTTCACGGGCGTGCATATGTTGTTCACAGTGGTGAGTGTGAGTCGCGGGACTCATGGCCGTGAGTCACCTTACATTGACACACTTCTCATGGCCATGACTTTTTCTTCATGACTGAGATGTATCTTATGACCATAACAATGTGACTCTTCATTCCATTTGGTATTTTCTTGTCTCCTTTAACTTTAATCCTTCTCCTTCTTATTCCATAAAGACAAGTGAGTGTGAATCTCAAGAAGATGGTTCAAATATTATGCTTTCGACTCACTTTAGCTCTTTTACTTTCAAATTATACATAAAACTAAATATGAACTGAAGTAAAAGTCTTAAGCATTTTATAGCATTAAACACTAAATATTATGGAATAAATGTATAATCAATTAAGCACATATCAATAATAATTTTTAATGACATGTTTTAAAACTCCATTTCATAATGGTATTAAAAGAATAATCAAGCTTCATAATAAGGTGTAATTTATAATTTATAATTTTATCATTATTTTATTTTATTATTAAGTAAATAAATATTAAATATTAATAAGAAATACACGAATATATTTTCATAGTTTACATTATTTTAAATAATTTTAAAGTAAATTTTCATATAAAATATTTTAATTTAATAAAAATATTTTATATCTTTAAAATACATAAATTTTATCTAAAAATTTTAATATCTAATTATTTCTAATAATAAAAATTGATTTTTAAAAATAATTAAAGAGTATAATCATTAATGAATAAAAGATGTGTTATAAAAGACCAAACATCCTCAACATAAGGAACTAATACATGAACTTGAAAGTACTACTACTTTTTTGTGGTGTCTTAGCTCTTCTCATTTTTAGTTTAGGGGCTATTATATCATCTCTCAACCCTTATTATATGTCTATATTGAATTTTCATGCTTATGTCATTTTTATGTTGCATTTTCTATTCTCCTTTTTGTTTACTAGTATTTCTATTACCCACATTTTAATCTCCTTCAGCACTTGATCTTCAGGTTTCCCAATCCTGTTAGAACATCTTTCATTCCTTCTTTTTACAACTTATACATGTAACATCCTATTGCTATAATCATCACTGCTTTGTCCTCTTTAGGTCTGATTTTATCTTCTTCCATCCAAGTAAGTGTTTATGGAAAGTTCATCTTATTGTTAGCAAGCTTGCATCTGTATATTTTGCTTTCCCATATTTCCATTAAGTACTTGTGTTCAAAGAAAAGGTGAATGCTCCATATATAATATGCATCTTCCCACCATATTCATATATCCTAGCCTATCTATTATATTAGTTCTCTTTCTTGCCACTAATTGTAAGCAGAAAGCTACAATAGGTGGCACATTTTTATTCAATATCATTTTGTCCCATTCCATTATCTGCCCTCTTATTCTTAGCATCCCTTAGTTATTACTGAAGACTCTCGAAGGATGCTTGAGCCATGTACAATGGTCTATTCTTCCTTGGTAGGTCTGTACCTTGATTTTGCTAAGGTTATTTCTATTGGAATGTTGCCCCATTTCTCACCATTTATGCACACTTTAATTTTTAAGTCAATAGAGAGTCTCTCTAACATTGTAGGAATGAATTGTTAATGAATTAATAGGCTATACTCATTCTAGTTATCAAAGTATATAAGGTCAATTCCTATTTTCCATATTTGATTTAAAGTTAGCTACATTTCCTCTTAACTTGAATAGTTATGGTAGGAACTATGAAGTAGAAGGCTTAACTTTATATTCCTGTATACTTTTTCCTTTAAAGACATATACTTGCACCCATTTAATCCACAAGGATTTCTTATTCTCTATAAGCCTCCATAACCTTTTAACCATGAAAATTTTATAACTAAGGTTAATTGAGGTAATTCCTAAACCTCCCTCCTCCCTCGGCTTACAAACTATATTCCAAGCCACTTTTACATTGTATCTCTTACTATGTGTACCTACATGAACATTTCAAAGATTAACAATAAATGGTAAGATAAGAATACATAACACAAAAGGCCTGTACAAGGGTAAACTCTAACTAGACCAAAAGAAAACAAAACCTATATATGAGTAACTCCGACCACGTTAATTATGCTAAATAGAAAACTAACTAAGCTAAACTACCTAGGAAGTAAATAATATACAATAAATTGACATTACACATATTCATATAACCTATAAGACTGTGAATGCACTCTTTAAAAGATATTCTTTACTCGTATCCTAGTATGCCAAAGTCCTCGGTAAGATCCAATCGTGCCATATCATTCTTGATCCATCGGAACATCCTCATCTTTGTCACCAAAAGCTTATTATTATGTATTTGTGTGATAGGCTAACACTCCGCCCCAT
>JANTNU010000235.1:29744405-29754428 GCA_024752395.1 Erythroxylum havanense | reverse complement strand
GACGTCCTTCTGAAGCTACCCCTAATTGCCCATTAAAATCTCCTCCTATTAGGGATATGTTGAATCACTTCATATAATTCCTCTTAGAATTCACCTATATATTGTTCATCCAAACTTGCTTTAGGTGTTTTAGGTGCATACGCACACAACACATTGAGAACAGTATTGCTAACTACAATTTTAACAACCATAATCCTATCATTTTTCCTTTTTATCTCCACAACATGATTTATATGTTCCATAACAACTAAGATACATAACCCATTATGTCTTCTTTAACCCCCTGAGTACCATAATTTGAATCCATTAATCTCCTTCGCTTTAGTCCCCATCCACTATGTCTTCTTTAACGGTCTCATCGAAGGATTAGCCCTTGCTCCATCCTTGATATACAAAGCCATCATTCCTAACTTAAGGGAAGTAGTCAATATATGTATAGGAATTGAAAAAATGAGACCGTTACCAAGCTATAATAATAAATAGTAGAATCCAAATCACCCAAAGGAAGGTATCCAAATAAATAAAAAAGGAAAAAAATCCTGCTACACAAACAAGACCTCTATATCGTAGTTTCTACAACAACCACCACTAAGCACCAAAAACACATAAAGATGGAGAAACAACTTCTTGGTGGTACCAAAAAAAAAAAGAACCAATTGTAACCGCACAATAACAACTGTCAAGAAGATGCACAATTTGTCAACAAGATGCACACGTCAAGGGATTCATATACACATCAAACCTTACATATAGTCATAATAAAGATACATTCAAGAGTTAAAAGAAGTAGTTAGAATGTATGTAGCAAGAAAAGATGAAGCAACTAGATGGTGATAGATAAATTGTTACCAGAGTTGAAGAGAGATAGAGATAAGCTCACTCTTAGAACTTGTATACCTTCACGTTATAGACAACCTGCGAAAAAAATGTGAAGAAAAACAACAATCTAAAATACTAGGTGTTGTCAATTGTCTGTCTTAAAGATTCCCTAACTACGACTTAATGAATGACAAAATGAGAAAACAGAGGAACTCCAAATATTGGTTTCCTATGTCAAAGCTAATCTTTCAAATCCCTCCCTGTAAACTTCTAACCCTCGTAAACAATATCATAAGAGAAATCTATAGTAAAAGCAAGAGGAATTAAAGTGAGATGAGTTGCGACTGGAGAATCACAAGAGGGGATAAACGCCAGCATGAATGGGTAACAATGAAGGATATGGACTGGCAACATCGATGGTGAGATTTACATAACATTCAACAACACCCAACACTATTAATGGAGCTTCCACCAACGATAAATTGTCATTGGTGAAGACTTTGTTTACTGATGACTACAAGCTCAGCGACAATATTGCCACTCAATGAGATTGAGGCTAAAACTAAGGCTCCTGATATGAAAGAAGAATGGTAAAATAACAGAGAAGGAAAAAAGAAGAAACGTAGAACAATTTAAATATCCCACCACCAAAAACAGAAATAGATCTCATAGATGTATTAGGAACACATAAAAGCTTCGATGTTTCCAATCTTTAACAAGAACCCATATAAGAATGATGGAGAAATGCAAAATATACAAAAAAAGAGGAATACTACAAAATGTTCGGTTAGAAGAATGAAGAAGCAATGGAATTGTGTGTGTAAGGAAAGAGCACTTTTTCAAAGTCACTCTCTTTACAGATAATGCTTTGTTAGACTAGTTGTCTAGCCTTCTATGGATTTTCTCTATTAATAAGGTTCACTCTCTATAATGTAGCTTCCTTGTTGAAATAGTTAGTCCAAGATATAAAAATGGAGGCTACTTGACTTGTACATTATAAATACTGGAAAGCCAACTAGATCTTTGGATTACACTAGAGGAAAGAAACATCAAAATCTTATGAAAGTTTAACCTAATAAGGCTTTAAAGATTTGAATGGAGGTCACTAGGTTGCTCACTAATTGATCATGATCTTTTCCAAGATGAGGAGATCATCATCAAAGAAATGGAAAAATAACTCCATCTTCTTGCATTTATTATGGTATTTGAAACTAGTATCTCTAGATATATTGTATTTCATTAATCTTGTCAACGCTTTCATATACAAGATAAACAAGTAAGTTGATAAACTATCTCCTTACCTAAGTCCCTTCCTTACAACATAAAACATTTCAGCTAGTTAACCATTTATTAAAACACTAAAGAAAGTTATTAAAATGCATTTTTTGATCCATTTCCTAAAAAGTTATATAAATTTAAAGGTCTTGAAGAGATTCGTGATAAATTCCCAGTGGATGGAATCATATGCCTTATGTGGAAATTCACTTCTATAATAGAGTTCTTTATGTATTTTCTTCTTAAACAACTTTTAAGCAATCAACACTTTATCACCAATCAACTTATTTTCTAAAAAGGCTCCTTATGTGTCATCAATGTGACACTTGAGCATTTTCTTTAACTTTGATGCTAGAAACCTAGAGATGATTTTCTAGAGGATATTGCAGCAAGAAATGGGCCTATACTCATCCAAGAAGTTTGGAATTAAGGTTTTAGGAACAAAAAAGTAAAGATTTTTTTTTTGAAAATTGAAAGAAGTTTCATTGACTATAGTTAAACTATGTACAATATTACAATGAGGTCACCTTTAAGCAAATCCAGAAAGACTACATTACAATGATCAATACACAAAAAGTTACACTACTAATAGTTCAAGCAATTAAGTTATAAGTTCCATTTAGATTTCATTCTAGTAGACAAGTCATGTGTTTCTTCCTTAGTTATTACAAGAGTTTTAATTTCATTAGTATTGTTCTTTGCTTGTTTCCTCCCTTATGTGGAGCCTTCTGTTTCAATCCTTCCAAAGGTTGTAAATTGTGATTGTGAAGGTTATTTTAAACAACATGCCATCCTTCATCTGATGCTTGGAAACTCTGATGAGCTAGCAGTCCAATCGTAGGACTTATAGTAAGCCTCAATTTGTGAAGAAGGTAGCTCCACACAGTTTCAAATTATATGCAGTTGAAGAATAGGTGGTTCTTGTCTTCAACTGACATCTTGCATAACTCACAAATTGGGTCAAAACTCTTATGCCATTTGTCTTTAATGCTTAATTGATTTTTGATTATTATCCAAGTGATCATTGAGGCCTTAAGGCTTAGATTTTTCATCCAAAGTAGTTTGGACCATGGCACTATTTAATATTCAGCTTGGAGAATGCTATAGCAAGATATGTTTGTGAAGAAACCTTTAGGGTTAGGTTTCCATACAATCCTATCCTTATTGATGTTGTTGTTAATAGATGGAAAGTGTTTATAGATCTAGTTAAACCCTCTAAAAGTACCAAACCATCTCCCTTCATATATGAGTGATGAAACTTTAGAATTGAGAAGTATTCTGCTTCTGAGGTGAACTAAGTCAACTCTTTGTATTAGTGGACTACAAATGAGACTGTAGTTGTTGGACTACCAATGGTGCTCATGGAGAAAGAGTGAGCTTCCTTATGAATATCGTCTTTTGATGTCATTAGACTCTCAGTTATGTCTCTTAATTATCTAGTTTTACTAAAATTTTCATTGAAAGTAAGGATTTGTGAAGAAAATATTGTATTTTTGTCATTATTATTCAATAATAAAATCCTTAATCTTTACCATATAAATTATATGTTTATTTCATGTGCTTGGTTATACTGATAGTGGGCCAGTTTTTCCTCTTCTTGAAGTTCTACATCTTAAATGGAATTACAGAGGTCTTAATTAATTCTTTTAAAATTTTCCTTTTTTGTTTGAACCACTTGTTCATTCTTATCATATCTTATTCTATTTAATCCCTTGATTTCATTCTTTACATATTACCCAAAGAATAATTTAGGTGATGTAAATATTTACAGCTACTAAACAATCACAAAGTGATTGTATATGTAAATTAAAAGGAAAACAAAAGGTGTTCTACCATGTAGGAATCATATAGATAGTATATCTATGATAGGTGAGTTTTTTAATGGTGAATATGTATAGAAGTAAAATCTAATCAATCTTAACACACTTTCTAAGGATATCATATCAAGTTCATTGAAAATTTTAGTTTGTCCTCATATGGCTTGGTGAGCTTTTCTAGACTCTTTAACTAATCTTAAAATCTCAAATTATGGTTTTTCTATTTCCATCTATACAAACACTTTCACACTTTGATTCATTATACTTATTCGAATTGAGGTGGATTAGAACATTTTAATGTTTGTGTTATATAATAGGTTCTTTTATTTATTATAAGATATAAAAATGAACTACAATTCATTAATTAAACATCAAAATATTTTTTCGTTAATAATGTATATGATATATTGCCCTTTTTTATGATCCAGTTACTTATGCTTAAATTTATTTTTGAACATTCTCTTACTCTCCTATCTTATTGTTGAGTTATCTTCTTTTATATATCTTAATTGTCCAAAAAGCTAATTGTTTCTCTATATCAATAACGTGTAATCTTATGTCATGGATTTTTTAGCTAGGTTTGAATCTCTTTGTATACAATATTATTTTTACGTGTAAATCTCTTATAGCATATAAATCCTTTAAGAACATAATCACTTTTGTAGTATAAGGATGGTATATTAGACTATAGTTGTCTTATGATTATTTTCAACCATGTTTACTATTTAATTTTTTTGTGAAAATTGTTTTGATTGATCTCACTGTAATTACATTTAGTTATAAGAGTTTTGAATAATATGAACAATTCTAATGATTGTGTGGAAATAAATAAAAAGATAGGGTATGGAATGATACCATAGTGATGCCTTTAATCTCATTGATGGTTGAAGAAGTGAAGAAGAAAATCAATTTTCCAAATCTACTTGAAAAACTATTAAGGCAGGTCTTCAAATAAAACTCAATAAATACTATATTGATGTTCTATTGAAGAATAAGTATAATGCATTAAGAACTAGATTGAAGAATTTCAAAAAATTGCTCAAAGAAACAAAAATCAATTACAACTCCTTCATCAGTGAGATTAATTCTACAAATGAATGTTGGAAAAATATATCTAAGGTAAAATATATCTTTGTTTATTAATATATCATATTACATAATATTTGTTCTCATGATCCTTTTTATCATTGTAGGTGCACAAAGTGGCTCATAGATTGAAGAAAAATGGATGCAAGGAGTTTTTAGATTTATGTTATATTTTTCGAGATGCTACTATAACTAGTTTGCTTGTACATCTATCAACTAAATCTCTATCGAATAGTACAGAAGAGGAACATAGAATTGATGTTGAAGAAGAATTATTATATAATGAAAAAGTAGATCAAGTTACAAGTTCTCCATCTAAGAATAAGAAGGCAAAGAAGAAACATTATACCATTTTAGAGAGGTTTTGATTATGATTAGTGAACAATAAAAAAGAAATAATGATTTACTTGAGAAAAAACTGATTGAAACATCATCCACAGTAGAGAATGGATCTGGAGCCTCGTCAATTAATCAAGAGACTAATACAATGATGGAATGTTTGAATTCTTTAGATGGATTAGGTGTTGAGCCTGTGTAGTATGGAATAGCCATGAAGGCTTTACAAGATTCACTACTTTATAAGGAGATTTTTATAAAGATGTATGATGCAAGGAAGCCAGATTAAATTATGTCGCTTTCGTTACTTTTGATGTTATTACATATCAAATTGTTATTGAGTTGACACTTCTATATTAGTAATTATAGCTTGGTTTGAACATTTTAAGTTTATGGTTTGTATGAATATTTGACTAAATGTTTTGAAGTCCATGTTTTGTATGAATATTTTAAGTTTACATTTTGTATGAATATTTGATTAGCCCTTTTCACTTAATGTTTTAATTAATTATTTAACGTTGGTATTGTAGATACATGGATTCCTTATTAGATTTCGAAGCAGATTCTGATGATGAACTGATAAAAGTAATTATTATTTATCTATCTAGGGAAGAGAAAAATATTTTCATTTACAAAAGAAACTATGTAAAACTTTTACTCTATCAGGTGACAATTAGATATTAAATCTTTTAACGAGTTGAAGAGTTTAGAAGGTTTAAAGGTAACAAGTCATTTGATTGTGAAGGAACATGTAACAATTTTCTTGATAATTATAGGGCGTAGTGAGACAACTAAAGTCAATGTTGACTTAGACCAATTTCAAAGTACTTTCACAAAGCCTTATATGTAGTTAATCGTCTAGCAAAAAGAGTCATTACTCTACCATCCTTTACCAATATACCTCTTGAGATTCAACTTAATTCAAAAATATTTATTTATTTTCAGGTACATTCATATATTTAGTTACTATTTTCTTTACGTCCTTATGATTAATTATTATTTTAATAGTTTAGCTTTATTTTTTAGGATTGTATAAGAGTAATAAAGATGATAAACATATTGATGCAACATGGTCCAACCAGTGAATACATACCATATATGGGTAAAAGATTTGATGCAACCCAAAATATTATGTGTTATTGCTTATTTGACATGCATTTCACATATATAATGACTAGATGGGAAAGTACTGTAAATAACTTTCGAGTTCTTTTAGAAACAGTGACAAATTCAGAGAATCATTTTCTTATGTCTCTATAAGATATTACATTATTTTAAAAAATATAGTAATTATGATTAATTTATAATAACTTTTTGTTATTATTATGTTCTTTATACGTTAGGTAAGTTCTATTTAGTTGATTCAAGTTATGCCGATATGTCTAGATTTCTTTTACCATATCGAGGTGAGAGATATCATTTTTGTGATTGTGAAAGAAGAGGAAGACCTTAAGGCCCCCATGAATTGTTTAACTACAGGCATTCTTTGTTAAAAAATGTTATTAAAAGATGTTTTGTTGTTTTAAAAGCAAGATTCTGTACTTTCAATCATGTCTGAGTTATGATATGAAGAAACAAAAATATATAGTAATTACTTGTTATGTTATATGTAATTACATTAGAATGCCTGGATAAAAGTGATGAATTGTTTGACAATTATGTTAAAAATAAATAGCAAATTAGGGAAAATAAAAATGAAGATGCAAGTTTTCAAGTGGATTTAATATCACTGAATGATAACATTGAAGTATATCTTAGAAGCATGATAAAATTGCTAAACAGATTTGAAATAATTATATTAGCTCTAATTGATTTATGTTTTCTATATATAAGTGATAGTATCATTATGTTTTGAAGAATTATAATTAGATGGACATCTTTTATTGATTAAAAAGACTTAATGTAATTTTATCGTTTATAAAAGTTTGTTATATACAATAAATGTACAAATTTCTTTAGTTATATAAATGTTCACACATTTTATTTCTAATTATAATGATAATTAATTAATTTAAGAATCTAATTTGATATTTTAAAAATCTTTAACATAAGAGTATAATAAAAAATAGATAAAACTAAACATACTTTTGTTTTTATTTTTATTACAAATTTCAACCGAATAGGTTTTGTTTTCAACTTTTTATTACAAATCTCATTTTCATTTTTCTAATTAAAAAATAGAAATCAAAAATTAAAAAATAAAACTAAAAATTACAATAAAAATAGAAGTGAAACTAAATGGGCCTTTAATTTTTCTATTTTCTTCATAGTTATTGAAAACTAACAAATACCATAAAGAGACCTAATGACGTGTGAAATGTTTTCCAATGTTCTTGAATATGCAACTTCCATGCCATCATTTAGCTAATTACAAGCCTATTGAGTACCACTTAAAAAACTCGTCATTGACAAACTTGTTGGACCAATGGAGGTTGACAAATTAAATCCTTCTATATTTTGATAATAATAAAATTTAAAGAATTGATTAAGAAATAATTTCAGGTAATTGGATTGAAATTCAAGTAAAGGATTTGTGCAAATCAAGATTGTAATATTTGAGCATCATACTTCAACGTGCAAGAGATAAAAGTCAAATCAGCATCTCAACAAACATAGATTGAAGATTATGTGAGATATGTACGTTGGAGCTAATTACTAGTCGACTATCATGTTCCAAGTCGACTAATAATAATCAGATCTGTCAGTTGGAGCTTGAGACAAGTCGACCAACACGGTGCAAGTCGACTATTGACAACAGACCTGACAGTTGGTTAAATGGACTAGTCGACTATCAGCCTATTAGTCGATTATTCGAAGAGCAGAGCAAAAAGATTCATGAAAAATGTTGGTACTAGTCAACTGATTCCTTCAAGACAAGTTGACTATATAATACATTAGTCGACCATTACATACGACTAGTCGACTATTAGTGCAGCTGAACATAATTTGATTGTGTCAATTGATTTCAAATTGGAGGAAAATCTTCATACAACGGCTAGAAGCATTCTACAACGGCTAGGAGAGTTCTACAACATCTAAAAACATCTTGAAGCCTGCCTATAAAAGGATGGAACTTCAGAGGATTCAAATATAAGTCCAAAAGTGAAGCATACTTGCTATAGTTCAAATTATCTTCATTTTGCTCTCATCTTGCTCTTAGCATGTTCTAATTGTATTCAATTGTACTAAGCTTTATTACTTATCATTGTTATTATTGTGAGTTGAGTGATTAGTGGAGAATCACTTGGAAGGTAGGATTTGTGTCGGAAAACAGACGATTGTAAGGTGTAGCTTGAGCCAGAAGTTAAGTTGAGTTGTAAGAGTTCACACTGAACTAAAAAGTGTGTAGTAAAGAGTTTTGACAAAATCCTAAGTGAGAGCTTAGGTAGAAGACGTAGGTCTTAGCACCGAACCTTTATAAACATAGTGTTTGCCTCTCTTCCCTACTCTTTTACATTTCAATTTTGCTTGTTTATTTTGTGTGTTTTAATTCTTTGTTTTTGTAGCACTTTGGGAAAAGTTTAAAAAATCTATTCAACCCCCCTTCTAGATCGTTTTCAATTGGTATCAGAGCAGAAAAATTATGGGATGGCGCTGAGTTTGACACACAACAACCTAGTGGAAGAAGGTAACACAAATAATTGCCCTCCTCTTTTTAATGGTACTAACTATTCTTCTTGAAAACATCCTATAAAATGCCATATCATAAACGAGGGAGTGGAGTATTGGAAGATCATAATCTTCAGTCCACACATTCCATTGAACGAAAATGGTGAGGTAAAGACGGAGTTGGAATATGATGACAATGATTGGAGGCAAACCTACATCAACGCAAAAGCCATGAAGCTGATATATTGCGCTCTCACTGTTGAGGAGAGAAATCGAGTGAACTCATGCACTAGTGCTCAAGAAATGTGGGAGAGATTACGCATCACTCACGAAGGAACAAACCAAGTTCGAGAAACAAAGATCAACATGCTTCTCCATGACTATGAAATGTTTTTCATGAAGGAAGGTAAGTCTATTTCCACTATGCTGGATCGTTTTGCAGAAATTATCAATGGATTAGGCAACCTTGAAAAGCACATGACGGATAACGAGAAGGTGAAAAAGATTCTACGTTTATTGCCAAAAGAATGGGACTCACAAGTCACAGCTATTATGGAGTCTAAAGATCTCAATCGATTGGAATTCAATGCCCTGGTGGGATCACTCATAAACTATGAGATCATTCTCAAATCAAGAGGTAGAAGAGGTAAGTCACAAAAATCAATTACTTTAAAAACTAATGTTTCTTCTCTTGATGAAAGTGATAAATAATTAGATGAAGAGGAAGAAGATGAAGAACTAGCACTTTATGCTAAAAACCTGAGAAAGTTCAAAGGGCTACTCAAGAATAGGAAGAGAGAATTACGTGGTGGAAGAAATGAAGAAAGAAAAAAGTACACTATGGAAAGAAGGACCAAAAGCTATGAAGAAAAGAAGAGTAATGAAGAGTGTTGAAAATGTGGAAAAAGAGGACATCATGCTAAAGAATGCAAAAGCTCTTCCGTTCTTCAGAAAAATGACAAGTATGATAAAGAGAAGAAGAAAGCTAGTCTTGTAGCCACTTGGAGCGATGATGAGGAAGCTTACTTAAGCAATGATGAGAGCAACTTGGCTCTTATGGAAAATAGTTCCTTGTCAAGTG
>JANTNU010000235.1:29686610-29701353 GCA_024752395.1 Erythroxylum havanense | reverse complement strand
TAAAACACTTGTTTCTCAAAATCTCATCATGTATTCACATTTACAAACCACAAAACATGTATGCATCAACTTGTTCATATGTCATAAGCACATAACACATCAAAATGGTTTGGGTAGATCCATATTTATGACGCACCACACATTCTCATATAATGGTCCTGTGTAGTCGTAAACTTGAGGGAGCCCTTGAAGGAGCTCCGTGTCACTAGCGGCCGGGCGGAATAAGCCTATTTTTAGGTCAACGTACACGTAACGGTTCTTGGATGGACTACCAAAATCCACATAACATGTATTTCAAAACTTGTTGCCCAAAATGACACTTTTTGAAAAACTTGATTTCGTATACTTGATATATTTCGATAACCATTTCCGAAAACATAATTTCATAAACTTGCAATCTTTTCAAAAGAAATCATTTTTATAAATTGTCACACAATTCACATATCAACATGTAACAATTTCTCAATTCATTCAAGGCATAATTTATGCAACAATTATGATGCAATTTAAATCATTAAATTTCCTTGATTTAAAGAAAACAAAAGTGGCTTATTTACTCTATTATAAACATGTACCCACCTTGATTTTCTTGCTTGTAAACCTTACTAAAAAAGCCTCTACTCTTTCCTTTTCTTATCTTCCTTGATTCCTCTTGCCTCTCTTAATCTCCTTCATCCATGGCAAAATTCTCAAATTAAAAGGAGTTCAAATTGGACAACCCATAACACATAATCACCAAAATTGTTCTTAGAAAACTTAAACTCATACCATTCTTAAGCTATATAAACCAAAACCATCTCAAAAATCCATAGATAAAGATCCATTCTTACCTTGAATCTTCTCCAAATGAAGAGTTTGATGGCTTGAATGAGAGCTCTCTTCATCTTCTTCCTTTTTTTTCTTGATCAATCACAAATTCCTTCTTGAAAGCCAAGCAAAGTTGAACCCTAGTTTCTCTTTCTTGTTTTTCTCCTCTTCTCCACGATCTCTCTCTCATTTCCCTCATCTCTTTGTTTTTTCTCCCATTTTTGTTCATGCCTCTTCCTTAAAAGCAAGCCCACACTTCTATTTACAATAATGTCATTAATGAATGAGCAATGACCACTTTGCCTTTACATATAAGCCTTGCAACTTAAATGGCTTAAATGGCTTGCCAATTTTGCCCCTCATGCAAACTTACCACCTTAATATCATAATTCAATCAACCTATGCCATATGATCTTACTCAAATTAACATGCTAATTATCTGCCATTAACATGCTAATTTATTCTACAAAAATATTCTATTAAGACCTCAAAGTTCATTTAAATCATGCTTAACTCCTTTCGAAAATCAACACCTTTTCCAATCATGAAATTGAAAGAATTTGCTTACACTTCCTTCTAGAGAAATATTCCTCATTGTCTCAATTTTCTAATGACATTAAAATCATTCAATTTGGTTCAGAAATTTGAAAGTCATATCTCAAACATTTCCGAACTGTTCTTATACTGAAATAATATTCTGCGCTCAACTTCCATCCAAAAATTGATATTCCTGGAGACTGAATTAAAACTCAATTTCATCAGAAGATTTGTAGCCTTATCTCACTAGTTTAATCCAAATCAAGAATCATCTCATTTGGATAACTAGACCAAAATTTATGGCTAAAACACCAAAGCATACTCAATGAACATATATATTTTCCAGCTTTTAACTTCCAACATATCACATATAACCCATCTTGTGTCTAAACCATCTTTTCTATTTCATTTCAAGTTCAAAAGTTCCCCTTTTTTTTCTACACATGAATAATCGCCAACAATTTCTCATTTAATGAAAAGGTTCGAGGTCTAACATTCATGTTGAGAAGGTATAGATCAGATTCCTCTCACATCATTCAGACTACTGAGGTTCAATTGAGAGATGATTTGGCTTATGAGGAGACTCCAGTAGAGATCTTGGACACTAAGGAAAAGGTCCTTGTGAATAAGATAGTTCAGCTAGTTAAAGTCCTATGGAGAAACCATATGTGAAAGAGGCCATGTGAGAGCCCTTGGAAGCCATGAAAGAGAAGTGTCCACACTTCTTCAATGACTCAAGTAACAATTTCGATGACGAAATTCTTTTAAGAGGGAGAAATGTTGTCCCTCGAATTTTTTCTCTTGAGTTAAGCATGATTTAAATTAATTATGAATTTTTTATGGATAAAAAGTTTTAGAGCTAAATTAATTATGAAGTTTTGATGGATAAAAAGTTTTAGAGTTAGTAATTATGTCAAGGTTAGTAGGATTTTATTGCATGGGTAAATTGAATTAAGGTAGTAAGATTATATAAGGGCATTTTTGGTAGCTTACTTAAGGATAAAAACCATAAGGAATATAAGGAAGGATAAAATGGACATTTTACAATCATTAAGGGCAAAAAAAGAAGAAGAATTGTTGTCTTGCATTTGAAGAAGAGAGAAAATGTGAGTGAGAAGAAGTGGAGAGAAAAATACGAAGAGAAGAAAAGAAGGAGAGAAAGAAGAGAAAACAAGCTAGGTTTCAAATTTTCTTAGCATTCAAGAGAAATTTTTGAGGTTGTTTAAGAACAGAAAAAGGTAGGGGAAGAGAAAAACTTTCATTAGAGCTAAGAAACTCTTTATTTGGTGAAGATTCAAGGTAAGGTCTTACTTAATCTTTTGGATTTTTGGAAGGATTTTAGTTCAAGAAGCTTAAGAAATGTATGGGTTTAAGCTTTCTAGGATCAATTTTATGCATATATTTATTTAGGTTCTAAATTGATATTCCCATTGAAAAGGAATTTTGCCATTGATGAAGAGAATTGAGAAAGGCAAGAGGAGTAAGAGGAGAGGAATCTTTGAGCAAGTATTAAGTAAGGAATTTAAGGTAGGTTCATGTTTATAATTGAGTAATGAGCCATGAATATCATTTCAAATTTAAGAAAATTAAATGATTTCAATTGTTTTATAAAAGTTACATTATTACTCTTTGAATGATTAAGAAATTGCCATATGTTTAGTATATGAATTTTTGTTGAAGAATTGCAAAATGGAAATGGAAATGGAAATGGTTTTCGAAATATTTCATGCTCATAAAAAATGATTTCGAAATGTGCCTTTTTGGGCAATTTGTTTTCAATTCATGAAATGCATGTTATGTGGGTTTATGGTATTCCGTTCTGTTAAGTCAAGTGTACTTTGATTTTTTTTAAAGGCTTCTCTTACCTACCCGCCAGTGGCATGGAGCTTCTTCATGGACTCCCTCATGTTTACGACTAAGCAAAACCATTATGTGGAATTGCGATAGTACGTTCTGTTTACTACTATACAAGACCATTATGTGGGAATGTGTTAGTACATTCTATTTATGGACCTACCAAAACCATTCTAAATTGCTTATGTGTTTATGATTAGGCGACAATTTAACACATGTGTGACTTATGTGTTTATGATATGTGTTGACAAGTTGAGAATTTGAGAAATAAGTACTTTATGATTTTAATACAAAATTACTAGGGTTATGAAGATGGTAAATGGTTTTGTTTTTTCTCGAGTATAAACTTGTTACCCACGAGCTTGAAGCTCGTCCCCATTCCTTCCCATCTTCAGGTGATGAGCAAGAGACCGAGTAAGCGAGAGAGTCATGGCATCACTCCAAATCTGCATATTTTGTTTTTTTAAGCTAGTTATGTAAAACAAGGCTTTAGTCGCATTTCAAGTATTAGTTTATGTATCTTTTGTATTTTTGGATTATGATGTAATATGGCTCAAAATGCCCTTTAAAGCTTTGTAAACTCTTATCTTTTGATGTTAATGAATTATGATTGCGTTTTGCTCATGACTTCCCAACTTATACATTGCTTTTTCAACTCTTTCATAATGGTAAAATTTGTGTTCTAACTTTGGGGGGAAAATGTATTAATCTAGGTTGAATTAGACAAATTTTTCTTCTTGGAAGTTGTAGATTATCTTTATAGCTTTCTATCAATATATAGTATGAATTTTTTGGATATCGGAGTTGAGAGACATGTTTTTTATAAGTTAGTAATGCTGCAATGGATGTATATGGGACAACTATAGTGAATAATGAGAATTAGTTGTACGTGAGAAATCATTTGAGTTGAGGTTTAAGAGTTTAATGAAATAAGCTTGGTAGTTGAGTTGATATGAAGTGATATTGCACTAGAAGAGTTGAATTCAGGAAGATTATGAGTGAACGCGCTTATATAATGGATGTAGGAACCATTGGAGAGGTTTTGAAGGGGTTTAGGTTTCACCTGTGTCTGTTAGATGGACAATAGGTCCATTAAATGGACCTTCTCGTGTCTGAAAATGTCCCCAACCCAGTCCATGTTCGTTAAATAAACATTAGGTCCATTAAACAAACCTTCACTGGTCTGGAAGATACCCTAGAGCCCATGTATGTCCGTTAGGTTGAGGTGCATGTCTGTTTGACGGACATAAACTGTACACTTTCGGTAATTAGCGATTTTGACCCTCTAGATAGCAAAGTCTACCTTTAGGGTCTTCACAAAAGTTGTAGATCTAGAAGTTTTCTTAGAAACCCTCCTCAAATGGCCTTAAATCAACATCTTTAACGAAATTTATGTCTATTTTCCTAAAACAGGTACATCACCTGAAGGTTTTTCCCAAACCTGAAGATGTTTGATTCTTTTGGCCATAACTTTGTCATCCGACCTCCAATTGACTTGATTCTTGAACCAATAGATTCCTAAAATATTTATATATCTCTCTAGAAAAATTGATTGCCTTTGGTGTTGTTTTGAAAAGGACTGATGGAAAGAAAGTGAGGGAATCAATTGGAAGAGCATGAATTGGTTATGAATATACTTTAGCTTTTTAATCATATCTTGATCTATAGAGCTCCGAATGAGATGCTTCTTAGTTCAAATAAACTACAGACATAGAGCTACAATTTTTCTGAATAAGTCAATTTGTGATCTTGTGATTGACTAGTATGAGCACGCCACCCTCGTGGGATGCATGTTCAAATGTTAATTAGGACGTCAGGCATAAGTCTCGCGAGGGCCGATGCCCAAACATATTCCTTTTATGTACTATTCGATGGAGATTTAGTTGATGGAATTGCATGCACACTAGTTGCAGTAGTATCTCTAAAAATATGACAAAAGTCTAAAAATTCATTTCATCCTTTTTTCTTGAATATGTGGGCCATTTTATTCACCTATAATGATAAAAAAAGAAATATGAGAATAAATATTATATAATTTGATATATTTATAAAACAAAGACATATTTTACCATAAATAGATTTTCCTAACATTCTTTTGTAGCATTAACTTCACCAGTAAAGAAGTTGTAACCGATTCCTATTTCTTTGAGTAAGTTTTTGAAATTCTTCAATCTAGCCCTTAATCTATTATACTTATTCTTTAATTGAATATCAGTATAATCATTATTGAATTTTTTTGTGAAGCCTTACCTTAATTTTCTTCCAACCAGGTTTGCAAAAAGTAGTAGTTGTTTGATTTCCTTTCTTCACTTCTTCAACCATCAAAGAGATTAAATACATCTCTATGGTATCATTCCACACCCCATCTTTTTTATTTATTTCCACACAATCATTGGAATCGTTCATATTGTTCAAACCTTCCATCACTAAATGTAATCACATGTAAATGATATCAATCACAATAATTTCCACAAAGTATTAAATGATAAACATAAGAAAACCACAACAATTTTTGCAAAATATTAAATGCTAAACATGATCCAAAATAAACATGAGACAACCATGATAGGATTTCAATTCCAATGAATTCACATTAAAAATTTATCAATTAAGGATTCCATCTGGAAATAAATTTGAAAAAAATAAGAGATTTGGTGTTGAAAAAGGTCCATCTAATGACAAAAGATTCCTTATGAGGTGTGTTGCCACTTTTACTTGAAGACATTAACCACAACATATTTGTTCATCAATCAGGGTTAATAGTGCTAATATATTAAATTTTAGTGCTCATTATAATAGATTTTTGATAAAAATTCCTAAACTATCACTAGTCTTGAAAGTCATGACTACCCATTATTTTGTTTTTGATGTTGATTAATTTGTGCTATATTTTCTAACTATTTCCATAATGTACTAAGTGGCATCAATTTCTTTTTTGTTCGTTAGGAATGTTAGTAAAACCAATCTTGGAATACAAAAGCTATTATTGTAAGAGGTTATTGCTTCTTCTACAAATAAACAAGTAGCATAGTTTCCATAATTCATATAAATTACTTAGACCATCACATCCACCTAGCATCCTGATAAAATCACCCATGTCTTATGTTCCTTCCCTAATGAATTCTTATAGTTCATCGATCTAAAAAAATTTAAATGCACCCTATCCTTTTGTAAATGATACTATAACACCTTCCACATCATCCTCAGGGTTGCGGACTATACTCAAAACCTGAGCTGGAAAGTCTTCTAAAAAAACTCATCAAATTATCATCTTTATTGGATCCATAGTAATTGCCTTATTTCTTGAAATTTGACAACAAAAATTTGATTGCAAACGTGTTGAAGACTAGTGTAAAGGCAGGTAGTATGCACTGGATGTCTTTGAAGACTGGTGTTCTAAGAGTATTGGGAAGAGATAACATTGAGACAGTGGTGAAAAGGCTAATGAGTGGTGGTGAACAGGTGGCAGAGATGAGGAAAAGAGGAAGAGAGCTTGGAAAAAGGCAAATAAAACCATTGAAGAAGGCAGTAGTTCGTATAAAGATGTTGATGAATTAAAGAATTTAGTTTCAATTATGCTACAATAACAAACACATGTTACCGTAGCATAGTTAAATAAGAGATAAGCAAAAGTAATCCAGTAATAGTAGAAAATTTTACACATAATTATATTTTTTGTTGAACTTTGTATCCTCTCTATGTTCCCACAAACCAAAAACACAATAAAGTAATAAACTAAAAACACATAATAGCAAACAATTGGAAAAGTAAAAATGCAAGTAAACGATAAATAGGAAAACCTGTAACTTAGAAACATAGAAATGAAAAAAACAAAAAATGCAAAAAAACCTAGGAAAACAGTGAACCAAAAATGTAGAAAAGTGATAAACCAGGAAAACTATAAACACAAAATTCATACGTATGGAAACTCACTTGGTTAAAAGCCTAAGCTAATTCCACTTTCTGCACGGATAGAAATGAGATGTAAGAGATGAGTTAGGGACATAAAAGAGAAAAAAAAAGAACAAAGAAGTAGGAGAGAAAGAAGAGATGAGTTTGGGACGTAAGAGGGAAGAGATAGAGTTTCTACACTGAAGGAAGTTTATAAGACGAGGAAGTATAAACAAAAAAGTGTGAAAACCTGTTGCAAAATATTAAAAAAACATCTTTTCTATTTTTGAGAATATGTTACAGTTTTTTATTTTTAGAAACAACAAATTGTAAAAAAAAACATCCAAACACATTTTAGCTTGTTATTTCCTTTTATTAAAACCAAAACAAGAAACAGAAAATAAAACAGAAACAAACACCCCCAAGGTAATAACTAAAAATATAAAAAAAAGCCAAAGAGATGATATTTTATTTATAAGACACTAAAATTTAGGGAATTTGAAATAATTGTAAATATATTTGGATGATATTATAGTAACATGAAATATTTCATATAAGATGTATAATTTAGTAAAGTGTTTATTTATTTAATTTAACATTAAGGAACTTAAAAAGTTAAAATGATTTCTAGATAATGAGGTGACAAATTGATTGAACCCAAGTTTCTTATATCAATTGGTGATAATTTCATGGTTTTTATTACACTTCTTGGCTCTTATTTTTAGATTTTATGCTTAATTTAACTCTTGAGTGCTTGCCTTTAATTTATGTAGTTTGAGGATAAAATTATCACAAATAATTAGTAATTGCACTAAATTAATTTTCTAGAACAATTGATACTGCAAATTACCATTTTTCATTGTAGGAGATTCAAGAAGTAGAGCCAAGGAGTGAAGGTCAAAGATGACAAGTCAACCAGGGTAATAGGTAAGTTCGTCACAGCAACGTGGATGTTTCATCGTGGCGAAGTCTGAAGATTTACTGAAGAGAAACCTTCGAATTGGCGCAGACCTGGACCATTTTCGACAAACTAACCGACTGTGCAACCCGATCCATTAACTCGTTTTATGAAAAAAGACCTATTTTAAGCTAAGTTAACGGGAAAAAGGAGGCTGACACTCCATACACACATACTTCATCTCTTTTTCTTCTCCATCTATGCTCACCATCGTTCTCTCTTCTGCACAATTTTTCTTCCATTTTTTCATCGTTAGTTACTACCATGGATATCTCCAGTGGATTTTTGGTTGTGAAGTCTCTTGAAGCTATGTGTGGCTAGACACCTCTCTCCTTTTGAAGATGTAGCAATGACTTGAGTTCAACAAGCTTAAAAGAGGAGTAGCTTAATCTATGTTTAGCTATGATTTATGAACTCATAGGTTTAGGATTTGTAATTTGTAGTTGAGCATTCTTGATTAGAGTTTAATAAGTGTTGGATATTCAATGTGTTGTTGGGATTTGTTGATGTAGAACTTTGAGCTTAAATATATGACGTCCTATATATGTCTATTTGTGATCTTGTTGAATCTCTTTTATCTTGCATAGTTGTGTTTAATATTGAGTTGATTTGAGATCCTAAATGACTTGTTGCATTGACTTACCCACTACACACACTAAGGGCATTTAATAAGGTCTTAAGAAATGGAGTTCATTGATTAAGACCTTGTACTTAAAGAGTTCTTTAAGGTTTACCCATTTGAAACTTAGTGATTCCCACTCCCATTGAAAATTGATTTCGAACTATGATAGCTAAAGCTCATTTTCAAAAGGATATTATCACCATCTGAGCATTGTCTTCATCTTCTTGTTTTTACATTCCCAAAAATCCAAAAATACATTTTTACACATTTTTTCTTACATCTCCTTTTAATTCAGTTAAGATTTCCAAAGAACAAAAACCCCTTCCTTACCAGTTTAGCTTGCATTTCATGACATATAGGTTAGCTTAGGTCCATTCGTTTAGGTTCCAATTAAGTGAGACGACCTGAGATTGCATCTTATATAGCAATCCTTGGATTATATTTTTGATTTGACCTCTAAGGGTAAGAACTTAGGCTCGGATCAAAATGGTGTCGTTGCCGGGAACCAAGCAATTGGTTCTCTAGGTTTGCTTTTGTCATTTTTACTGCTAAGTGAGGTTAAGAACCTTTAGTTGGATTGCATTCTAGATAGTTTAGTTTCATACTTGTCAATAGTATAGGATTTCATTTTCTTTACTTGGCATAAAATTTTGAAAACACAAATTAACAGGATACTGGACTTTTTGCACTTTTCATAATTAGCATTTTTGCACCCACAAAGTTTTTGAACATTTCTTTGATTGTTTTTTGATACATACATACTTTACTTGCATACATACTTTCATACATCTACACACTTGCATCCTTCACATCTCACCTTTTTGTTTGACTTTGTGTGCTTGCAAGTAAATTTTGTTACATTTTATTTTCACTTGAATTGTTCCTGTGCATGCCTCAAAAAGCAAAACTTCTGCCTTTCTACCCTGAAATTAAAAGACGCTTAAGAAATATTAGAAAGCAAAAGAGAGAAAAAGAGAGAAGATAGGTAGTTGTTGAAGAGGAGTCTAGTCAGCCAAATAGTAAGATCAAATCAATAGAAGGAGTGATCATGGCTGAGAACCCAACTTTTCTACAAAACCCTAACCTTAATGCTAATCAACCTAAAAGTGGTGATAATGGTGAGAATAACGGAAATCAAAGAAGAAAGACCATTAGGGAAGCAACTACCTCTGATGTGAACTATGACCCATTTACTATTGCTTGTCCTAATTTTGACGTGAATTTTGAAGCTAAAGGATTGCTCATAAACTCTCTTCCTGAATTTCATGGATTGACAAGAGAAGATCCCTATATCTATTTGCAATCTTTGTCCATGATTTTTCAAAGTATGAAATCTGTGGGAGCTTCACTCGATAAGTATTATGGAAGGTTTTTCACCTATCCTTGGAGGGAAAAGCAAGGGAGCGATATATGAGCCTCCTAAGACATGTGGCGAATGCCTACCATAGTTGGGTTTTGTGAAAGGTATTCTTGGAGAAATATTTTTCGGCCTCCAAAACTTTGTCAACGAAGAGGGAGATCTATTTAACACGTTAAGATTATGACGAGTCACTCTATGACTATTGGAATCGCTTCCAAGACTTGATATCCAGATGCCCCCACCATTAGATACCTGATGAGCAACTAGTACAGTATTTTTATGATGGGCTGAAAAGTCAAGATAAAAGTATGCTGGATACGGCATTGAGAGGTTCCTTGATTGACCTTATAGCTTTGGAGGCATGGGATTTGATCAAGAAGATGGCTTTGAATCATCAATAATATAATGTTAGAGATACCAGAGGTGTACATGAGTTAAGAGCTTTGACAGCCCAATCCAAAACAATGGAGAGTCTGGAGTCTAATGTTGACTCTTTGGAGAGTAAAGTGACTTCACAGTTGTCCTTCATCACTGTAAAATTGAAAAACATGAGTGTGCATCACCCAACACAATGCACATATCTAATGTCTACCCCAGTTGTTATGAAGAGGTGTCTGCTGTGTATCAAGGTTGGCCCAATCAAAAATGGAACCCCTATTCCAACACCTATAATGAGGGATGGAAAGCAAATCCCAGGCTTAGTTGGAGGAATGAGGAAGGAAGAGGATCGAATAGATTTCAACAAGGTGGAGGAGCTGGTACGTCTACAAATGAGTTCACAACCAACAACAAGCTCTAACTGTCCCACCAAAGGAGGACACTAACTTCTGTATGATATGATGGTGCTAATTAAGGACGAAAGGACTTTGAACAACAACCAGTTCAATGCAACAGCCTCTCTCATTCAATAGGATTCTTCTAAAAATACTACTCGATTTAATGCTCTAGAAAAGAGAATGGAGTAATGGGAGACAAAAGCTGAGAATATCAACTCCTACATCACCCAATTATCCAACAACATGAGTAAGAATCAAGCGAGAAGCAGTGGAGCTATCCCCTCTAATACTGTTATGAACCCCAAAAACTTGAATGCCATAACCCTTTGAAATGGGAAACAAATGCGGTTCAGAAATCTAGATGAGGGAGAAGATGAATAGGAGATTGAGAGTAGAGAATTGCCTTCAACAACTGAGAGAGTTAAGAAGTCTGAAAGTTTCAAGGAGAGAGCACTTTTGTCTGAAAAGAAGTCAAAACAATTGAAGAGCAAGGAAGTAAATTCTAAAACCAACCAGGAATCAAGCAAGCAAGGAGCCCAAGAAGCAAATGACAAGGAGGTAAGCCTGAAAGACCTTCCTTTTTCCAATTCATATTTGCTTAGCAAAAAGATGATTGATTTTAAACATGAGAAAGATTTCATTGACTTGTTTGGGAAAGTAGAAGTCAACATCCCTTTGCTTGATCTAGTGAAAAGGGTGCTACATACACTAAATATCTTAAGGACTTGTACACCAATAAAAGAAAGTTCAGACCGAATGAAAGAGTACAAGTCAACTCAAATGTGTCTGCATTTTTCAAACCCCAAATACCCATAAAGTGCCAAGACCCTGAATCTTTCACCATTCTATGCACTATAGGAAAAGTTACCATAGGAAGAGCCTTGCTAGATCTAGGGGCGGCTATTAATGTGATGCCTAAGTCTGTCTATACATCATTAGGAGTCAAAAGTCTAAAGCCTCCATCTGTAGTGTTACAATTAGTTGATAGGTCTCTTAGGCATCCAGTGGGCATCATAGAGGACATTTTGGTCCAAGTAAAGGGTTTGGTCTTTCTAGTTGATTTCTATGTACTTAAAATGTCTTCTGAAGTTGTCCAGGACACTACCTTGATTCTTGATAGACCCTTCTTAAGGACTATTAGTACTATGATTAGCATGAAAGAAGGTACCATCACCATGGAGTTAGGAGACCAACAAGTGAGTTTTAACATGTATAAAGATATGAAACATCCCCATGAGGATTATTCACTTTTAGGGGTTAACATGCTTGATATTATTATTGATGGTGCATGCTCTGAGTTTGAACTCCAACATGTTTACTCTAACTCTGCACTGAACTCATTGAATTCTTTGATTGTCACTGATGTCCTCTTGGAAAAAGGGTTTTCCATTAATGTTTTAGGTGAATCGAGAATTGTGGACGTTAACATCAAAGTGGCATGTGGCCAAGTTGTCTCACTATAGCATGGCTGTCTACCAAACGTTCACTAGGAGACTTAGGATCCTCCGTAATCATCAAGTCATTTCTCCTATTTCACTTGCTTACTTACTTTTTCTCTGTGATTGAGTATGGCATTATGGATGCATTAATATATTGAATAATCGTGGGGGAGAAACTAATTCAATAGGATCTAGGTTTAACTTTTAGTTTACGCAGTTTTTCAATTCAACAATTCCTCTCCCATTTATATTCGCTATGCTTTTTGGTTTGAAGCATGATACATCTTCCATGTTTGAGGAAATTGATGTGATTGATTGGGGTGCACTTTGTTTTCTTGAGTTATTCTGGTGCCTAAAGACTTTGTATATGAATTCTAAGTGAACTAAGTATCCAGCTTGAGTCTTTAGTATGTTTGTTAGTCAAGTTTTTCATTTCTGTCTTTGTTTGTTTTCCTTTCGGATAACTTTTGCTGCGGCATGAAGTCCTCATCACTGTGGCGAATTTACCTTGTTTTCCTTCATGTTGCTCTCGAGAAAATTTCGCCGCGACGTTAAATTCATGTCATCGTGGAAAAAGTTCCTTATAATCTCTGAGGTAAACTTCACCGTGGCTTGAACTCATCCTCTCGCCATGGCGAACAACCTCATTTCTTTCTATTCCTCTCGGGTTTATTGCTGCGAACTTCTCAACATTCTTCCTTATTCTTTTCGGGTTAATTTTGTCACGGTGTGAGTTCATGTTGTCGTGGTGAAACGTCAATATTTTGTTGTTTTTGCAACTGGTGAATGCTATCGCCTACAACCAAATATAAAAAGAAACTAACTCCCTACAACACAAATTAATGTAGTAGTGGAAAGTAGGGATCGTTCCCACAAGGAATTTAGATGTTAGTAGTTACGCAATAAAAGGGAGGGGGGAGGTTGTAATTGTGAATTAAACAAAATTTAATTGGAAATTGAAATTGAAAAATAACTAAAAACAAAATAATGAGAATTTAACAATCAATAAAAATAAATCTTGGTTTCCGATCTCTTTCGTTATTGAACTTGCATTGATCATTGACACTTAAAATAACCAATTTATTAGTTCAGCATTCGTCGTGGTAAATTTCTTTACTTATTTTCTCTTATGTTTAGTTAACCAAAACATGTATTTAAATTAACACTTATTAATTAATAAACTGGATACGATTTCAAATTTAATTAATTAATAGCTTTACGAATCAAGAAAATCGACAAACTAGACAACATACATACGATGGATATTTAGTCAATAGCAAAAAATCCTAGTCACTACTTTTGATTAAAAGAATTGAACGTCAACCTGTTTAATCTAGCGATTAATTGAATAAAATCATAAACTAGTTGTGCACTTAGCTATCAAATTAAACAATCAAATAATGACCTAGAAAAATAATTAATACTTGACTAATAAATCGATTGAAATAAAGAACAAAAGTCTCACAACATGCAAAATTCAATAACTAAGATTTTGTAAACCAAGAAATAAAAATTTAGTTACCCAATATGATAATTTTCCTAACTATTTCAACTTTCATTGGTGTTATCGTTTCTATTCACCTTTTCGCTCTGCGTTATCCCCCTCTATTGATGTTTTCATTTCACTATCGTTGCTTCAGCCGCCATCCAGCCATAAGCTTTCTATCTTTTCTCCTATTTTATTACTGTAGCTGATGGGACAATTAAAGATTGATGACCACCTTACTCCCTTCTGCCGCACTCCTCACTATTCTAATGCAGCCTCCTTTTTTATTCTCTCTCCTTTTGCCCACGTCAACGTTTTGGCTGAGTTATTTTATATTTTTTTCCCTCCCACCTCTATCACTTAATGCGACAATTTAAGATGTAGTTTTGGTCCTATGTGCTGCGTTTATGCTTTTGGTCTCCACGTTGTTTTCTTGTTTCCTTGCAAGCCTATTAACTGATTTGACAATTTAATCTTTACTTCTTGAAAGATTGTTCATGCCCTTTTAAACCCTTTTGCTATGTTGTTTGCTTCTTTTGTTTCCTACTTCCAACCTGCTACATTTCATGCTTCTAGTTGTTGCATGAGGTCACGTCTAATTAGAGTTCACATCTAATTTAGCTTTTTTTTAATCTCAAAATTATTGCGATTCTTTCTATTTGATTCCAAAATACTCCTTGACATAAAACAAGATTAATTCCCATTAAGTATAACTTTAAACCTCAAATATAAAGAAAATTAACGCACAAAAAAATAAAAAATAAAGACACTAACAAACTCTCCCATACTTAACCTTTTGCTTGCCCTTGAGCAAAAATAACTATTAAATTCTATCAATTCATTTTCAAAGAAACCAAGCGCATGCAATCATTTAAATTTTGGCCAATCGAATGTCAAGCTACTACATACATCATGTTTAGTTTTCATCGGTGCACAGTGTGAGTTAGCAGCATACTTACAAAAGTGGGCAAATCAAGTATTTAATATTTATCTTATATCATAAATAGTAAAAT
>JANTNU010000235.1:29614832-29628343 GCA_024752395.1 Erythroxylum havanense | reverse complement strand
TTGAATTAATAAATAAGGCAACATGTATAATCATAATTATACATATTAATAATAAATATGTATTATTATTATTATTATTACATATATAAAATATATAAATTTTATTTATATATTTATATAAAAATTATATAAATATGTAAATAAAATTAAGTGACATATAATTAAAATACCCTTGCAAAAACAAGGTAGTATGTTTGCAAAAGCAAGGTTTATGTTTATGTTTGGTTCTAGTACTTTTCAATTTTTGTTTTTAATTTATGTTTATGTTTTTCTTTCAAACGAAAACAAAAACTTGTTTGGTTATTAATGTTACTGTAGTTATATTTTTATCACTCATAATAATTACATATTAGATAAAATTTAAAGATAATTTTTTTAATTAAATAAATTTATTTAATCTCTTATATAATATTTATTAACAAATTATTATAAAATTATGTTATTTTAATAAAATAAATAATTTAAAAATTTATTTATAGATTAATATTTATTTGAAATACATTTTAATTATTAAATCAAATTTTATTTGAATATTTATATATTTTAAATTTAATTATATATAATTTAATTATAAATATTAAATTAAATTAAATTATTCATAATTTTTATCGATAATTAATTTAATTTATTAAATATATAATGTTGAATTAAATTATTCATAATTTTTATTAAATTAAAAATTAAATAATATATATTTAAATGATAATAAATCAGATTATAAAAAAAAATAAATAACTTTTTATAATTTTGATAATTTTTAAATCTAAAAAATTAAAACTAAAATTAAAAATTAAAAATTCAAACAAACAGTAAAAATTGAAAACAAAAATAAAAAATAAGGCTGCTAACATTTTTTATAAAGTTCACGTTAATTTCTATCGTTATTTTATAATATTACATTATACATTAATATTTTTAAAATAGTATTATTGAACTTATTAAAATTAATATAATCTCAAACATAATTTCTTTATTATTATCTTAATTTTTCATAAAAATTCGAAATAATATTTACAATAATGATGATGATTTACAATAATATTTTTTAATAATATTATATCATGCCTTTGACTTTTAAAAATTATCATTCTTAGAGTTCGGCAGACAACACTTGTATGTAATAAATTTCCAAGTACCCTTTCAACACTTGTATGAAGGGCTTGGGAGAGAGCGACGTGAGGGGTAAGCTGTATTCTCGTCTTACATACGGGGACAAGAGACAATCAACATTGTCTTTCATTTAAAAGGTGCACAGGATTTGTTTGTCTCTGTCTATCGGAGACAGAGGACAAAAGCTTAGAGACGGAAACCAAACAACAATGATGGACATGATTTGTTTGTTTTGTTATCTGTCCCCATATACGAGGACAGTAACCATACACGGGGTTAAAGTGTCACGATTAAACTCTTACACGGTCTAGGGACATAAATAGTCATTTGCATGATCGTGTCGACTATTAACACGGGCATATGCTTTGAAAATAGCTTTCAATCATCAATCTTTGTTTTGAATTCATTTGATCTTCTTTCCTTTCCTTTTGATTTAAGAAGAAAGCTAACACTCCCATAGCCTAAATTTAGTAGAAATGGTCTAGCAAATATGTCTAAACTGGTGTCAGACAAACAATAATCTCCCTTACCAACCCATTTTCGAGGATAAATCAACCAATCCATTGATCATTTAAATCCATCTCAAAGCTTTACTCCCAGGGACCACTTTCGTTAATATGTCAACACCGTTCTTGTTTGTGTGATTCTTCATCAATTTCATTGGTTGCTCTTTGAGACATACCTCAATTAATGATACCTTACATTCAACATGCTTGGGGCAGGAATAATATATAAAATTTTTGCTCAAATCTATTGTATTCTGATTGTCACAGAGAATGATGCATTTATATTGTTCCACGTACAATTCCTAGAGAAATCACTTCAATCAAAGCATCTCCTTACCTGCTTTCACAACTAGAACATATTATGGTTGAGTAATGGACAATGATACACACTTATGCAACTTAGATTTCCATGAAATAACTCTCTCAGCAAATTTGAGCAAGTAACTTAAAGGTCAATTTTCTATTATTGAGATTACAAATGTTCGCATCAGTGTATCTTTCTATAATTAGTTCACTACCTCTAAAACACACATAATTTGGAAGTGACCTGCAAATACTTAAGATCCACTTCATTACTTCCTACTATACCTTTTAAAGCTTGGATAAAACTTTGCTCACTAACCCAACAATGTGTGCAATATTTGATCTAATGTATACTATGACATACATTAAGAAGTCAATAACAAAGGAATGTGGAATTGAGGACATGCCATCTTTCTCCTTTTTAGTGTTAGGACATGATCTCTTACTCAACTTGAAATGAGGTACTAGTGGCGTATTAATAGGCTTGAGATGTTTCATGTTGAACCTCTTAAGCACCCGTTTAATATACTTTTTATATGATAACCACTACCTTCTGGCCTTCTTATCGCAAATGATCTTCATGACCAAATTTTGTTTTGTAGAACCCAAATCATTCATGTGAAAGAACTTGGATAAGTCCTCCTTCAAGCTGCAAATCATGCCAACGTCTTGTTCCACTATCAATATATCATCCATATACAAAAGAAGGATGATGAAGTCATCATTAGGAAATTTAAATCAACCAATCCATTGATCATTTAAAATCCATCTCAAAGCTTTACTCATAAGGACCACTTTCGCTAATATGTCAACACCATTCTTGTTTGTGTGATTCTTCTTCAATTTCATTGGTAGCTCTTTGACACATCCTTAATTAATGATACCTTACACTCAACATGCTTGGTGCAGGAATAATATATAAAAGTTTTGCTCAAATCTATTGTATTTTGATTGTCACAAAGAATGAGGCATTTATCTTGTTCCACATACAATTCTTGGACAAATCGCTTCAATTAAAGCATCTCCTTACTTGTTTCCACAAATGGAACGTATTATGTTTCAGTAATGGATAATGATACACACTTATGCAACTTAGATTTCTATGAAATAACTCTCTCAACAAATTTGAACAAGTAACTTAGGGTCAATTTTCTATTATTGAGATTACTAGTCATTTTCGCATCAGTGATACTCACTACCTCTAAAACACACATAATTTGAAAGTGGCCTGCAAATGCTTAAGATCTACTTTATTACTTCCCAATATACCTTTCCATGCTTAAATAAAAATTTGCTCACTAAGCCAACAATGTGTGCAATATTTAATCTAATGCATACCATGACATACATCAAGAAGTCAACAGCAAAGGAATGTGGAATTGAGGACATACCATCTTTCTCCTTTTTAGTGTTAGGACATGATCTTTTGCTTAACTTGAAATGAGCTACTAGTGGCGTACTAAGAGGCTTGAGATGTTTCATACTGAACCTCTTAAGCCCCTGTTTAATATACTTTTCATATGATAACCACTACTTTCTAGCCTTCCTATCACAAATGATCTTCAAGACCAAATTTTGTTGTGTAGAACCCAAAACCATTCATGTCAAAGAACTTGGACAAGTCCTCCTTCAACCTGCAAATCATGCCAACATCTTGTTCCACTATCAACATATCATAAATATACAAAAGAAGGATGATGAAGTCACCACTAGGAAATTTCTAAAGTATATGCAAGGATTAGCTAAAGTTTGATTAGAACTATTACTTGTCATAAATGAATCAAACTCTTGTGCCACTATTTGGTGCCTATTTTCCCCTATAAAGACTCTTCTTTAAGTCCTCTTTCCTTTTGACTTTGAACCCTTTTGGTTGCTCCATACATATATATCTCCTCATTCAAGTTACCTTGTACATCAAGTTGTTAGAGTTTAAGATCTAAACATATAACTAGATCCAAGATAGTGCATATAGAGATCATTTTGAATATGGATGAGAAATTCTTATTGAATTTAATAACTTTTTCGATTATATTTCTTTACCACCGGTCTCACCTTATGCTTTACTAGTTTTTCACTATCTTTCGTAACTTTGAACACCCTTCTATTTTTTAATGCCTTTATGCTTTTTGGAAGCTTCACTAACTCATAGGTCTCATTCTTCTTTAAGGAATCCATCTCCTCTTGCATTGCCTTGATCTAAAAATATTTACTTTTGCACTTTTTGGGAAACCTTTAGCCTCCCCTCTACAATGACTAGGAGATATTATAAAATAGCGTATCTTGTTAAATGCTTCTTCTCTTGAATTGACCTTCAAAGTTGGACATCATCCATCTATAATGCCTGTAGATCTCATCAACATCATCCATAGGATGTGGCTCATCTCCATCAAGTTGCATTCGATTATTATCATCCTATGCTAGCTCATAAGTGTGAATTGCATCATATTTTAGGGTTTAGTTTGATATGCATTTAATTGTCAACTTAATCGTTTAGTATGAGTTTAGGTTAGAATTTTGTTCGTTTGTTAATTAATTGTGTTTAAGTGGTTTTAGGAGTTAGTACAAGCCTTTGAGTTTAATTATTATATTTTTGAGGTACCTTGATGTGTTTGTTAGTATTTCAGGGTCAACATCGAAGAATGGAGAAGTTTCAAAGACACTTAGACGAAAGCAATAGTCTACAATTGTGGCACAATAGGCCATGATCGTTACAGAAAAACTTAAGTTAGCCCATGATCGTGACCCACATGACACGATCATGATAGAAGCCTAGGATACGACTTACGATCGTAGCCTTCTTGCCACGATCGTGACAAAAGGCTTTGACATGGCCAACAATTGTGGCCTACATTGAGCAAACACACAGACACTCAAAAATGTCAATTTTTGAGCATTTTTTGGACTTTCGGACCCCAAAATTTTTTATGGCTGCCTAGAACACAAAAGATATATAAAGAATAAGACAAAAGAAGATAGGAGCTTTTGCATTAGCCCTTTTTGAGAGAAAACCCTAAAGAGAATTGTTGAAAGAATGAGAAAGAGAATAAGGAAGAGAGAAGTGGAGACGAAGCCGATATCGATGTACTTCCTAAATTTGGAGTTTCTCGATATCGCTGCCTCCCGTCTCTATCCAAGATCGTATTTCCTATTATTTTCCACTTTTATTGTTGTATAGAATTGGGAATAGTAGTTTGATGATAGGATTTGTGAAGGTTGAGATATTCTACACTCACCTTCGGGTTTTTTAAAATCTTTGGTTTAATAAAATTTGATTGTTTTATGGTTATTGGATTTATTGTGATTGCTTTCTATGATTGCATAATTCGATAATAGAATGAGAGGGCGAATCGAATGAAAAATAATTAAATTGGGCTAACGAGAGTTAGGTGATTTAATAAGAACAAGAAATTAATCAAATCGGTAATTGTATGAAGAGAAATCTCACATAGGTTCTTGATAGTTTATTGGACAACTTCAGATCTAATTATGGTCTTAGATAGATTGTTAATGGAGAAATTGTAATTTTTCATAATCTGATTAGGGTTTATAATTTAGGATTAATGGTTATAACTCGAGAGAAAGTAATCAACCCTAGGATTATCTAGAACTAATAATTTGATAATTCATAATCGATTAGGTTGGCATTAAAGATAGGTAAAAATTTCCCTTTATCTCATTTGATAGTTCATTTATGTTGATTCTTGAGTATGGGCTACAATTGCTACTATGTTAATATTTTCATAATTGATTCTTGAAATTGAGTTACGTGATTGAATTAAATGCTTGCTTTAGTTTTGTTACATTTTGAATTACTACAAATTGTTTTGGTCTTAGATTTTAGGATTAAATTATCCCTCCTCATGGGATCGATACCTTAGGTATTATGTGAATGACCTGTATGCTTGCGGATTATCGATGTTATTAATTAGAATTTACACACATCGAAAAACCATGATCACTAGCTTATGTCCTTCACCTTTTTACCTGTAGGCTGATTAATGGAAATAAGAACAAGTGTAATATCTGCATTACTGAAAGTTAAACTACTATAAGTAGTTTTTTCTTCTTTGATGAGATTTGCACCTATCTTATGCTTAAAGAAGAAAATGTCCCTGCTTTTTTCAACCTACGTTTTTATAGGTCATAAAGCTTATAACCAAACTCTAAAGATAGAATGTGATACCCCACAACACAATGATGTTGTTGGGGAGATTAATAGAATCATTATGGAGAAAGTTTGATGTATGTTCTGAATTTCTAAACTATCAAAGTTATTTTGGGATGAGGTGGTCATAAATGCTACATATTTGATCATCATAACTCTTTTAGACCCTTTGTCTTGATGTTCCCAAGAGAGCATATAAAGGAAATGATTTGAATTATACACATTTAAGGGTATTTAGATGCAAATCTTTCATGCATATTCCAAAGGAGTAGAGATTAAAGCTAAATTAAGACTAATCCTTTTCTATTTGTTGGATATAGGATCAAACCATATCATTAGTGCAAGTTATAGTTATAACAAGCACTTATACTAAAATAAATAAATGACACTCATTACTAATATGACCTCCTCTACATAATGATATAATGCTTAAGCTGATACATATGTTGATCTTAGTGCCTAAGCTTAACTTGATTACCATTATTAATTATACATCACTTTTTTGTCAATCAAGTCTAACACAACCTTAAGAGTCTTATTGTTCAAGATTCCTTTAATGGCTTCATCTAGTGTCTGCTTAGTTCCCTAGTCTAGACTGTTGAGCGTATTGGAAATCGGTAATGTAGACACTTCCTTAATAAGTCCTTGTACCTTTCCCATGATTCACACAATGTTTCATTATCCACTTGTTGATAGCTAGAGGTATCAAACAGCTCTCAAGGTCAGTATGCATCCAACATCTGTATAAAATCATATGTTACCTATGCTAATGATACTATCAAATCTCTAATTTTCCATCTTTATAATTTTAAGACCACCACTCCTATAACTATTGAATTATTCCCTCTTTGGAACACAATAGTGGGATGCCTCTATATTAATAAGCTACTCAAAATATAAATGACTAATATGGTGACATTCACTGGTTACACAAATCAATGACACCTCATCATCTGTGCTTGATGCTATTGTTATAATGTTATTGTATTCTTTACCTACCTAGTAGTTTTGCTTCTTTTGACATCTTTTCCATTTGAAGCATAACTTCTTTATATGACTAAGTTTGTTATAGTAATGACATATCCTGGTCTCATTTCCATCTCTAGACTTAGACATATTTTTAGACTTGCTTTGCCTTTTGGAACCTTTACTCTTGCTTCTTCCTCTATTCTTTATAACTAGAGCTTGTACGTTGTCGACAATGATCTCTTGCCTCCTAATCTCTTAATCGAACATGCTCTCTTTGCCTGCATCTAAAGAAAGCACACCATCTGGAGTGGAGTTGATGATAGTTACAACCAAAGTTTCCTAACTATCTAATAAAGAACTCGTCAGGAACATATCTTGTAGCTTATCATCAAGGAAAATCTTTATGGCTGTTAACTCGTTGATGATATCCTAAAACTTGTGAAGATACTCAGACGCTGACTTTCTATCCTTAAACTTTAGGTTTAATCACGAAGGCTTTGTTATAAGTAGCCTAGACCTCCAATTTCTTCCACAATTTGAAAGGAA
This sequence comes from Erythroxylum havanense, assembly GCA_024752395.1. NCBI lineage: Eukaryota > Viridiplantae > Streptophyta > Magnoliopsida > Malpighiales > Erythroxylaceae > Erythroxylum > Erythroxylum havanense. The sequence continues at coordinate 29,620,744 of JANTNU010000235.1, read as the reverse complement.
TAGCTTTTTGGGATATATGATTGAATATATTGATATCAATCCATTGTCTACTAGTTCCTAAGGGTTTTTGCTTTGTCTTTTCGTACTCTTTATTTGTCATCTTCTTTGATTTAAATGGAACATTGTCTTTTATACTTTAATCTACATCAATTGGATTGTAGATATTTTTGCAATACGAAATATTTTCTATTATATGTCTCCAAATTCAGTAGTTGGTCAAAGTCAACTTAACTATAGAGCTATTGCCACTCTCCACACTGTAGGCTTTGATACCAGTTGTTGGACTTCAAGTAATAACACCTATAAAATTAATAAGAACTCTTAACCTATAACAAAATTACTTAAAAGATATAGATAAATGAAAGATAAATTGAGCACATGATTTAATATACAAAAATCCTCCATTATAAAGGTAAAAATCATGAGATAAACTGATAATAAATCCACTAAATCAAAATTCAAGATAAAAATTTAAGGTTTTGAGCTTTTAACTATAACTCAGGAACACCTTATAAAATAACCAAAGAAATCTCTCTTCCCACTCCCCAAGATTGCGTATAAATTCATATTTATATATACATTTCAATAAAACTCTAGTTAAAGAATTATATATGGACTTTAAAACTCTTCTTTTGTAATGTGTTTTTGTTTCATTCAACTTGTGTCTCTTATCAAACATTTTAAATTTGAAAAGATATGTGGTGATTGCGTTTAACTTTTAAGTCTTAAAATTTGATGCCATGGAGATACACAGTTTTAGTGACTTATCTAGTCTTATCCACTAACTACACAAGTGTGTCTATCGTTGAAGCATCATGATTAAACTTGTAAATGGTTACAAAAGTATACACAATGATCCATATGGTCATGTCCACTATCAACACAGGTGTATGCAACTTAAGCAGATGTATTTGCTCTATAAATAGCTTCTAATAGTCAATTTCTACCTCAAATGTACCCAATTTTCATTCATTTTGATCCATGATGACAACTAACACTTCTAAAGCCTAAATTTAGTGGAATTAGTATAGTAAATATGTTTAAACATGGATAAACCCACAATACATATGAAGAGTAATATCTAACTAATACTTTTCAAGTCCTATATCAACTACAGCAAGTCACAACTCTTTAATTTAGCATTTGTTGACAACTCAATCCATTGAATATGTTCATTAAGGCCTTCAAAGGATTTGAGCTTCTCTTAAGTCTATGAGTTAATGCTAGTAAAACTTCACTATTACTTTCAGACAGCTTGCCCCTTTCTTTTGCAACCCTTTTAAGCTTTGTCGTTAATTCTCTATTTGTAAAATATTTGAGAATTCATAGTTACCACAAGACTTACTTTTAAAGACTACTTGCCTCTTATTCAACAATTGGAATGTAAAATCAACTCCTGTAAAATAAGAATGTTTCTTAATAAAAACTATCATGACCACTTTATAAGTATATTGTACTTCTCATTCGTAGCAATCAAGTATACAAAAAGAATGTTGAAGAATTACCTTTCTAAGGCTAAATAGTAATACTTGTGTTTTCTAGGGGATTAGGATTCCTATCAAGACCAATCAAATTTTACCACTAATAAAGTGCATATAGAAACTCTTCTCGGATGACTCAAATGGGTGCCAACTGTTAAGAGACAAATTAAGAGCTATTTAACCATAAGAATTCTTAGTATAGTGCTTCATCACTTAAATGTACCTTGTTCCCATTATTTTCCATTGATATACAATTTAAGATTAAAAAAATGCAACATATAATGAACTATTTCTGTCAAGTAGAAGATTGACATCAATTCTTAAACTGGGCATCTAATCTAGCTAAAGGAAATGATGATTCTCATATAATCACAGTGATACTCCCCTATTGTATCTATGTAATCTGAAGAGGGAGAAACTGTTGAATACATAAAAGAACAAAAACTCATAAGAACCTCCTATTTACTAAAATCATCCACTAGATTAGAGAGATTTTAATCAAAAATAAAAATAGTTTAAGTGTCTCCAAGGATATGAAAAGGAAATGAGATCTAACCCAGCTAAAATGTTGGGTGAATCATATATGTATAATAATATGTTTAGAGACATAATCAATCACACTAGAGGAAACCACGCTAGGAACTAGACATGCATATCTAGAATAAGAGGAATGGAGGGGAGACAATACATATTTGAAGGTTGAAGTGGAGTTTGGTCCTACCCAAAAAGGCAATCTTTAAGAACTTTCCTACATGATCCTCCATCTTTAAAGTCATCATAACTCTTCGCAACAATCCACCCTCTATCTTACAATGCCCTTTATGGTTATGAGTGATCTATTATGATGGATCCATAACCTCAATTAATTACCTGATTTAGTGATAATTTAATGCACACAGAGAACTCATAATTTCCTGAGTGGTAAACGATTTGTCATTGGTAGGTGTTACAAAAGTTTTCCAAGACATCAAACTTATACTAAAGTCATGTCTATTCTTTTGCATTGCAATCTCACTTAGGTCTATCTAGTAAGACTCAGTCTTCTCATGTGATCATTGACCAATAAACCTTTTTTTTTAATTCCTGATGACCCTTAAAGTGTTTAACTCTCACACTTAGGTAAGAATACTAAAAAAATTATTAAATAATCATAGGTAAGAATAAACACACAAGAGCTATTGCAAAAGCCAAAGTTTATTACTTCCATAATTATAGAAAGGAATGCTCTCTCTCAATGTGTTTCCTTCCCCTATCTCTCTCTAGGAGCAAGGCCCAAATATATCTCTATGCAATAAGATTTAGTTATATCCCAATGAAGAAGATAAGAGACTACATTTAACCAGTAATGACACATCTATATCCATAACAATTCTATTATATTAAGATGATCCTACCACATAGTCTTTATCTTTTAAAACTAATGTATACCTACTGTGATCTTATTCGGCACATCATCCTATATCTCCCATTAATCTCTATCTATTGATGATGAGTCATCCAAGCACAAAACCTTTCATAACATATTGGTCCGATCTGATGCTTACCCATGTCAAGTCAATTAGTCATGGTCCTTCTATTTAAGTACACATTAAGTCCATATAGCTCTCACTTGGCTCCCTTATGTATGTGATACAACTAACCTTTAACTTAAGGTCCATCTCAAGCTATCTTATGGTCTCACATCTGAATCTTTCATCTCATTAGAGATTTCCATCAATTTGCACCAACGCATGCCAACTCATTGACAATGCCCGTTTTCCTTGCTTACTCTTAAGTTTCTGCCTTGTTCCATCACCTTAAGTATCAAACATTAGTCAGGCCTCACCAATTGCTCAATTCCTCTATTAAGACTTAAAGGTCTAACAATAACCCCTATTTTTCTCTCTTATTTATGTAAGTGTTTATTTTTGTAAGATTTCCTTATATTTTAAGGTATATTAATCATTTTGTGAATATATATTTAATTTTAAAAAAGATAAATCAAATATAGTTCTTTCTTAAAAGAAATGAATCAAGTTGTTCCTTTCATCTTATTTTGTTATGTGTAAAATTGTGCTTACTAGTTATATCTATTTTAGAGAAAAACACCATCCAACTCATTCATACTAAAGAAAAAATCCAATCAAACTATTGAAAAAAATCTAGAATAATAGTTTCCTTAAAACAAAAATTGTTCAAAGTTTAAAAATAAAGTTTAAAATTTTGGTTATTTTAAATTTTATTCTAGCTTGAAGATTAAATCAAGAATATACCATTGTCTTCTTTATTTTATTTTTTACATTAGTAATGTAGGATATATTGTTCAAAAGAATAACATCTTTCAAATATTTCACTCAATTTTCCTCTTTTTTTATTAATTTTATGTTTTATTTTTCTTTAATAAAATAAAACATAAGATTCTTATTTATTTAATGTTACTACTAAAATAATCCTTATTTCAAATAATATTAAATTTGAATTATTATTTTATAAAATTAAAATCTCATTTTTAGTCCTATATTATAGTTTTTTAATTAAAATATAGTTAAATGATTTGTTCTTAGCAACATATAAAATACTTAGCCTCGTTTTATCATATCTCTTTTTTTATTATGCTAAGTTTTTAAGTTTTTTTAATTCAAAAAGGTATTGTTATTATAAAATTTCATGCTTATTATTTAGGAAATCAATGACATGATAAATATTAAAATATATGAATTCTATTTAAATTATCTATTTAATAAAAAAATTTATTTTAGATATATTGTTTGAAAGATATCACTAATATAAATAAAATTGTTACTATTTATATAATAAATTTTATTTGTTAAATAGTAATTTATTAAAAGACTAAAGAGATATACCACTCAATAAACTAAATTTATTTGAATTGATTTAGTATCAGTTTAATTTTCATATGATTTTAATTAATTCAAATAAAGATTAACATATAAATAGGTTGAATTATAATTATGTAAGACTATATAATAGAAGAAAAAAATGATAAAAATACGAAAAAGAATAGGATAGAGAATTTTGGAAGAGAACAACATAGAGATTTGAGTAAATTGCATGCTTTTAAAAACAAAAAGAAATATCTATCCTTCCTGTTTACATTGGTCACTTGAAAAATAAGGGACATGAGTTAAATAATAGACTGTAGTGCTAATTAACTTAAGCCTTTTTATTGAACAAATCAACCTTAATGGTAACCATGCCTCTCTTTTTAGAAAATTTGTCCATAAGGTTTAATACTAAAATCCTTTATTGCAAATCATAGAGATAATCCTAAGTTGCCTCCCTTTCAATTGACTTAGACTATTAAACCAAAATCTAAATAATAGGGTGGTTGTGTTGTTTCATCATTTTTTTTTATCCAACACAACTACTAAAGATTTGTCTATAAAAGCATTTGTTAAAGAACTTGTGGTTTGATACATTCATATAATAACATGCACTTCGCTTAAGTTAAGACATGGAAAATGTTATGAATAAGAGACCTTATTTAGTCAATCCTATCTAAGATTTTATCAGGTTTACAAAATTGAGTGGATAATTTTTAATTAATTCTTTTAGACGTTGACATTTGTCCATTTGACTGTAGCTTTGGATAAACCATAACTCCCACCTAAAACTCCCAATTAGTTCTCCTATTATCAGTTTGCATCTTCATTTAGTTTCATGCACGTTCTAGGTGCAACTTGGTTATTTGTAAAACGACTTTCTTGTGAGTAAGAGATTTATCAATGCCATTACCTTAGAGTCTCCAGTAAAGTAAGGAATATGGACTAAATATGTGAATCTATATAAGACTTCAAATAGTTTGGTGTTAAATGGAAGAGTGAAAGGTGGTGTTACACTACCACTATGCCAAATTCAATAAATTTTACTAATTGTAAGGTTGATCTCCCATCATATACATCAAATTTATATCAAACGTGTAATTAAGAACCTTTATTTCTCCATCTGATTAAGAGTGATAAGCTAAAGAGAGGTGCAGCTATATGCCTTGCAATTTTTAGGACTCCTGCTAGAAATTACTAAGAAATATTGTGTCTTTATCGCTTATAATTGCATAAAAAGGTCCATGTAACTTGAAAACAAGGGTGAGGAATACTTGATCCATTTGTTTAGTAATATATAGATGAGCTAGGGCAACAAATTAAATGAGTATAGTTACTTTGTATATTCATAATAAACAATAGTTATATAATGCACCCTTGATTTAGGAAGCCTCTCAATGAAGTCTAAATTGATCTCAACTGACATTGATAAGGAATCGAAAAAGGTTAAAGGAATCCAAAAGTTACAGGTTCAACTTAGTAGTTTAGCTCTTCGATGATCTGATGAGCATAGTTGAGTGGCTAATACTCTGATTATTGTTATAAGACCATATAATAGAAGAAAAAATGAAAATGAAAATAAAATTGAAAGCAAATACTGTGAAGAATT
>JANTNU010000235.1:29411728-29425461 GCA_024752395.1 Erythroxylum havanense | reverse complement strand
GGAATGCATGAGCATGAGATGTGTTGTCCCAATTTCTCCGATTAATCTCACATGTACCAAATTTGTAGGGTTCTAACTCTTTGGATGGAATCGGGATGTTACAAAATATGTTATGGGACGATTCTCCTACATCAAAACAGCTACTATACCAATCCCAAAAGCATCACATTCAATTTCAAAAGTCTTAGAATAATCAGGCAAACACCAAATAGGTGTAGTATATAGCTTTTCCTTTAAAATATTAAATACATTTTCCTATTCTTTGTCCCACTTAAAACCAACATTCTTCTTAACGATTTCATTTAAAGGAGTGGCAATAATAGAGAAACGCTTGACCTTTGACGACGACATACACATACCGTTGCAAAATTAGGTACTTTTTGCGACGACTCTCGAATATCGTTGCCAAATAAAATGCTTTAGTGATGATATTATGTAACGTTGTCAAAATTATGACTTTTGTTGTTGTGTAAGAACAAAACAAAATTCAAAGCACACAACATACCAAGAGAAACTAGGACAATATTAGATCTAGCAATCCTTAAGAAGAGAGCATGAGAATAACAACTATGCTTGCCTAAATGACGAAAACAGTCAAGCAAAAACTCAATTTAGTAAACAATTACCAAAAGACAAGAGTAACAACGGTTGGAGTATAAGCCAAAAAAGAAAAAGGAATCAAGAATAGATTGAGAAGATTAAGCTCTAAATGACTGACTTAAAGAGTTTGGTAAAATAGACTAAGTTTTTTTATAATTTTTATTTATTAATACACATAATAATGTCATTTTAAGTAATATAAGAAGCTTAGATTTTTAATAAAATCGTGAAATCTAAATCTAAAGCTCAAATTAAAAATAATTCAAAGATTTCTATCGTTCATAAAAATAGACATATAAATCGAAAAGTATTTTATTTTTAATCACAAAAATACAAAATAATATAGTTTAATTATATGAACAAATCATATAAATTTATAGAAATAACTTCTCTATTAATTCAGTATTTTAAAACTTCTCCCAATTTTACATATTAACCAAATTTTTATTAAATCATTATTGTTGTTATTTTAGTTATAAATAATGTCATTTTGTTATATAAGAGATTTGAGATAGCTTGTTTCAAATTTTCAATTAAAAACTTTTTTAGCCTAACCTAAAATCTAATTAATTTAAATTAAATTTATTGACGCCCAAAGTCACACGAATAACACCCGTCATGCATAACAAGGAAAAGCAAATGTTTACGCACAAAAAAAAAAAAAACCTTATTAAGATATAATCATAAAGTAGAACTTGCTTGAAGCTCACCCTCCATAATTTACAATTAAGATAATGCAGGAGATTCCGCGAGTAAGATGTGTCCGACTGACTCGGTTTTGGTCCGTTCCGCCCATTCCAACCCACATGGGGTTTGATTCTTTGACCCAGATGTTGAAAGTTAGTCAAGTTAGTCTCCCAACCATTTGTTTCCCATTTTACCCCTAGCGTACTAGTAGTACGTTACGTTATGTACCAAAAATAGCACCGAAGGATCTCATCTCATTCTTTGTTTCGAGTCGACACTGTTACAGTGTCTTGTAATGTAAATGACTAGAAAAACAAGTGCAAAGATTTTTGTGTTAAAGAAAATGCAGAGAGCTGTCTTTTTGGTTTCCTTATCGCATTTACCTTTAGCTTTAGGACCATTCACTTGGAAGCTTTTTCATTTTGAAGTGATACCTTCTGGGACTGGGATTACTTATCTCAAAGGGTATTTATGTCGGTTTACATATTTAGGATTTTTAAGAGTTAACTAATTAAATTTGGAGAGTTTAGATTTTTTATTTAATTTTATGATATTTTATTCTGTCAATCTCAATTATTTATTTATGTGAGTTTCGCATAAATAAACACAAAATTTATATAAATAAATGACTAAAATTTATAAAATAGAATAAAATATTATAAAATTAGATAGAAAATATGCATAAAGCTAAATTAATTCCCCAATAGCCTTAAAATAATGGACCGAGACTGCGGCCCCCTTAAAAGACTAAATTATCCTAATCCAGGGACCACTGATCGACTTCTTTCAAGGGCGTAATAGCCTTTTAATTCATGGTTGCCCTACCTAGCCTTGCTCTGATCACTGTCCAACTCCAAAAGGTGTTGTCGATGAAGAAATATTGAAACCAAAGCAAAACCAAGGCCAGCCAGACAGCCATAGTATTATTGGCTGCACAATCATATCATTGCATAGACCACAACACAAGATTGCTTTTTTATATACCCAAAACAAAAAGGATTACTTTTTTTTTTCTTCCTTCTTTTGCAATTACATGACATAAACAGAAGCTTGGCAGCTCTCTGTCTCTCACTTCTACCACTTCCCATGTGAGACTTTGAAAGTGCATTGTGTTTTAGAGAGACACAATCTTTCTATCTACATACCTAAATAAATTACAGGCACGCATTTCCTGTGCTTGCACTTACCCTTTTTCTCTCTCCATCTCGTTGGTCTGTTTCTTGTTCTTTTATTGCTTTGAACCCTTGTACTTTTGTTCAGTCTTGGAGAGTCTTAAGTGCCCTTTGGGTCATTACTTACTTTCCTTTAAGATGAATTTCTTTCAGTTTTGTTGTCCGTTTGCATATTGAGCTGAAGAAGTTGGAGGATATGATTGCATCTACTTGCCGTTTGTTGGATTTTTCCTTGAATTCACTTCTGTGAGATCTGGTGGGGTATGGCATTTTCTCTACCAATGCGTTCAACTTTGTTTTTTAGTTTGTTTTGGCTTGAAATGCAAGTGAAGCTAAAGTTTTTGGCTGTGCCTAATTATTGTTTTCTACGCTTTTGGTATGTTGCTTTACTCTCTTTTCTTTTTTCTTTTTTTGGGCGGGGTGCGGATTTTGCTTTGTTCATAGTATCGCTTTAAAGTTTGAGATTTTAGGTTTCTGGGATCCTGGTAAGATTTTTGAGGTTTCAGCCTTCCCAAAATTTGGAATCATTGACGCTTTTTGGGGAAAAAAACAAAGGGGGGGCTGTTTGTGTAGTTAAGGTTACTGTGCTCGTGCTTCAAAGATTAGAATTTTATAGATATCCCTTTTATACAGAGGAATATCTATGTTTCATATTATGATATTTGGGAACGAAATTTTCTTGGCTTGTTATGTTCTTGATGGGCCGTTGATTTGTGATTTGTCCGCCAGCTGCATCTGTGCTCTTGAATGCTTGTTTTGATTAGTTGCATATAACTATCTTAGAATCTTTCAGGGTGGTGGTTGAATCAATGGAATAAGATAAATAAGTTCTGTATTAATTTTGCTGAATCTTATACAGTTATATTTCTTCTTTATGAGCATGATATTTTTCTTATTTGTACTCTTATTTCTATTTCACTAGGGTTGTAGTAGACATGGATTCGGACTTTGAGAAGAAATGCACTTCGAGTCTAAGTCCCAACACTGTTCTTCCACAGTTACCTTGTTCTAACATTGACAAGAGAAATGCACATGGCAAACTTGCGCGTAAAAATGATGTATTGCGAGTAAAGGAGGGCTTCACAGAGATTAGCTTTCGTCGTTATCGTAGTTCATCTTGCAAGAATGTTCAATCTAGACCTGTTGGCCTGGAAACTAACATTGAGCTCAAGCGAGGTTCTGTATATCAAAGCTCCAGAGAGGCAAGAAAAATGAAGAAAATGGCCAACGAAGAAGAAAGGACAAAAATTGAACTTTCTTGTGCTAGCGACAATTTTTTCTCTTTCAGAATTGTTGACTCTTTGTGTAGCTCAGACGAAGAGAACTCAGATAAGATATCTCCATTGCAATCTGTAAACTCAATATTGCATTTGGTGCGTGCTCAAAAGCCTTGTCTAGAACCATGCTTATCAGATGGATTCATTGAAATCTGCCCCAATTTGGACAAGAGAGGAAAACAATCTAGTACAACTATTGAAAGTGATTCAATTCTAAATCTAAATCTGGTCTCTGAGCCAGTTACTGGTCCTACAAAAGACAGTAATGATCTTCCTGAAAGAGATACAGCTCAGACATTTCACAAGTCACTCTCTGCTAAGGTTCAAATGCTCCACTCACGTTCTCCTTCTGAAAGTGATTCCCCGTATAGAACTAGGTCGAAGTCCAGATTGAATCCAATCAAAAAGATGTTTGATCCCTTCAAAAAGTCCAAGTCCCTAAGAAGTCCTTTGGGTTATGTGCCAGAAACTAGTAACTTGGAGACTACTGTGATGGAGTATATGAGAAGGAATCAGACCTTCCGGAAGTCTTTGTTGCGCGACTTCTCACATACGAGTCAAGAATCAGTTTTTGATTCTCAACATGTCAAGAAAGATTCTCAACATACAGCTGCAGCTTGTTCACCAGTTCACCTTCATGCTTGTCTGAAGTTGGAAGATAGACATGGAGTGCCATTTTTTGAGTTCTCATTGGATTGCCCTGAAGAAGTTCTTGTGGCCAAGACCTGGAAAGCAAGTAATTCTTTTAGCTGGGTGTACACCTTCCACTCAATTTGTAATAGGAAAAGGAGCAATGCCACTGGATGTGGGTTAACTGATGGCAACAAGGAATCCTTCGTAGTGGGTCAGATGCAAGTTTCCTGTTATTTTTCTTCCGACTTAAAAGATGGTAGGTTTTGTGACAATTCGATGATGACAGAGTTTGTGCTTTATGACATTGAGCATGCAAGACATAATGTTTCTGACCAAGGTTCTCCTGACATTTCCAAATGCCCAACTGGTTCAAATCCCAGATTAGTTGGAAAGCCTTGTGAGTCAAAGAAGGAATCTGATGAAGTGAAGCTAAAACATCAACTAAAGCATGGTTTCGTTGATGGATGTTTTGATTCTTCAATTCCTTACCCATGCACATCTGCGATTTTACGTCCGGACCTGGAAATTGCTGCCATTGTTATTCAACTCCCATTTGCAAAGAGGGAAAGCTTGAAGTACCAAAGAGGGGATAGGAGAAGCGATGATATGCATTCAAACATCCTCGACTTTTCTATGACCAAACAAATGAGGAAAGACTTAGGTGACCAAGAATGTCCTGAAAAGGTAAAGGTGGTCATTCCACATGGAAACCATGGTTTGCCAGCTGAGGAACATCAGGGACCTTCTTCTTTGCTTGACAGATGGAGGACAGGTGGAGGTTGTGATTGTGGTGGCTGGGATATGGCTTGTCCCCTTACTGTTTTTGGCAATTCTAGCATCCAATGTGATGAAGGTGAACCACTGATGGATAATCTGCAACCTTTGGAACTTTTTGTTCAGGTAAGCTTTCGGATAATTTGAAAATGTTTCTAATGGTTAAAAAGTGATTACAACTAGAAGTTTCTACAGTTTGAAGCTTAGTCAATTGGCAACAGGAAAGATAAGCTTGTCTTCTAAAAACCTTATGGACAATTGGCGTAGGTAGTTTGGTTTCATTTTTATTAGAAGAATGTGTGATCTTCTCATATAAGTGCTTGCTGTATACAATTATAATATGCATATCATCTGCTGGTTGACAATATGATGTAGTGCTTGAATACTAAGAGGGGGTTAATAAATCACTTCTTTATGTGGCTCTGTTATTCCTACTAAAATCAGCCACATATTGGTCTAGTGTTCTTATATCATTGTTTTATTAACAAGAGCTAATGATTGCAGGTAGTTTAAATATTCTATTCTTTAATCTGTTGCTTGTGATATATGACAGTTAGCTGCTAAGTTATATGAACTTTCGAGGTAGAATTCTTATTGGAAATTTAAATGGTGTGTCAACCGATTAGGAGATTAATATACATAAATTAACTTTTTTTTTTAATGTTAATGCATAAGCTAGTGTGCTTGTGATATGCCTAGATTCAAACTAACAAAAACTTTATCCTGTTTTGTGTTCAGGGAACAAAAGATAATACACCAGCATTGTCCATGACATTAATTGAAGAGGGGCAATATGCAGTGGATTTCCATGCTCAATTGTCCACATTGCAAGCCTTTTCCATCTGTGTTGCAATATTGCATGGCACAGAAATCTCTAGTGCTACTGGAGAGCCGACGGTCAAGCAGTTGACACATTGCAGTTCACTAAAAGTGCTCATCCAGGAGGAAGTGAAATTCTTAATTGAGGCAATTGCAGAGGAGAAGAAATTCTCCAAGACAATGAAGGAAATTCAGCATCCTTATGTGATTAACCCACCGTTTTCTCCAATTGCTCGGGTGTAAACTTGATCGCCTTGGCTGGAGAAAGATACAAGTGGAAATGCAGGACATTTTCAGAATTGAATGGTTACTCTTAAAATGCCAACAAGAACTTCATTCACCTGCATTTTCACAAAAATGGTGGTAAATTAAATTGTAAACTTTCTCAAGTCATCAACAGCTAGCTAAGTAAGGTGACGGGAGTTCATCGAGTACTCCAGAAAGGGGTCTGCTAATGCCTCCAATGGATTGACATAACTTCCAAAGAAGATGAAACTATATGGGTGTGCAATTTGATACGCCTGTCCACTTCTGCAACTAGAAGTCTTAAGAGTCAGAAAAGAAACACATTACTGTTTATACATTAACTTGATAGCAAGGGAAGAGCATTATCCAAAATTGTTGAGAGATAGGCAGGTAGGGGCTTATACTTCGATTGTATTATATGTGGGAACTGGGGAGATGATTATGAGAGAGACCTTTTGGTGCAATACCACATTTTGATGTAAAGTTTAGACCACAAAATAATTATGTTATGTACTTCCAAAAAGTATGAATAATGGCTGTTTCATCCCATCTTGACTTTTTGCTGCAAAAATTGGGCAAAGGGGACATAGGCGTGCACTTGCCTGCTCTTGTGCGTACGTTAAATTATATTGCTCCGTGTTCACAGTTCAGAAGCAATGATGGGGCCACCTTTTCAGATTTTGCTCTTCTTGGTACACAACTTTTTCTTCTTTTTTTTATTTGGCCTTCCATTAGACAATTTAACTACAGTTTGTCTCATGAAGTACGTAGCTGCCCTGATTTTACACCAGCATTGTCGTCTCTCTCTTTTCTTTTCTTCGCGGGAAATTACTTTATTTTCTTATGGGAGATAGATGTCTTGAACAATGGCTACGTGCTTGGTGGCTTCGGTGTGTAGTTGTTAAACTATGTAATGTTAGTTCAATTTTGTTAGGAAAAGACTGAAAATCGAAAAACTAGGCCGTTTCTTGGGGTTGAACCTGGCCGAAATACTTACCACTCTACTACAAAGACCTTCTTGATACCTAGACATAGAAATAGGTAACCCACCTACATCCCTATTATGATGTTCCAGGGTGCCAGGATCTCCTTTTAGAGGATTTGTCGGGACGCTGTTTCTTTTCAGTTTTCTCTTTCCCTTTATATATATATATATAAAAAGAAATAGGCAACCCAAATGGCCCACCCAACTATTTTTTCTAAATAACATTTTCGATATATGCGATAAAGTAACTTGCAATCTACAACCCAAAGGTAATTTGCATGAATGAACAAGCCATGTCAAATTTCTGCTCCAGAAAGCAGCATGAAGTGATCAAATTGCCCAGAGGAATAGAGAAAGGGAAAATTAGACTTGACTGATGTCCGATCTACTATTCCCTCCGTACGAGCATGACAACTTCTGTTATGCGAGCTAAGTTAGCTGACTTGAATAACATATGTAACGAACACAATGAACTGAGCTAATTTTGAATGACAATTCTGACATTTACAACTAACCGAGGGAAGTATCAATTATTAGATGGGATCGTTTGAGTAGATGGTCACTCAAGGCATCAGAATATGCCATGTAAAATGTTCTTCTCCCCAAAGGAGAATGGGGAGGATCAATTCTTGCCCTTTTCATGTTCAGGCACTGCATCCACTTCCTGTTAAGGTTTCTGGTTGGTTTGAACATTCAGCTTAAATCTTCTAATCACCAAGACCTTCACATCAAACCCGATTTGATACCAAGGGTAGCTCAAGCCTGGACTTTTTATCTTGTCCATCCATTGTTGGTATAGACTTTGCTAAAAGTATAATTGCCAAGGCACTGTTGTCGTTATCTCCCAATTTTATTTGCACTGCAATTCTTTCAGATCATCCTGATGACGCTTCTAGACAAAACAATCTTTTGAAAGATTCATACGATGCAAAAAATAGCGCTCCTTGGGACATGTACATTAAAAATCTCGGTAGTAATCCCCTATTGAGAGAATGTCCATCAACACGTCAATATGAAATTCATTAAATGGCAATTCAAATGCTAAAAGCAACAATTGCCTAGTGAAATTTGCAAATACAATGGGATCCCAGGAAAACTACCATTATGTTCACATCTAGACAGCCACACCACAGAAATTATTTCCATTCGTAACCATGAAGATTGATTTGTGAACTTTCAAGTATTATTGGTTTATTTATTCCCCAAAGGAAATTAGCAGATTATGAAAACGATACCTGTAGAGGCCCTTCAGACCTTCATTCCTGCCTATTTCTTTAAGAGCATGAAACACATTGTCATACTTGCTTATGGATCCAGGAATCTGCAAAATGATTACTCCATCAAAGGCACATCTAGAACATTCATAAATAAATGCCTACCAAGTAACAAACAATCTAAGTTTGGACACCACTTTAATATCATTATGGAGTATGGACCCAACACTGGCACTACACAATCTAAAAAATTGTAATGTTGAAACTTACTGTCAAACTAGAAAATATCTGTCCTGGGTAATAAAATCCCTACCCTAGAACCAAAGCATAAACAAATGTTCAGCTGCAAAATTTCATAAGTAGGAGAAGAACATAAATGCATAGTTGCAGATGGATGGCTAAAAATTAAGACATGTTCTGACAAGTACATTGGTTGTAGAAATACCACACAAGCATCCATGAAGAAAGACGTAGAAAATTGCAAACCTGTGTTTGGAGTCTTGTCTTCACCACATCAAAAGGAGTTGAGAATAAAGCAGCAGTAGATCCTGCTAGTCCTCCACAAGCAAGCTGAGACAAATGAAAATAATCCCCGCACAATATTTGTAGAATGGTTGAGTACAAGAAAAGATAAGCATATGAGCCACAGGAAATCTGATACAAGAAAATTAACAAAGAATGGAAGGGGATATAAACGAACAAACCATTTGTAATGTACTGGGTGACCCATGAGAACTATGCAATGACAACATCAACTGCTTGAAACTTTCATACGTGTAAAACTGCATAAACATAGATTCAACCCAAAAATCAGATAAACTGGAGGTAGAACTAACAGAAGACAATCCACATAACAAAAAAATGGATGAAAACTCGTGGTCCATCACTCAAATTTGTATATGTCGTTTAACAGTTTGGAACATGCATTACTGATCTCTCTCTCTCCCTATCTCTCTCTTTCTCAGACACTGTTATAGCCCTGAGTCTGGATCGAGTTATGGAATGATTTGCTGTAAAATTCAAGTATAAATCTGACACTTTTGCTTGTTAGATTTTCTTCCCTTTGAACCTATGATGAATAAGGGCTCTTTCAGAGAGAACCCTTCTATCTCAAAAACTATATTATTTTTTTGCGAAATTGAGCTGCTGTCCTCTTCCTTCTTGTTTTTTTTTTCCCATTGAATATTAACATGTACAAGATAGCTACCTCCAAGATTACAGCATCAAGATAACCCTACATAACTGAAACAACATAACTACCTCCATGTTTATCAAATACATGTCAGGTATAACAACTAAGTCAATTGCACTCCTTGCTGCTTCTTACGCCCATGAGTATTGCATTTATAAAGTTACTGCTGGGGTATAACACTACTCCCCTCCTCAGAAGGGAGCTTGTCCAAAATAGGAATGGAAGGGTAATGAAGGTACATACGCTGGATATCTTCCCAAAAAGCATATTCTGGTGATAACCCTTCCCAATAAACCAGAACTTGAGTAGTGCCATGAAAAAATTGAAGATCTAGAATTGCTTCAGGAGTGGGAAGGATTTCACCATGATGAGCCAAAGGAAGAGACTCTTCTACAGTGGCATCACTTGCACTATAGAATATCTTCAAATAAGAAACATGAAAAACATGATGAATATATGCTATCATGCCAATTCAAGATAAATCGGAAATGGACCACAATATTTGGGTGCCAATTTGCAATTAGAACGGGATCATAGAGAAAGCTGTTGATAAGGGTGAAATTGACCGATAACAAACTAAATATCCATCAACTTTCATCTGATTTTGTGTTTTTGAAGGAGACAATCGCGTAAGTCCTAGAGAACCAAATCACGATCCTTGAGCAAAAAGTTGACAACTTCCAAATGACAAGTATTTGGATAACGCACCCAAACATATACAATTTTAAAAGGGGTTGCCTTTAATGATGTATGGAAGTTAGAATTACAACATAACTCTACCCAAGATAACCAATCAAAGCCATTTCTTTGGACAATCACTAGTAAAACAATGTAAATACATCTGGGCTGTAAAATTGACAGCTTCATATTGATCATAGATTTGGGGGTGATACGAATAACTAAAACACAATTTTATGTCATTAAAGTGAAACAATTCAATCCAAAAGAAACTTGTGGAAGTGACATTTTTACCACAAGCGATCGATTCTGAAAGGCCAAGCAACTTTAAAATATTATAAAAAACATTAACAATCATAACAGTCATATAAGTATATGGGAATAAAGTGAGCATACTTGGATATGCAATCAACCACAATGAATAAAACTGATTTATCACGAGAAGGACAACTCTTCACTGAAAACCATGTAAGTGTCATACCAAATTTGATATGGAATCAAAAGAGGCTGCAAAACTCCAATAGGATGAAAGTGTTTAATTTTATGGTGTTAACAAGTATCACATGATTTAATGAACTTCTAAACATCTGGCTTCATCCCCTTCCAATAAAAATCAACTACTACTATTGTCAATGTCTTTTGGCATCCTTCATGATCGTGATTATGAACAGTAGAAACAATAGAGGAAATTAGAGAAGAATCGAGTAAAAGATAAACATATTATGCCCCCGTGCTTGGGATCGAGTCCAAGGACGATTCTCAAGAAAGTTGATCTCTTTCCCCTTATTTACGTTGGTTCCCTTCCTTGCAGAACCGATTGTTGGTGATGAAAAACCGGCAACACTTGTCAAAGACAAGGTCCTCCGAGATTGAGCTAAATTACTCTACTCCTAATTAGCTAATTTTTATGATAACTTCTTTCTTACTTTATTGCATAATGTAATAGCCTTATATAGGCAAAGAAACATAAAAGTTCCACCTAAACTAGGACTCCTAGAAAAACTCCCATTCAAGCTGTTTTTATTAACATTAACTATAACAGAAACTAGTGTAGAAATAATATGGAAATAATAGACTTCTACTAAAAATAAAATACTCCTCTAATAGACTCCTAATAAAACGCTCATCCATATCAAAACACCAACCCAATTTTAATGTCCAAGGGCCAATAGCCTCACCCTACTAAATACGATGAATGAGTTGTTGCAATTCAATAGTGGAAGCAATAGTAGATTGAAAATTTCATCAAAGAAAGTAAGTTGCAACATCAAAAGAGCAGCTAATATTCCAACCTATTCATGTTGGCATGATAAGGCATTTGCAACAGGATTCTCACATCTAGCTTTATACTCGACAATAAAATCAAAATCCAAAAGCTTGCTTAGTCAATGTTATTGAGGTGAAGCCAACGGCGAATAATTTTGCCGAACCGATAAGTTCTATTTCATAAGCAAGTAAACATTGATGATGAGCAGCAAGAATGTGATTAAAATAAGCAATTCGCGCCCATTTTGGTGGAGAACAACCCTAAGCCACTACTAGAAACATCACAACCAACCACAAATAGAATGATGAAGTCAGGTAAGGCTAGAACCAATGTAGTCATCATAGCAATTTTCAATCTGTCAAAGGTTGTGGATGCCTTTTCCTTCCAATTGAAAGAATTCTTGCAAAGAATTGAATTTAAGAGAGCTACTATAATCCTTGACAAATTTGCAATAATGCCCATCAATCCCAAGAAGCCTTGTAGTGCATTAACCAATGAGGGTTTGCGACATTGCAACATAGCCTCAATCTTAGTTTTGTCAGTAGACACCCCTATGGCAAAACAACCCACTGCAATATAGCTTTAATCCTGTTTTGTCAGCAGACACCTCTTTGGCAGAAATAACATGTACCAAATAGGAAACTTCAATTTGAGCTTGCAACAAAATAGAGAAAGTAAAGTAAGGCACAAGTATTGTTCATGTTCAATCTAAGTGCAACTAATAACAAGTATATCATCAAAAAAGACCAGAATCAATTTGCAAAAGTATGATCAAAACAGAACATGCATTAAGGCTTGAAAAGTAAAAAGGGTATTAGATAAAAAAAGTATATAATCAGAAATTCAAAGTGCCCACAATGTGTACAAAAAGCTGCTTTATCAAAACCTATAGCAAGTGTCCTAATTTGAAAATGCTCAGAGCGCAAATCCAATTTGGTGAAATGTTGGGCACCATTACATTCTTCTAACAAATCATCTATTACTGGAATTGGGAGCTTGTCCTTGATCGTCTTGGCATTTAAGACTTGATAATCAATACAAAAGTGCCAACTATTGTCTATCTTTTTAACTAATAATACTAGAGAAGGAAAAGGTGATTAACTCAAGCGCATGACTCCTCTAAACAACATCTATTCATATTGTTTTTCAATTTCATCTTTTTGCATATACAAATAACAGTAGGGTTGAACCAATAATGGATCTATACGGTGTTCCAAAATAATGTGATGATCATAAGGATGAGAAGGCAGTAACCTTGTAGGTTCTTGAAAGATTTCATCAAATTCTGCTAAGAAACATTGAATTTCCAAATTTTGATCAACATCTAATAATGCAAATGTTTGATGAAAAATAGGAGTATGAGTGGCTTGGATGCCTTGCAAATCAACGGACCTACCAAAGTTAGTAAAACGCATCCACAAAGATGTAAAATTCCAATGGATGGGCCCCAAAGTTTTAAGACAAATAACGCCTAATGCAAGCCCAAAATTAACCCAAAGGAAGCATAAATAAATCCACGTGAAAAAC
Source organism: Erythroxylum havanense (assembly GCA_024752395.1). Taxonomy (NCBI): domain Eukaryota; kingdom Viridiplantae; phylum Streptophyta; class Magnoliopsida; order Malpighiales; family Erythroxylaceae; genus Erythroxylum; species Erythroxylum havanense. The sequence continues at coordinate 29,412,390 of JANTNU010000235.1, read as the reverse complement.
TTTAGCACCTAATTTTAAGGAAACATGTTAGGAACCTCTATAGAGATTGCTTTGAATTGGTGAAATATCGGTACAATTAGATAGTCACTGCTGGAGCTAGCTCCCCCTCCTGGAAATCCAGGCCAATTTCCTAACAATACCGATAGGCAATCATACTTCCCTCATTCTCTTGCTAATATTCCCCTCTTTTCTTCTCTCTCCCTAACAACCTCCTAACAACCTTTGCCTACATGGCAGTAATATTCTCACCCCCCTGTCCCAACTTAATTTTTAGGGTATATACTTTAATGGGCTTGATCGGAATGGGTTGGGAAGAGGAAGGAATGTTAACAATTCCCTCCTCCTCAATAAATCCCTTGTCCTCAGGAAGGAAACTGTCCCTTGATGAAATCCGCATCCTCCCATGTAGCTTCCTCCGCCGGCTTAGTCTTCCAGCGGATCAGCCACTGCTGGATTTTCCGGCCCTGAATGGTGCTGAAGCGTGAAGCCAAGACTGCTTCCGGTTCTGCCTTGTCCGACTCATCCACCTCCAATCCTGGAGGAAGGTCTTGCTCAATAGGATGGTTCCCAATGGCCTTTTTAAGCTGAGAAACATGGAAGACTGGATGTATCTTGGCTGTAGCTGGAAGTTCTAGTCGGTAGGCAGCCTGTCCAATCCTTCC
>JANTNU010000235.1:29367860-29383740 GCA_024752395.1 Erythroxylum havanense | reverse complement strand
GCAGAGAAAAGAAGGAGAGTATTTTTCATACCTTTCACTGGGGAGACGAAGCACAGAGGGAAGAAGGAGACCGAGGATAGCGATTCGCAAAGGTTTCGTTTGTAATGAGAGGGTTATTTTCGCATTTTCATTTCTTGTCTTTAAGACAATAATTTCTGTACCTCAGTTTTGGAAGGAACAAAGATTTTTGTCCTCGTCCCTTGAGAACAGAAAAAAATGGACGAAGACAACAAACACACGCTACGAAGGATAGAATTTTTATGTCCTTGTTCTCCGTCCTCACATCTAAGAACGCTAACCAAATGCAGAGAAAGGCTTGAAAACAAAAACTGTGACTTGAGTCATTCCTCCAAGCCGTCCTGGTAGCTACCAAGTTCTCCCAATGCTTGAGATTAGTTTAGAGTTGAAAAGTCTTTCGAAATTTAGAAGTCCTAAACTCTTCCCTTTATGTGTTATCATGTAAATGTGGTACATAACATCACATGCAATACGATATCATGTGTTAAGTGATAGAACCATAACAAATGTTATGGCTTCATTTAATAAATGTTATGGCTTCATTTTAATATTCTTTTATTAGATTTTTTAACAGAAAATGATATTAGAAGATACGGGTGAAACAAAAATCAAATTCTAATAAAATTAATTATAATTTTTAAATTAAAAAAGAAAAAAAACTCCAAATTAAGGGAATTATCAGTTATGGCGGGTTTGTAAGTGGTAATTCCGAACTTTTAAATCAGAGAAGGAAAAGCGAACGGCCAATGCTTGGACGCGGGAACTTCACTCCAAATTTAGTGGGAATGGGCCCTACCCCAAATTTTTGAAAGTACCAGAAAACAAACAAACGCTCGCTTTCGCAACAATATTTTAGCTCTTTAATTTTTGGGTAATCATTATTATCTAAAAATATCATTTCATAGACTAATTTGTTTACATCTCTCACAATCACATAAAAACAATCTCCAGGGGCGCTCAGATTGCTGGCCGTTTTTGGTTGTTTGTTTTGTGGAAGGAGGAGGGGGAGTTTCGGATGGTTTCGGCTTGCCGATCTCGTCTTCTCCTCCCATTAGCATCCCTCCATTTCCTCTGCATTTTGCGAGTTTTTGTTTGATGAACATTGCATATTTCGTGTTCGGCAATTGACTAAAATTTGAGGTGAATGCAGTAATGAAGCTCATGCAATTTCGTATTTTCTGTTCTTTTTTTTGGAATTGGAATAAAAGGAGTTGAATGCTTCTGTATTAGATAAGTCATGACATTGTGTTTCCGTCTTTGTGCACCGTGATTGCCTGTAAATTTTGTAGGGAAAGAAAAGAATCCGGGGTTTTCATTTATTCTTTTCCCAAGATGCTTTAGCATTGTAAGAATGGCGCTTGCTGTATCCAGGACGAGTTTTTGATTTCTACGTAATGCGGTCTTAATTTGCAAAATGGCTAGCGTTCTTGATCAAAAGCCCTAAACACGTGCTCCTATAATAGTTTATATGTGAACTATTTTACTGACATACACCCATGTGGTTTGGTATTCCAGAGAGTTAAGTTACATGAGTTATGTCTTCCATTTATTTCAATATTTTTATGTAGATCTTTTGGGTGTGAAAAGATAAAGTTCCCGCAATTTTGTTTTTCAAGTAGCAGGGTATCTTGTTACTTGGTTTTCGGGATAGCTGTTGACATTTGTTGTTAACGCGAATGGTAATCCTACTTGTAGCATCATCAAGTACATTAAGTCCTAAAGAACCTTGAAATGAACGTCCAAGCTGAAAAGAACACTGACCAAAACAGGGTATACAAGCCCCTAAGGCATCCTCGAATATTTGTTGAACAAAATGGAATGTTCGAAGCTGTGGTTGATGGTAAGCCAAATTGCAGTCTCACACAACAATTCAATACTTTTTTACTAATTTGCAAATATACTCCTTTACTCTCTTCATTTTGGTTTTAGGTAATCTTCAGTCACTGGTTCAGTGGTTGAACTTTATGGTTCCCCATTTAAATCTTCAACCTGGGACAACTGAGGATGAATTGAGAGCAAGCCTGATGGATGGCACTGCTTTGTGTATCATCTTGAACAAATTATATCCAGGATTGATTGATATGGTTGGAATACTGCTATTGCTACATAATTTTGTTTCTTTGTGTACAACCTTCTAGTTTTGACTTCTGTTGATGCCACCTTTATTTTGTATGCTTACTAAGTTTTCCTCTTTAACTCTCCTCTTTAGGAAGCCAACTTTGAACCTGGTCCAGCTACTCTGGAAAAGTTTCTGGGAGCAATGGATGAGATGGGATTCACTAGGTTTGTCATAGCAGATATACAGGAGGTACGAATTTGTTTCTTAGCAAAAGCAAGTGTAATAAGTAGTTTGCCCGATCTTAGCTGGTAGCAAATTATGTAATCTGTGTTGGTTCAAACTCAAAAGGAGTAAACCAATGATACCTTAGTCTATTTTAATTAGCAATACACAAACTTTGAGCAGCAGTCATTTGATACATTGGCTGCATGTAAAAGCACATTTTTTTTTATTCATAAACTGACATTCTAAAATTAATTGTGCTTAACATTTGGTAGCCTTGTTGGTGGATTACCTCAATATCATGAGTATGCCTTACCTTACTTGTACCAAGTTTACCTACTGCTGCACTTGTTGTGATAATGTGAAGTGCCCTTGCTGTTACTCAAATGTCTTTAATATTTTTAAAGCTTGCTGCAATAAATAATTGGAGGTGCTTTTTAGGGATATATGGTGCCGGTTTTACAGTGTCTTAGGATGCTTAAAGCACGATTTGAGAGTGATGGTGGAAAACAAAGAAACTTTAATCAATTTTCAGAAGGAGTTGATTCTACCAAGGGGATGTCTATGAACTTTTGTGATACCAAAAACCAAAGAAGGTTGCATGGTTTTGTTATGTCAGGTAAGTTTGCATATTTAAAATTATGGGAAAGAAAAGTTAAACTGCATCGGATTTGAAATATTTTCCCCTCAATCATTACCTTTTAAAAGGGTTAGTTTTGCATGACTGCATTACAATAAACTACATTAGTCTTTAACATTTTTTTTATACCTTGATGAGTATTGCGATATGGTAGATGTTTTACATGTCTTTTCCAAATTACTTACTTGCATGCTTCTCACATTTTCTAAACTAAAGAGCTTGGTTTTTGTTTCAAAACTGGAGTTAATTCATCCCACATACTTTGTTCTTCGTTAGCTAAAACGGTGGGATTTGGGTATTCTATCATAAAAAAAGATTATTAGGTAAGGAAATGCTTTGACAAGTTGCTTCTTAACAATTACAGAGGTTCTCAGGTAAAATTTGTCAAGTTCTTACTTCATTGTTGACATGACCTATTATGAACTTAGTTGTCATTTTGAATAAATTATTCTCTTTTTGAAAAGATCCATTTGTGTCAGAAGGGAAAAGAGATCAAATATGTCTTTTGGCGTAATTGGGTTGTATTATGATTTGGCTTTAAAGTGATAGATTGAAGTTGGAGTTGAATGCTTTCATATTCTGTAATCTCCTTCTATCCTCATTCTCTAATGCTCTTTCTCACACATGCACATGTTGGTAACTTTTTTTGTAATAGCACTCTTCCTTCGTTTTTTTTATGTTTTTAGATACATCTCTTTGTTTGGGACATGAAATTAGACATGGCGCTTTGGAGACTTTCCTTTTAAAGCAAGGATCTTATTCAGATCTTTCAGATGCTAATATTCTTGAGTTGATTAAAGCAAATGTTTTAGATGTAAGTTATTGGTTTTCATTTATGCTTTTTGTCTTTTTATGACAATATGATTGAACATCTGGATCACAAAATGCTTAGTGAATTGTTTTTTTTTTCTTGAATTAGTTGAGTATGGACTACCCTGATGCACTTTTGCTATTCTTGTGTAGAACTCCTCGACTCGAACATTATTTGGTTTATTGGATAGACTTTTGAATGAAAGCCTTGGAAGAAAGAATGGGGAGATGCATCAAGTATGGTTGAGACTGGAGACATAGATGTTATATATGATGCATGTGCAAATTTATAATCTACTGTGAATTTGGTTAATTATCATTAATATGAGTATGTGCTTGTTTAGTTCACTATGATTCTTTTTAATCTTCTTCAACATTGACAATAGACATCCCATTTGTTGAGGAAAGTTGTGCAAGTTATTGAACATCGAGTTTCAACTCAAGCAGAGAACTTAAAAAATGTATGGTTTATGTTGATATTTTTCTCCATTATCTTTGCGTTATTTGCACACATTTCGCACAAGTATTGTTTACAATCAAACACATGTTGATGCCTAAACTTTTGGGCATTTTCAGCAAAACAAACTTTTAAAGGTTCAAGCAGAGAAATACAAATCAAAAGTTCAAGTTCTTGAAACCCTTGCGGCAGGCACCACGGAAGAAATGACGGTAATTGAAATATTAGTGTCTTGCATATATTTTCATTGTTTTGGTTACACATCTGACATCAATTATGTTATGTATATTTATAGGTTCTATTGTCTCAGCTTCAACAAATAAAGGCGTGCTTCAATGTTTTACTTATAAACTTAGCTTTAGGACTATTATTATTTTCTTTGTTCACATTTCTTTTTTTTCCATAGATTACTTTAGGGATTCTAGATTGTAGCAAATAAACTACTAGCTAATATGAGTGCTTATAATATTATGCAATGATCCGTCGAATACAAAATTACCCTCTTATTTCCTAGACCTGCTAAATGAAAAATCTTTAGTCCTTATGCTTTACGTTTTGGAATAGGAATCTATTAACTAGTATCTAGCATTGCTACATATCAATTTATTGTTTCTTTTTTCTCTGTTTCTTATGCATAGCTACCTTGTGTCAATATTTGTTGTCCAAGTTTATTGCCATATTTAGGAATATTCTAGTGGAGACATAACACACACTAGAGACAATATCTTATGGGAATCTTTTGACACATGAAGGTTGTTGCAAATATAAAGAGAATGAAAAGTAGTTTTATTGCACTTAATAGCAATGTTTACACTGTTGGCATATATAAATGTGAGAGTTGTGTTTCGATGGTACGTAATAAAGGTCATATATCTTATTAATTGAGGATCATATTAGCCTTGAGTTTGGGTTAGTAATTTGTTTTTTCAATCTTATGGTTAATGATGGATCATGACAACTTTCTAATACTCCCTCTTAAGTTGGCACATATATGTCAATCATGTCCAACTTGTTAGAAATATAGTTGATTCTTAGTCAATTCAAAGCTTTTGTAAAAATGTCTTAATATTGTTTTCTAGTTTTAACATGTCTAGTAGTCAACTTTTGCTAAATTTTCAAATGTATAAAGTTAAAATTTATTTTTATGTGCTTAATCCTTTTATAGAAACAATATTTGAGGCAATATGAAGAGCTACTTGATTATAACATCATATTTTCGCAAGTGTAGAATTATTGAGACAATCTCAAATGTATCAAAAGTTCACATGTTGATATTCCGATTTTACACTTGATCGAGATACTAGATTACATTTATTTCTTTTTCAAGATATCATATTACCTTTAACAAAGACACAATATCGAGTAGCTAGTATCTTGTCATGTTTAGAACTTGCCTAACATGCATAAGAAAAGTGTTCACTATGAGAATGACCATGAATGTTATAGAATATGTCATCCCCTGGAGCTCTTTTAAGATAATATAGAATTTCTTCTAAGGTTGCCTAATGGGTGGTTTGTAGAGAAGACATAAATTGGTTGACAACACTAATAAGATATGCTATGTCAGGAAGTGCCATTGCAAGATAGTTAATTTTCCAACCAGTGGCTACCAATTCAAGATAATTTTCCAACCAAGGGCTACCAACCTTTGAAACTTGTTAGGATTTGCGGACAACTCTCTATCTTCTACTATATGTTGGAGGTTGGTAGCCATTGGTGCAGTGCAAGGTTTAGCCCCTAAATATCTTGCCTCTTTTAGGATATCAAGAACATATTTTCCCTCAGATAAAAAGAAATGTACTTCAACATGTCTTGAAAATGTATGTGAAGAAAACCTTGCAAGACATGTCGAAGTACATTTCAACATGTCTAAGTCTTTTGTTCGAAAATGTATGTGAAGAAAAGACTTCAAAAAGGGAATATCTGCACTGTTATTGCTAGTAATAACAATGTCATTAGCATAAACTACCAATAAAATAAACTCATTATCATGTTATTGCTAGAATATGGTACAATTTTGTGTTTTTGACCTAAACTCTCAAACTACTTCACTAAATCTCCCAAACCAAACATGGGGATTTTTTTTAATCCATATAATGATGTTGAAGTTGACAAACCTTTCCAGATTCCCCTTTGCAACAAATCTTGGTTGTTGCTCCATATACACACTTCTTCTTGAAGGTCACCAAGAAAAGAAGTGTTTTTGACATCCAATTGGTCTGAGAGTTATTAGTTGCAACAACAAAAAAAGAGACGAACAAATGCAAGTTTGGCAATTGAAGAGAGTGTTTAAATAATGATAAATTTGACCATATCCTTTGCAACTGAGCGATCCTTAAACTGTGTTATTGAACCATTAGGATTAACCTTGACTGCAAAGACCCACTTATAACCAAAAGCCTGCTTATTTGCTAGGTTTACTAATTCCTAAGTACCTTCATTATCTAAAGCCTTTATTTTGTCGTGTGTAGCAACTCGTCAGTTGGGATGAGATATAGCATCACAAATAGTGTTAGTGATTGAGATTTTGTCCAAAAAGGCAATAAAACAATGTAAAAAATATGATAATTAGTTATAGGATGCAAATGATGAAATGAGATGAGAACATTATTGTTTTCCTTTTTGAACAACAATAGGAAGGTCAAGAATAGGATCTTTAGATAGAGCAGTAGGTGAAGGAGATGAATCATTGTTGTCTTCCTTTTTGAATAACACTAGGAAGGTCAAGAATAAGATCTTTAAATAGGGGCGTAGGTGAAGGATATGAGTGATTTGGATGAGGTTGAAGGGAGTACGCTCAAGTGATAGGTGGTTTAATGATTCAACTTGTGTGAATTTTAGTCTCTTGATATGACAAAATATTTTCTCCCTTTTGTTATTGGAATAATGGAAGATTAAAGATTGGGATGTGCTTAAAGAAAGTAACATCAGCAAAGACCAAATCCAAAGTAAGGGAATAACACCAATAAACTTTATAAAGAAGAGAAATGAACACTTTTAAAGGCTTTGGTCCTAGTTTAGACAATTGTAGATGAACATCCCAAACAAAACATGTATAACAAAAAAATGTGATTATATAAAAAAAGTGATTGGGATAAGAACAAAGTAGTGTAAGGAATGCTACCTTGAAGTATAAAGGATGGCATATGATTGATCAAAAAACACGTAAAAATGGCATCCACCCAAAATTGTTTGGGAACTTTATAGTTAAGGAGGAGGGCTTAAGCAACTTCTAAGTGCCTATTCTTATGCTTTCCAACGCCATTCTAAGATGGTGTATCAATGTAGGATGGGTGATATGAAATACATTTTTGAGACATGTGAGATTGTAAAGACTCGGAAAAATACTCTTTAGTATTGTTATTCTGTAAAAATTGCATTTATGTCTCGAATTGTGGTTATATTTTAGGAAAAAAATAACAGAAGATACAAAACAAGTTTGGTTGATTTTTTGTTAGGTATAGCCATGGAGTACGAGAATAATCATTTGCACTTTAGTACAAAAATAATAGAAGATAGGAAACAAGTTTGGTTGATATTTCATCAGGTATAACCACGTAGTACGAGAATAATCATTCATAAAAGTAACAATATCGAAAAACTTGATTTGGAGGTAATTGAACATGGACGTAAATATCCTAATGTACTAATTCAAAGGGAGATGTGGCTCTTTTAGTGATTATAAAGTATATAAGAGACACGATATTATTTTTCAAATTGGCATGGCTTGCAATCTAAACGAGGTATCTTTTGCAACTGAGTAAATAACTTTTGCAAAGTAATTAAAAAGGGATGTCCCAATCGACAGTGAAGGTCAAAAGGTGTCAAGACATTGGAACATATGATACATTGAGGAGTAATATTCTCAAATATGTATAAGACACTAGACTTATGTCCTCTACCAATAATCTTCTTTGTCGTAAGATCTTGAAAAATTCAATGCTTAAGAGAGAATAATATACTACACTTGAGAGTATGAGTAATTTCATTGGCATAAATTAATTTTAAAGAAAAATTGTAGCCATAAAACAAACAAAACTAATAGAGTTGGTGTAGAATTGGTTGGCCTAAAACTTGTAGTGGAAGTAGTAGAATTGCTCTCTAACAAGACATATTTTTATAGGAGCGAAAAGAGGAAAGGATACCTGAGTTACCTGCCATATGGTTTGTAGCACTTGAATCAATGACCCAATTTTGAGAAGAGGACCTAGGACATGTTATTGTCTTGCTTGCTTGATTGACATGTGTTATGAAAGGAGAAGATTGTTGACAAGCTTGGTACTTAATGAAACAAGCAAACTATTCGACATATATAAACTATTCGACGTATATTAATATAGATTTATCAGTAGACGAAGTTGTAGACATATGATCATTCTCTTAAGTTGCAAATTAGCAACTTTAAATTTTTGTGGATGTTTTCCATGATGTTTCCACCAAGAACGTTTCAATACTAACATATGATCTATTAGTTTGACCATGATCACTTCCACCACTCTTACTTATATGAGAGCTATTCCAACTATCTTTTTTATGATGATTCCCTTGAGCAATCTCATTTTTCATACCTCAACTTATAAGGGCACTAGTAATATAAGGATGAGGATTCCTAGATCTTTCACTTAACAACCTAATAAAGTTGTTATCTAGAGAAGTCATTTTAGAACTAGTAAAAATTTGAGTTTGGACAACATCAAATTTAGATGGAAATCTTGCAAGAAAACTCATAGTAGTCATCTGTTCACATTAAGAATGTTGATCTTTTATGTTAGTATTGAAAGGTATAAAGGTATTGAGTTCTTCATACACGTTTAAATTCTATAAAACATTTGGTAAGTGGCGGATCATAGTTACTAGGACAATGCAATTTCTCGCACTCATAGATTCAAGATATATTGTCCTTACTAGAGTATAAGAAATCCAATTAATCAATAATCTCTTTAATAAATTTGCAATAATTGACAAGATAAATTGCCTCAGCATCAATGAAATTACGAATTAGCAAGAATGTTTTTACATCTACATTAAACCAAACTTTTTTCTATCATCATTTATGGGGTAACTAGTGAAGTGGTCGTGTTTATCAATTCTTTGAAGATATATCTGAACACTTTTACTCCAATCCATATAATTTCTACTAGATTAGTGTCTACCACAGTGTTTGTGCTAGTGTTCTAACTACCTATTGCTAATAATTTGTGGGTGATAGACACCATCGAGGAGGATCAAAGAACCTCACCATTGACAATGAAAAAACTCAAGGGGGAAAAAAAAGAAAGAAACTCATTTTTATTTGACTTTGATACTATGTTGTGAGTATATAAAGAATGAAAAGTAATTTTATTGCAATTAATAACAATGTCTACACTGGTGTACATATATATGTGAAAGTTCTATTTGTATGGTAAATTATAATGGTCGTTTCCTATATATTGAGGACTCATATCAGCCTGATTCCTCAATTTTAAGGTGACAGCTCATGACAACTTTCTAACAAAGATGACCAATGTTGTTAGTGCAAGATGCTTTTAAGCAAAGGCTATTTGTTATGATGCATTAATGATTGACTCTTTTGTCTTTATCAGATAATTCTTGTCTCAAAATTTCCTTCATTTACATTCTTTGAAGATTGATAAAACAAAACTTGAGGAGAAGGAAAAACTTGAAGAGCTTGATTTACTTCGATTGAAGGAAGAGAAAAGCAATCGTGATATCGAGAATTCAAAACTTAAAGAGAAGCTAGAAATGGCCAAAAGGGCTTACGAAGAGCAGTATTTGCTACTGGAAGTGCAGGCTAGTGAAACAAAAGCTGAGTTGGAGAAGAGGTTGAAGATGCTTGAGTCCTTTCTAATAGATTCAAGGAACAAGGGGAAAGAACTTCAGTCATGTTTAGAATCTAAATCTCAGAGATGGAAGAAAAAGGAGGGAACTTATAGAAACTTAATAGATTATCAGTCTAAAATTTTAGAGGTTAGTCCTCCTTTTTGTTTTATTTTAATCTGGATACCTGTTGATGCTTACACTTATCGTGTTAATTCTTAATGTTGCTATCTCCAGGAGCTCATGGCAGCTTCTGAGTTGATAAAGCATGAAGTCTTGATAGCAAAAAGGAATTACTCAGAGGAACTTCATTCCTTGGGTAGGGCAATGTTTAGCTTTTCAATTTTTTGCTTTCGCATGAAATTAAGCTTCTGTATATTGGACTTCTTATGATCAGCATGTATTACTTATCTTGAGTAGGAATGGAACTTAAAGGACTAGCAGATGCTGCAAAAAATTACAATTCAGTCCTGGCAGAAAATCGGATATTGTACAATGAGGTTCAGGATTTGAAAGGTATTCTTGGATGACTGTCATTAGTTTCCTTTGTTAGTTGCTTAATTATGTTTCTTTTGAGTACAGGAAATATTAGAGTGTACTGCCGTATAAGACCTTTTCTTCCCGGGCAATGCAAGAAGCAAACAACAATAGAATATATTGGCGAGAATGGTGAATTGGTTGTTTCAAACCCCTCAAAACAAGGAAAGGACACTCGTAGGCTCTTCAAATTTAACAAGGTCTTTGGCCCAACAGCTAGTCAAGGTTACATATTAGTGCTAGATGGTTGATTCTTATTTATTTCTTCAAATTTTTGTATAGTTCGTTCCTTTTTGCTTTTTTGCAGTCATAAATTTTCAATATACTGTTGTATCTTATGGATGTCATTTGTTGGCAGAGGAGGTGTTTCTTGACATCCAACCATTAATTAGGTCTGTCCTAGATGGATACAATGTGTGCATCTTTGCATATGGCCAAACGGGCTCAGGAAAGACATATACAATGGTACAAACATCATTGCTACTCCCATTTGATTGTGTGACGGTACTTGTGCCTCAATATTGTAATAGGTTGATGTTTCGTATATTTCTATTTTTATATAATTTCAGCGTATATTCTTTCCTTTAGAGTGGACCTAATATATCATCCAGAGAAGATTGGGGGGTCAACTATCGAGCATTACACGATCTTTTTCAAATCTCTCTGAACAGAAAAAGCTCCATAACATATGAAGTTGGTGTTCAAATGGTTGAGATATATAACGAACAAGTTCGTGATTTGCTAACAAGTGATGGTATTCAGAAAAGATATCCTTTCACTGTTGTTTATTGTTTTCTGTAGACTCCTGGGCATTTCCTACCTGTTGGGATTTCCAATTACTTGACCTGTCTCAAGTATGTTCTAGTCTTTTTATGTGCTTCTGATATTCAGTAACTGATTCTTGAATGTACATTTTGAAAGTGTCGTAACCTACTAGTGAAAGATAATTCTTATCCTTTTCATTTCTGTTATCCTTGACTTGCATACACTCGGGATTTGGAATACAACCCATTCAAATGGGTTAGCTGTTCCTGACGCGAGCATGCACTCTGTGATGTCAACTGAAGATGTATTAGAACTGATGAACATTGGGCTCATGAACCGCTCTATAGGTGCTACAGCCCTAAATGAAAGGAGTAGCAGATCCCACAGGTACTCCATCTGATAATGATTATGTTGAATGCTTGGTTTCAACTTGATCAGGATTCAATCTTTTTTATCAAATTGTACCTCGCAGTATTCTTACTGTTCATGTTCGTGGAACGGACTTGGCGAGTGGTGCTGTTTTACGTGGTAGTCTGCATTTGGTGGATCTTGCCGGCAGTGAAAGGGTGGATCGATCTGAAGTAATTGGTGACAGGCTTAGGGAGGCACAGCATATAAACAAATCTCTATCTGCCCTGGGAGATGTAATATTTGCTTTAGCACAAAAGAGTTCTCATGTGCCATACAGAAATAGCAAATTAACTCAAGTACTTCAATCTTCCTTAGGTAGTATTTACATTAATAGCATTATCCATACTCTGTCTTGATGTTAGATGCTCTTAAGTTTTATTCCAGTCTTTTTATATCTTTCAAATGGGTTCACTATTTGTTTGTCCTTTATGTTTCAGGTGGTCAAGCAAAGACACTCATGTTCGTACAGCTCAATCCCGATGTTTATTCCTACTCCGAGACTATTAGTGCCTTGAAGTTTGCTCAGAGGGTTTCTGGTGTTGAGTTGGGTGCTGCAAGGAACCACAAAGAAGGACGAGATATTAGAGAACTCATGGAGCAGGTTTTCAAGTTTTTTCTCTGCTCATTTCTTCTAGTTTTAGGACAGTAGCAGTATTTATCACTGTGGCCACTTCTGTTGGAACTTCTCCTGGGATAGGGAAGCCCATAAAGTCCGTATGTCAAGCCATTTCACTGTACATAAGCCACAATTGTTAACTCTTCAACCAGTTTTGTGGACTAACATAAGATTATGCATAACCTTATTTATCGATTATTGAAATATTCTGGCTTGAGGGGTTTCATTTCTGATTTTTTCACCTTAAATCAGTAGAATATGCATGATGAAGGCGAGGCTATGGTGGACGATATTCCTGTGCTGTTGCCTATTCTGTTACGTGGATTTTAAATTGTAAATTTTCTGGACATAGTTGGAGCTTCCATTAGTCTTCTAATACAAGTAACTTGTGGTGGACAATATTCCTGTGCTGTTGCCTATTCTGTTACCTGGGTTTTAAATTGTAAATTTTCTGGACATAGTTGGAGCTTCTATTAGTCTTCTAACAGAAGTAACTTGTTTCCAGATTTGTTGTGGCCTTCCTATCGGTCAGTTTTGGGGACTAAATTCGGTGGACTTTTCTGGGAATAAAAATTAGTAGACAGTGAATGCAGTTTGATGTTTTACTTGAAAATACAGATGAGACTTGTTTTACTACATTCTTATTTGACCACTATCCTACAGGTTTCTTTCCTCAAGGATACAATTGCTAAGAAAGATGAAGAGATTGAGCGATTACAACAGCTTAGGGTTTCCGTCAATGGTGTGAAGTATGGAACACTTAGGTATGAATCCCTCTCTCCAGGCCGGCGTTCAGTTGAGACTCCAAGACAAAGCCCTACGCTACCAAAAGTGAAGGGCTCTGGAAATTTTGAGAAGATAAACATGGATAACAATTCAGAACACGGCGAAGGACGTTCTGAATTTGGCTCAACTCAGTCTATGGACGACTCCTGGAACCCAAAGGAACGGCTATCCCAATCAGAGTCAATGGTTGAATTGAGGCAACAAGAGGACCATTCAACTCAATCAAAACATTCTGGAACGGGTGCAGGTCAGAGTTCTAAAGATGATATTGACCTTATGGGCTTTGGAGATGTGGATTCTGATGACAGATTAAGTGACATATCTGATAGTGGTCTTTCAATGGGTACGGAAACTGATGGCTCAATGCGCAGTGCCGTGGAATTTACTCTTTTTCCAGAATCTTCAAAACCAGCTGAAGCTGCAAAACGTGCTGAATCATTGAATTCGATCAAAGTTTCACGACCCAAATCTTTGAGCTCAACTGTAGCTGCAAAACGAGCTAAGGTTGAGAAGAAGTAAGTATTGCTCAATCCCCTGATTACTTTGGAATTTATTTTCAGTTTAAAAGATTTTATACCGGGGTAATGGAAATTCTTTTTGATTTAAGTTTCAAAAATGAGGATGATTTGTGCATTGCTGCAAATGTGATTAAATTGTGCTTTTTGTCCCAGTTGTTTCCCTTATAATTTGGCCCTATTTCTCATCAAGCCACCCCGTTAACTTTCCGTATTTAAAACCACAGTTTTAAAGCAGATCTAATGGATGATAATGTCTTGTAATTTAGTAGACGAAGTTTAGCATCAAAGCTTCCAAGGCCCTCACAACAAGGATTGGCGCAATCTAGACTATCGCGTTTATCATTGTCAAGAAATTCTACTCCAAACGTTTCATCAAGTATGTTGATCAAACTTCAATTTCTCACGGCTTTTTTTTGATAAATACAATTTCTCACGGTTATTGTCAGCCCTGCATTATTTATACATTCCACTTAAATTTGCTAACAGTTGCTATTGCTACAGTAAATTCTTGTTCCTGTGAATAGATAAATCTGTAACCCCTCTTTTTTTTTTTTTGGGGAAAGGTGTGCCAGCTTCTAGGAAAACTCCTGTTGCTAGTTCCTCAACGACAAAGTCCCAAAAACGATGGCATTAATTCTTGCGGTATTTCCGATGGTAGTAGAACGGGTGCTGAAGTTAGTGTGTGATTCTTTAGCATTCTTCTTACCCCTAGTCTACGCCTTCCATATATCAGAAATTTTTAGGTGGAGTGGATGAGTGGTATAATGTTAAGATGTATGTATGTATATAATCTCTCAGTGATGAAAGGTTTCACCAATTTGTCAATATATATATATATATATATATATTATGGTCCATTAATTAGACTTTCTATGGTAGTACAATGATAGAGCAATCTCCCACGAAAAACTAAAGTTTGTGTAGTCAGTTTCAGCAATAGGTGGAAGGAAATTTCAAATTAGGTGATGCACTTAGTTCCTAATTTTACTCCTAATTGTAAGAACTTGAACATCTACTTTTAGTAAACCAACCGTTTAATTCCTTTTCTAACAAGGCATGTAAGGAGTGGATAGTTTAGGAATAGTTTAACTCAGTAGATAGGTACCTTATAGTTAGACATAAGATATTAAGACCAAACACCTCTTGTCTATTATGGGTGGCTATATTGAACAAAATGCCTAAGATTGACAGATTGTGATTTTTAAATATGGACAATAAATGTCCTATGCAAGGATGGCTATAAAATTAGAGATCACTTATTTGCCAATGCCCTTTAGCAGTGTGCATGTGAAAAAGAATTAAAGAGATGTCACTGGAGATGGGATGAGGATTTGCCAATTGACACACCAAAGAATCTAAAAAATTTGAAGACTAAACCAAAAGGAGATTAGGTTGTTTACATTATCTTCTTTGTTATTAGCTTCTAGGAGATATGAAAAGAGAGGAATTGGAGAACTTTCAAAGGTAGAGTTTGATTTGATCAAGAAGTGATGGATTATCTAATTATGAAGATAAGATGATTAGTTTTTCTCTCTAATGAACTTCCTAGTTGTGGTGGGAATATTGGCAGAGCATTGAATTTGGTATAAAACTAATAGATACACAATCTTAAACATGCAAAGCTAAATCATATTAGGAGAACAATAAATTAAATAGTTACTTAAAAGGTGAAAAGGTCCTATAGTTGCTCTAATGAAGCCGTCCCATTGGAAGACTAAGAGAAGCATCATTTGCTTCACTTGAAAGATGGATGAAATACACGGCGGTTAATTAAGGAAGAAAGCACAGGAGAGTTCTGGAAGTGCTTTTCCATGATAATTAACCGAGGTTCCCTAATGGCTTTTGATAGATTTGTGTTATGACACATAGTTAACTATTAAGTTAACAGATGAGAGTAAAATTTGGGTCTGTGCATTGCCAAACTTTGCTTCTAAGGAATTTGACATGAATATATATAATTATTATATATGCAATAAACTTAGAAACATAAAGAGAATGGAGATATGACATAATTTGATGTCACTTTAAGTGGGGGATACCACTCTTTGGCTTTTGATTGGGAACTTCTTAGTAGTTATACACACTTTGGTAATCTTTTTTGTTCTTGTCACTCCCCATTGGGGTTATATTGAATAGGACTTGGTCATTGAGAAACTCACTTTTTAGATTCTTCAATTATGTTACCTGTAACATTCCACTCCCGCAAGACTCGAACCTGATA
>JANTNU010000235.1:29357022-29367136 GCA_024752395.1 Erythroxylum havanense | reverse complement strand
CATTGAGAAACTCACTTTTTAGATTCTTCAATTATGTTACCTGTAACATTCCACTCCCGCAAGACTCGAACCTGATAACTGTCCTTTATCTACTTGGGGGATACAAGACTCATTAAACGTTGAGCCTGAGGCTCTTATTCACTTTTGAGCTCGAGGCTCATTTTTCACTCGTTGAGCTTTAAGCTCTAATCGTTGACTATTTTGGTCACAATTGTCATTATATTTCATGCATTTATGCAATGGAATGCATCACTCACATTTGCATATCCCATTCAATCACTTCCTTATATCATCGGACCTTAGTCCGACATTAAACGTTAGAGTTGAGAATTCACACTTTCATTCATATGCAAATACACATTTATAACACATTTCTCAATCACATTAAGTACACATAGTTCATCCAATTCACATTCAAGTAACACTTCAATATCCAAACCAATATCAAAATCATCGGACCTCTTGTTTGGAAACCAATACAGTCAATCACATTCAGCAATCAATTAATACAAAATGAAACAAAGCAAATAATAAAGTGGAACTATTTTGGTCTACTCACAGTACGCTCCAGATTAGCATTTGCTTTCAATTTCTGGGAATGCCTGAATGCAAACTCTTAACCTGCACAACTCATTTATGTAAGACATACATTGCATATTCATCAATAATTGCACACATAAAAACATTCATTTATACACAATTCTAATAATGGACTATGTATAATGCATGCTCAATGACAATCCTGGACATATGCTTTGGAACACATTTTATGCTCATTCGCATTTCAAAATTCATGTGTCTCTAATTGAACTTAGACTTATACTTCATTTGTACATGATCAATCTAAATACTCCTTTCAATCTTTACCCCTTTTTATATGTCTAGCTTATTCATAAGCTTACACTTCAAGAACACTTGGTTACTTTATATCATAACTCAATTTCTCATCATCTATTTTCTAACCTCACATAATCTCATAATATCCAATTCCCATTCATATCTTAACAATTTAAACATATGTACACATTTAGGCACGTTGCCTATTTACACAATAATCATAAATATTTTACCCACCTAGTTTGCTTGTCAAAATTCCAAATCACAATTTTCTTTCCCCTTGTTCTTAGGTAGGATTCTCTTGATTTCCTAAAACAAAGCAAATCTTATTCAATAGGAATCCACTTAAGAATCCCACAATGTAAAATCATTAAAATTGATTATAGAACATTTAAACCCAAGCATTTTCTAAACTCCATAAACTAGAATCCTTTCAAAAATCCAAAGATTCAATTGATCATACCTTAATTTTTTACCAAATGAAGAGATTTTTAGCTCAAATGGAAGCTCTTTTTTTTTCTTTACCTTATTCTCTTCTTGAACAACTTTAAAATCTCTCTTGAAGGCCAAGGAAATTAAAACCCTAGCTTGTTTTTTCTTCCTTCTCTCTTTCATTTCTTTTTCATGTTTTCACTCTTTTATCTCTTTTCTGATCCACTCACTTTGCTTCTCTATAATCTTCTCATTCACGTTTTCTCCTTTATTTATAAACAAGACAATATTTTTTTTTCCAATTTTGCCCTTAATGAGCCCAAAAAGTCTATTTTATCCTTCCTTATAAGCTTATCTTCTTTTAAACTTGAGTGTTTTGCCAAAAATATCCTTGACCATTCTTACATAACACTTTCATCCAGAAAAATATCTTTCCTTGTCTTAAGTTTCTAATGCCTTCAAAATCATTCAATTTGATTCAGTGTTTCGAGAGATATACTTCAAACATTTTTGGACTGCTTTTATCCAAAACAATACACTATGCACAACTTCCATCTGAAATTTAAACATCTTAGAGACGGAATTAGATTCCAATTTCTTCATAAAGTTTGTAGCTCCATGTCTCTAGTTTACCACAAAACAAAAATGATCTCATTTGGGTCAGTAGAGCTCCAGAAATCATCAAAATATTGAAGTATATTCAGTAGAATAATACTAGTATATAATACTTAAGAGCACACTCACTGTACCCATCCCACCTTTTCCACTCAATCTTTCTTATTTAATCTCAGATAACTTAGATGTTTGGTGGAGATGTAGAGAAAAGTCCTACAAATCCAATGGTTCAAGAATCAAGTCATTTGGAGGTCTAGTAAAGAAGTTATGATCAAAAGAAGCAACCATGTTTTTGACCTAACTCATACTGAACCTATTTTAGGGAAACAGCCATAACTTTTTGTAAAAATTTCTGATTGAAGTTTTCTTTGGATGGTTCAACATAAGACTTAAAGAGCTACAACTCTCATGAAGACGTCGAAGGCAAATCCTTTCATCTGTGGGGTCGAAAATGAATCAGACTATATGACGTCATTTTTGAAACGAAGTGATGTCATTAGACAAAACAAGGTTGGGAAAATTGTCGTAACTTTTTCTACAGATATCAGATTAAGGTGTTATTTATATGGTTGAAAAGAAAAATTCAAGAGCTACAACTATTATGAAGAAGTCGAAGGCAAATGCTTTCATCTGAGGGGTCGAAAATGGATCAGACGGTATGAGGTCATTTTTGAGACGAAGTGATGTCATCAAACAAAACAAGGTTGAAAAAATTGTCATAATTTTCCCTAAAGATATCGGATTAAGGTGTTCTTTATTTTGTTGGAAAGAAGACTTCAAGAGCTACAGCTCTTATGAAGATCTTAAAGACCAATTCTATCATCTAGAGGATCAAAAATGAAACAGAAGATAAAAGATGAACAGTGCTAAGACAAAGTGGATGAACAGTACTAAGATGAAGTAGATGAATAATATCTTCGTCTTAGATGAACAGTGATAAGATGAAGTAGATGAACAGTAACTTCGTCTTACTTTTTCTCCCAAACATCTCCCTTTATAAAAATCATAACTTTTGACTCCGATGTTCAAAATTTTCATACTATATACCGTTGGAAAGATAAAAGAAAGATCTACAACTTCCCAGAAGGCATCTTGGCTAAAATATCTTTATATCAGTCCCAAATTTGCCCCTAAACTCCGAAAATAAATTTTTCATACACACAACAACGTACTAGACCAACTCCATAACTTTATAAAATTTTGAGACTTTTAGAGACAGAACTGAAATTCGATGTATTCATACAAAATATATCTATATGTCTCTAGTTTAATTCAAATCAAGAATCATCTCGTTTAGAGAACTAGAGAAAATGTTATGGCTAAAGGACTGAAACATATTCAGTGAACATTTTCCAGATCACTACCAATCTTGTTTCTAAATGTTTCCTTATCACAACTCCTACTAAGATCACTCTTTCTACTCCTTCTACTCCCTATTTTTAATAAAATCACATTTAATATCAATTATACCTAGAAGTTGTCAATGAATGCATGTACCATTTTTTATGCGAAAACATTTCGTATTTATACTTATATGCTAACATGATGCATGAGCAAGAAAAATGCATTTACTTAATCTCTCTTTGAGCTCGCATGTATTGAAGTTTCGGGTCCTAACCCTTAATATGGGCATGAGATGTTACATTACCAATATTCTTGTGTTAAAAGATGCTATGGTAAGAGGACTTAGAACATGTTGTTAGGTTTGGGACTTATAAATGTGTGATTCGATTAAGAGTTATTAAAGAAGAACTTAAAGTATGCAATATGAGCTTCATTGAAGAACTTAAAGTATGCAATATGAGCTTCATCAATAATGCTAAGTTGGATAACAAGAAGCTCACCAAGCCTTAAATGAGGCTAAGAAACTTCTCAATCTAAAACTTGGGGAAGATTCCTTTCAGCAAGTTGAAAGAACTACTCTATCTCATTATTTAGAAACCCTTAAGGCATATCATTCTCTTAATACACAAAAGGTGAGAATTATATGGTTGAAAGAGGGAGATACGAATGCATAATTTTATGCAGTCTTGATTAGAAGGAACAATAATTCCATTTACTCTTTACAGGCTCCTAGGGATCAGCTAGTCACTGATTATAAGGAATTGAAAAGCTTAGCTTTGAATCATTTCAAAGGTTTGCTGTTAATAAAGGTTCTTCATCTTGGTCCTTATATCAAAAGATATGGTTTATAAGGTATTACTAAAGAGGTTGTGAATACATTTAATAAACCTTTCTTACGCTTATACATCAAAAATACTTTTTTTTAACCCTGGGACCTAATAAAGATCCAAGTTTTGATGGCATCAATGCATTCTTCTTCCAAAAAATGTCGGATTTAATAAGTAAAACTCTTATAAGCACCACTTGCGAATTCTTCTCCAATGGTACTGTTTTTACTGAACTAAATAAAATCAAAATTTTCCTTGTTTTTAAATTTCTTAGCCGATTATAGGCCTATTTTGTGTTGTAATTTTGTTTACAATCTCATAGCCTCTTTCTTGAAATCTATTCTCAAAGACATCATCAACCCTTGCCAATAAGCTTTTATTAATGTGAGATCAATTGGTGGTGATATTCTAATTGCCTAAGAACTCTTTAAAAATTGCCATAGTAGCCTAGGAATCAAGAGCTGCGCTCTCAAAGTTAATTTTAACAAATCTTTTGACTTTTTTAGTTGACCTTTTCTTTTAATTTCTTAATAAGCTTGGGGATTCCCTACTAAATTCATTTGATGGATCTCATAATATTTGTCAACAATTCCTATAGTATCCTTATATTGTTGAACCTATCAAGCTCTTTAAAGTAGGCAAGGGTGTGAGATAAGAGGACCTCTAATCACCATATCTCTACACTTTTTGCATTGAAAACCTTACGAGAATTATAGAACAGAAAAAAAGTAGAAGATCTATTCAATTTCACTGTAAATGTGACAAGCTTATCTTTTACAGACAACCTAATTCTACTATATAAAGTTACTTATATATCCATTTAACTCTTTACTAGTTCTTAAAATGAGTTTGATTGTCTCTTTGTTCTCTGCATTAACCTAATAAAGAGTGGCTTTCTTATCTCTAGAGGGTGTGAAAACATGGTTGAGCTTATTAGCTCCTCAATAGGTTTTAAGTGTTAGACTCCTCCTTTTAAATACTTATGTATTTCTATAACCACCAAAAGACTTGCTTCAAGGATTATTGGCCTTTTATTGAAGCCTTATAAAAGAGATTAGGAAATTAGTGCAATAAGTCTCTATCTTTAGCTGGGAGTTTATAATTAATTTACTTAAAAATTTAATCATCTTCATACATATTAAAGCTCACACTTATCACTACCTATTGACAAAATTTAGACTATTGAGAGAATGATGAAGAATTTCCTTTAGTATGGAAAGGAAATAATGGTTCAAGTGCCAACATTAAGTGATAACAAAGTCCTCTAAACTAAGCGTACCTAGAAAATCCTAGTTAAATGGAAGATTTATAGGTGAGATGGATTCACATTCACTCTCTAAAAGAATTAAGCTTTTGGTCTATCAAGTAAAAAGCAAATACCTCACAGAACCTTAAGTTAATCTTAAATCTCACGAACCTGGTGATTAAAGAATTCAAACGTGCTATAGGGAATAGAAGGAACACTTGGCTCTAATTTGATAACTGACACGAGCTTAGTCCTTTTTTCCTCTTATGTAACTATAGTTCTCTTATGTCATCTTTCTCATATGTGTATATAGTTGCTGATATCGTTAATGGAATTAATTGGAACTAGCCTCTTATACAATCCTAGGCTATAAGGCTATCATAAGTAGGATACCAATGCTTGAACCCAACCAAAGTAGGTCACACACATGGATATGGACATGGCATAAATTTGAAACATTCACTAATAAATTTTATTTAGAATTACCTACGTAAGCTAAAAAAAAAGGTACATTGGTACAACATTATTTGGTAAGCCCCTAGCATCCTATATCTTGTTTCGTAAAAGACTTGAAACAAGAGTTAGGTGAAAATTTTACATTCTAGATAAGTTTTGTGCCTTTTGTAATAATGTAAAAGAAACAATATATCATCCTTACTTTGTATGCCTTTTCACAATTACTCTTGGTTGAGGCTATAGGTGAGATGGATTCACATTCACTCTCTAAAAGAATTAAGCTTTTGGTCTATCAAGTAAAAAGCAAATACCTCACAGAACCTTAAGTTAATCTTAAATCTCACGAACCTGGTGATTAAAGAATTCAAACGTGCTATAGGGAATAGAAGGAACACTTGGCTCTAATTTGATAACTGACACGAGCTTAGTCCTTTTTTCCTCTTATGTAACTATAGTTCTCTTATGTCATCTTTCTCATATGTGTATATAGTTGCTGATATCGTTAATGGAATTAATTGGAACTAGCCTCTTATACAATCCTAGGCTATAAGGCTATCATAAGTAGGATACCAATGCTTGAACCCAACCAAAGTAGGTCACACACATGGATATGGACATGGCATAAATTTGAAACATTCACTAATAAATTTTATTTAGAATTACCTACGTAAGCTAAAAAAAAAGGTACATTGGTACAACATTATTTGGTAAGCCCCTAGCATCCTATATCTTGTTTCGTAAAAGACTTGAAACAAGAGTTAGGTGAAAATTTTACATTCTAGATAAGTTTTGTGCCTTTTGTAATAATGTAAAAGAAACAATATATCATCCTTACTTTGTATGCCTTTTCACAATTACTCTTGGTTGAGGCTACTTGGCTTATTTCATCTTCAATGTCCCCAAACTTCTTGGATTGGAATTATAGGCTAGATAAGCAACCTGAAGGCTTACAAAAACATGACATTATTAGATTCATGTTTGCTTTCAATTATGTAGTTAATGCAATTCAAATTGAAGGGAACCATAAGATGTTTAGGGACACCAAACATAATATCCAATCTCTATATCAAATAACTTTAGCTAGGATCATGGAATCTCCAATGGTTATAACTAAGAGGGAAAAGCTCAGCTTAAATATAGCGAATTCTTGGAATCTGGGCTAGAGGCTAGTCTTTATTGCTTATTATATTCTTTAACAGAGTAAACAAGAATTTTTCTACCAGGCTCAACTTAACTTTGATAACTTACCTAGAAGATTTCATTGTTAAATATTTATCTTATGCTATTATTAGCTCCTAGCCTTAGGCTTATATTAGTTTTGCTTCCATCTTCATTGCTTAATTGAATCTTAAGTGTTATATTATGGCCTTTTCCTAAAGACAATCTTCTGTATTTCCTTTGGGAAGAGTATTGTAGTTTGTTACTCCTTTGGAAAGAGTAATGTAGTTTTTTAATTAAAAAAAAACCTCTACCAATCTAAACCAAAAATTAAACTTAATGCCTTGGGTCTTCAAATTATGTTGACATGACATGATTTAAAGAGAACCCATATCAATATACTTTTGGTTCTAAATAATGATGTTTTAAATAATGCAACTTGTTTAGTTTGACTGATTGATCGAAATATCAAGGTCATTAACATATGATTAAGCGTTTGTTTGAGTTGGATCAAAATTTATGATAATTGTTCTTTTAAGATTTTTATTTGTTTTGTAAATTAACCAAAATTTCTACATTATCAAAAATTGATACAATTGAGGTCAATAAAAAGGAATTATTGTAAATTTATTTCAATAAATAGTCAATATGATTGGATTTGCAAAAAATCTAGATTTTATTTTATTTATGAGAATAAAATTACATATTTTATAATTTAGTGAAAAATTGGGTTGTATGAAGATTTTATGTCAGCTTTGGATAATTGGGAATTAAAACTAACAATCTTAAATTTAATTATGACTCACAATATTAAGATGCTAAACACATCTTCATATTTTAGATGCAATTTTAACTTGTTATGGAATAAAGAGTTGTTTATTTTTTAGGGTGATATTTTAAAAACTTTTCATAAAAAAGTTTAATTATATACTTTGGTATCTCTTTATCCATATAGAGGTTTTGAGTATGTTGAAAATTACTAAGTGTTGGTTTATGACTCACAACCAATAGATTTGTTGTAGTTTAATGACAAAATAATTTAAAGACATTCTTTATCTTGAATATGTTTAAATGTATTTGATAAAGTCTATGAGATAATTATATATTGCAAATGAAATTATAATGAGATTATAATAATGAGATTCATATTATATTTATTTATTATCCCTAAATTGTTCCTAGTCATTGTTTTATTAAGAGTGGACGTTAACAAAATATAAAATTACTAGCACATATTATATATTTTTTATGAAGGAAGTAGTAGATCTTATAAACTAAAGTATAGAGATACTTAAATAAACATGTGAGTGTTTGCTAGAGAACAAGTTTACTGAACAAAACCTATATGAGAAATTTATTTGGAACATTATTTATGTCTATCGAAATCCTCATTTGATAATTGTATAAGCTTTAACTTGAGGTCTCCAAAGTTATCTTGTATATGAATTATTATATTTTGATGCTACTTATGATCTATTTTAATAATGAGTAGTTCAGTTGGTATTCATTCGATATAACATGAACTAAAGGGAAGTAATTGAGTGATCAAGATAAGATTCATAACCCTAAGTAATTAAAGAGAATGCTCTGTTGTTTTCGATTATTATTGATTCGAGAAATATTTTGCCTTCTATGCATTATGTCTAATCACAACATTATATGATGAAATGATTGAATTATACGAAAATGTCATGCACAAAAAGGTTAGTCAAAACTACTTTGACATTTCTAAAAATTTAGGTGGTTATGATATGTTGCCAAATGTTAATCTTGATATATGAATATAAATTGTTTAATTAGAGAATTAAAGATAAATTAAAAAAGTTTAATTTACCTAATCCTAAATATGATTTACAGTTATAATTTATATCAATTGCCAACATATTTGGGAACCTAATGGATCTCACATAAAGAACATGTTGAAGAGAGCAAAGATAATTTTAATCAAGATGGGTTTGACTGTAAAGCTTAATAAACTTTATGATTAAATCTGAGATATTCAATAGTAAGGATCAATATGAGATATTGAATCTTATTTGGGCATAATTGGTATTTAAGTATAATTATTTGTAAATCTAATTAAAGTTTGATTTAAATTATAATTTAATTCTAATTCAATTACTAAAGTGTCCAAAACTTATTATAAATAAGCTTACGTTCTAATAGAGCTAACACTTTTTGTTTCACCCTCTATGTAAGAGATGCAGACTTTTGTGGATATCGTTAAAAATCGGATGCTTGTGCGACTACAATAGTTGAGATGAGCTAATTTTAGAAATAGTTCGAAGGAAACGACAATAAAATGATTAAGTTTCAGAATAATGTACAAATTAAGATGAACACTTTATTATAATTTATGTGTTAATCACTTTAAAGAATTAGAATGACCTTGGTTTTTGAAAAATCAAATTATAAAAAAATTTATAATTATTCCGTTGTGGTCAGAATCAAATCTCATCCCTATTTTCCAAAAATGGTATTAGTGTCAACTTTAATTCTATGATTTAATCAAATTGTTCGATTTTTAGTGATCAAAATTTGGAATTGAATTTTTAATATGATTGCAAAATTTGTTTAAGAGTTAAACAAATATATGAAATTAGTTTCGTTAATTCTAAAAACAACAAAACACAAAAATCAAAAAACTTAAAACCCAAAATATGAAAAGTTCACATTTACAAGACGAACATGGAAATTAAAAGTCCAGAACAATAAAAGCATCGAAAGGGTGTGAGGGAGTATTGCCTGTTTGTTTAAGCTTTTAGAGGGTGAATAAGCATTTTTTAACCGCACAAATTGTTTAAAAAAAAAAGAGTGTTTACTGTTTGGTTGTAAAATCCAACGTATTTTTTTTCATAAAAATGACTTTTTTGGAAACTAAAATACAATTTTTTGAAAAGCTCAAATTTGAAGCTTAAAAAAAAATACTTTTTTAGGTAGATTTTTTAGATCAATTAATAAGCCTATTTTTTAGTCATCTTTATCCTTATGTTTTTAAACATAATTTTCACAATACCCACAAATACATCTTCACGTTTACTTTAAAATTTATATAATATTATTTGACTTTTTTATATGTTTTAAAATTTATTTTTGATATTATTTTTATTTATATTATAATCCATATAAAAGATTTGGTTAAATATATTTTTATTTATGTTTCATATGGTTTAAAATTATATAATAATTAATATATTGT
>JANTNU010000235.1:29175188-29190388 GCA_024752395.1 Erythroxylum havanense | reverse complement strand
AATCAAAGCTTGCCAACATATTGCACGCTAATGAGCTGGGAAGGCGCTTGAAGGTAAGCACTAAGCACTGTTTTCAATTTTTATCACACGATCGGGGAAATGGTAGAATTTGCCTCCTCCTTATTGTTTGAGTGTTGAAATTTGTTTGTGTTTTCTGCATTCACACTCGTACAGGATGAGGGGGTAAACATAACTGCTAATTCTGTTCATCCTGGAGTAATTGCTACCAATCTTTATCGCCATCACGGTGCTGTGAGTGGTAATCCGACCATTCTTTGGATATGTTTTTAGTAACATTATTGCCTCTTGATTGGGATGAAATTAGGGAATGAGCAGCAATTGAGTAATGGTTTGATTCATTTATTAAAATTTTTTCTATACTGACTCTGCAGGCGTCATGAATAAGCTAAGTGCATTGTTCCTCAAAAATGTTCCGCAGGTAAATCAGCGTTGGTTCTAATAATATTTAAACTTCCATTCAATTACCTTGATGCTCCATCATTGATTTATCGATCTTTTGCTACGTCTGTAGGGAGCAGCAACGACGTGCTATGTGGCACTGAATCCACAAGTTAAGGGGGTAACCGGCGAGTATTTCGTCGACAATAACAAAGCCAAACCAAGTGCTCCGGCGAAAGATGAAGACTTGGCAAAAAAGCTGTGGGATTTCAGTTTGAGCTTGACCAACCCTTAAGTCATCCCAAGTTACAATGGATTCTGTGGCAAGAAGTTTCTCGTATGATTGTGAAAAGCGTGGGCATGTACTCACTTAAACCCGTTTGCCGTAGCGTTTTTCTTTTTGGGATTTGTTTGATGTTCTTTTGTTATACTATAACAGATGTAAAATTGTCTTTTTTTTTAAGTTTTTTTTCAATTTATTATTAAGCCTTTTAATTTAATGATTAATTTTTTAAAATTCATATAAATTAGGTGATCAGATCATGTAAACAAAAATTATCTTTTAATATAATTTATACAAAATTTAAAAGATTAATTATTAAATTAAAAATTAAAATATTTGATAGTAAATTGAAAAATCTAAAAAATTTAGTTACTCTTTAATTTGACATCGCGAGATAATTTTTCAAATAAGTTCAAAATCTCAAATTCATCACGAGAAGCTAGAAATAATCAGCATGAAATATGAGAAGTTTAACGAAAAATAAACAAGAAACTAAGCAATTGTTCCTGTTTACATCTAACACCTAGCCAAATTAGAAATTGTTTCTTATCAGTTAATTATGCAAACTAATCGAATAGCAATAAGACTCCTTAAGCATTCCAATTGGTGGTCGATGGAAATCACCAAAACCCATTTGTAACTCTATAGAAATGACAGACTACTAACATATATAGTGTATATATGCTTGCAAAGCTTCTTTTTTTTTTTTTTTGAAAAGGTAAATTAATAAATTAAGAAATAAAGGAGAGGCTTAATGTTATACAAGAGTTCCAACATTTAGTCTGGTACGAAATAACAATCAATATGTTAAGCATTGTGTGGCCATTTGACCTACTTTCAACTTGCATGGTTGGCTTTCTGGGGTTAGCTGCTTCTATCATGGTCTCCACACTAAACTCATAACGAAATTCCCATCGCATATCATGCACAATACAACAAAAATGACATTTTTACTAAAAAATTCAAAATTTTCACTAATAATTATTAGGACAATTTATATTTCAAAAAACGTTGCCAAAATTTCGTAGCTGAAAATTATGAGGGAAGTTTTTCACTAATCATCACTAATAGCTATTGCCTACACATTATTTTCGTAGCAAAACATTACTAGTGTCATTTTGAGAAATCTTCACCAATATCTTTTGGCTACACTTAGTTTTTATAGCTAAAAATTATTAGCTATGTTTTTTAAAATGCAGACAAAAGTTTTCATATGTAGTCAAAAGCTTTAAATAAGTTGCTAAAAACGTAGACAAAAAGTTTTACCTACGTTTTTTAAAACTTAACCAAATGTTTTCAAAAATATTTGCATAACTCATTGATAGATTTTAACTCATTGAAAGACTTACATATTAGAGAAGTGCTTTAAAATCAATCACCTTTAGCACTTATTGTATAAATCATTTTATTATTAACAAAGAAATTTTTCATTATTTCAAAGTTCATACATTTATAGATTTGATGTTGATCTTAAATTGATTTTATGAAATCCTTGATACAAAACATAGTATGGAGAAAATCATGATGATATTATGATAATGAGATTTCTATAATATGTAATTATATTAATATCTAAACTTTTCCTAGTCATAGGATTAATGAGATGAAATATCATTAATTCAAATAGACTAACACATGTTATACTCCTTAATTGGATCAAATAGTAGATCTCATAAGATGTAGATATAAGTTGTTTAGAGTTAACATGTGGATGCTTACTAAGAATAGTAAGTATATTGGATTGACCTACTATGGGATAATCATATGGATATTCTATTCTAGTGTCAATGATAGTCCCATTATAACAATGGTGCAAGTATCCTTTCATTTGAGGTGCTCAAAGATATCTTAGATACTGATCTTGTGCTTTGTCTCCATTTGTCGGTGCCTCTCAGGAGTTATTCATAGGCTAGTTATTGGGTACAACTTGAGGTATTTCGAGGTAATTGAATAGCCAATAAAGCATTCACCACTCCTAATAAAAGGAGATGATACCCATAACCTCTTGTCAGGGTCATTACTCAGGAGTCTCTAGCCAAAGTAAATATCTTCACACCATTCTTTTCTACCTTGCTGCTTTATGTTACTTATATTTTTGTCAGGACATATGAGGATCGACGCCAGATAAACTTGTCACCATTGATTGCTTTTGTTATAAAATCTACCAGGTTATCCATTTATCCATTGTATGAATTTTCTGCATGTCCACATTCCTTCTTCCTCTTTCTCATGAACGAAGTGACACTGAATTCGAATGTGCTTTGTCTTTCAATGAAATGCTGGATTCTTTGAAAGATCACAATATAGAGTAATATTCTCTTGTTTATTCTCAAGTTCTTCAAACAACATCTTCAAACACACTGCTTTTTTACCAACTTATGTAGCTGCTAAATATTCTGCTTCTGTTGTTGACGTAGCTACAACTAACTGCAGTTTTGAAACCTAGCTCACAACTCCTTTAGCTAGTATAAACACATATCCTGTAGTGGATTCACTTGTGTCAATATGACCTGCATAATCAATATCAATATATGATTTGATAATAAAATCTGATCCTCCATAACATAATGCAACATCTGAGGATTTTTTTGATATATCTGAGAATCCTTTTAATAGTATTCTAATACTCTCGACCAGGGTTCGCTATGTATCTACTAACTACTTCCACTACATGTACAATGTCTAGTCTTGTACAAACTATAGTGAACATTAGGCTCCCCCTGTTGATGCATATAGTACTTAAGATATCTCCATCCTCTCTTCTTCATTTCTAGGACTCATACTTGAGGATAACTTGAAATTAATAGGAAGAGGGGTATAAATTGACTTACAATCTTACATGTTGAATTGCCACAAAATCTTCTTCAAATAATTTTTCGGAGAAAGCCAAATCTTCTTATTATATTTGTCTCGGTGATTTTTCATCCCTAGAATCTTGTTTGCTAGTCTCAAGTCCTTCATTTCAAATGTCTTAGCTAACTGTGCCTTTAATTCTTTGCTACAATCATTATTAGGGCCTGCTACTAACTTATCGTCTATATACAATGACAAGACTATAACATCATCTTTCTCAAACCTTTTGAAATATGAGCAAGGGTCTGCATTCAATCTGCTGTATCCAAGGCTCATGATGAAGGAATCAAATCTTTTATACCAACACTTCGATGCCTGCTTTACACTATATAGAGATTTGTTCAATCTGCAAACCAAGTTCTCTTTTCCTTTTTCTTCAAAACCTTCTGGTTGGAGCATATATATTTCTTCTTTAAGATATCTATGAAGAAATTCAGTTTTCACATCTAACTGCTCAAGGTGCAAGTCAAATATAGAACACATTGCTAAAACTATATGAATTGTAGTGAGCCGAACCACAAGAGAAAATATTTCGTTAAAATCAGAACCTTCTTTATGAGCATATCCTTTTATCAACAATTTAGTATGATATCACTCTGCTTGATAGCCACCACTCCGTTTAATCTTGTAAGCCCATTTATTGCTAATAGGCTTTCTTCCTTATGGTAGTGATACAAGCTCCCATATCTTATTTCTATGTAGAGCTTCAATTTCTTCCGGCATTGTTGTCATCCACTGAGATGCATCGAAACTATTCATTACTTGTTGAAGAATTGATGGCTCTCTGTCCTCAGTTAAAAGATAGTATGCAATATTGCTCTTAATCTGAGTGTTAACTCAATGCTCTTCTTGTGCAAGTTGGTCTCCGAGTATTTGGAACATTATATTCAACTAATTCTTGCTCCTCGTGCTCTGGGGCAACTTCAAAAGAATCATTTTGATCAACTTCCTTATCCGCTTGTACTGTTGGAGTTTCTAGATTTTTTGTACAATGCCAACATTTTTTGTTTGATTTTGATCCTTATCTTCCATAAAGATAACATCCTTGCTGATAACAATCTTATGGACAGTAGGATCCCATAGACCATAACCCTTCACACCTTCAGCATACCCTAAGAAAATACATCATCTAGATTTTGGATCCAACTTTGTAGTTTTTTGGGCATTGAACATCACATAAGCAGGACTTCTAAATAAATGAAGGTTGGTGGAGCTTGATTCACCATATAACAGATAGTATTGACTGCTTCCACCTAGAATTTCTTATCTAAGCTTGTAGTTTTCAACATCGCTCTTATTCTTTTCAATAGAGTTCTATTCATCTACTCTGCTACTCCATTTTATTGAGGAGTATATGCCGTTATGAACTACCTTTTGATGTCTTTTTTCTTACAGAATTCATCAAATTCTTTTCTAGTATATTCGCCTCCATTGTTTGAGTGCAAATATTTGATCTTTTTACCAGATTTGAGCTCCACCCGCTCTTTGTAAAATTTGAAAGTTAGAAATACATCTACCTTCCTTTTGATAGGAAACACCAAACATCTCCTCGAATAATCATCAATAAATGATACAAAAAATTTGTTCCTCTTAGGGACGTAAATGGTGCTTGCCATATATCAAAGTTAATCAATTCTAGAATTTCTTTGCTTTTGAACTTTGATGTGTTGAACTTCAATTGATGTTGCTCACTCACAATGCAATGCTCACTGAAGGATAGTGATACCTTTGTGAGATCTAGAAGTATATTCTTCTCTGCAAGTATTTTCATTCCTTGTTTAAACATATGTCTAAGCTTTTTATGCCACTTCATTATAGATTTGTCGTCTGGACTAGTCATTACAACGGATGTCTCTCTTTCTTACAAAGTTACTCCCTTCAACATGTACAGATTTGCAATAATCTTCTCCGCTTTCATAAATACCAATGCTCCTTTAATCACTTTCATGATCTTGTTTTGAATCTCAAATCTAAAACCGAGATCATCCAGTTGTCCTACAAACAACAAATTCTTCTTCAAGCCCTCCACATGTTACACTTTTTCAATAGTTTGAGTTGTCCCATCATAAATCTTTAACTTGATGGTGCCTATATCGATGATCTTCGAAGTTTGATCATTATAGCTATACACAAATCCTCCAGAGATAGATTCATACTGATGGAACCATTCTTTTCGAGAGATCATATGAAAAGTAGCTGCTAAATCAAGAAGCCATATATTAACAAATCTTTTCTTACCTCCAATAGTCGTTGCTGCTTCATAGACCATTGTACCTCCATCATCTGAAGTATTTGCCGCATTTCCTTGAGGAATAGATTCTTTCTTATTCAGATTCCAACAATTCTTCTTCAGGTGCCCTTTTTTTTTACCATAATTGTAGCACTTGAAATTCTTCTTACTCCTGGATTTTTATCTACCATGACTATGATTACCATTTGGGCCATATTCTATTGATATTCCTCTCGTTAGTGCCAAGGCGTCTGCTTGTTGCGAATTTGCCAATCTGTCTTCCTTATTTTTGTGCCGATTTTATTCGTTTAGAATAGTAACTGCAATATTGTTGAAGATTAGATTGTCTGTATTGTTTGTTAAATTGATGACTAGTTGATCACATAAATCTACTAGATTTTAGAGTAGAAGTTTTGCACGTTCACTTATCTCTATTGTGTGTCTCAATGATGTGAGTTGGAAAAATAAAGTATTTAAAGTATTTAAGTGCTCTGTCACCGAAGTAGATTCCACCATACGTAAAGTGTATAGTTTCATTTTTAGAAAAATTTTGTTGTGGAGTAATTTGGCCTAGTATAATTTTATGAGGTGATCTCATATTTCCTTTGCACTCTTCTTTTCCTCTATACTGGATAATATTCTATAAGCTAAAGTTAAGTGAAGATTAACTACAGTATTCCCATCAATCTCGTTCCACTTTTCAATTATGGTTGTTCACTAATGGCCGTCAGACAATTATCTTTCCTCAAGATTACCTTTATCTTCAACTTTCAAAATGAGAAATTATTCCCATTAAACTTCTCAATCTAAAATTTTGCAGTCATTGCTTCTATCACGAACATAATTTAATTCTTACTATTTCATGCAAATAGTATCGTATATATGAATAGTACCTGTATGTACGAATAGTTTTGTATATGTGAATAGTACCATATGAGTATGCATGGATAGTATAGTACATGTGAATAGTACTATATATTTGAATTACCGTAACTGCATAGTTTAATGAAAAAATAAATGCATAAATAATTGTCATATTTTGAGGTTACTATTAACCAACTTTTATTGTGCTCACTTGAACTCCGAACGAATTGCACCAAAAATTCGTCATAATTTTCTCACCTCGCTCTGATATCACTTGGTGTGAAAATCGACCAGATTAGAACAGATTCACAACTAAATAAGACTGAAGGAATAGTAATGAACGCATAGATTTTAAGT
The DNA here is from genome assembly GCA_024752395.1 of Erythroxylum havanense. Taxonomy (NCBI): domain Eukaryota; kingdom Viridiplantae; phylum Streptophyta; class Magnoliopsida; order Malpighiales; family Erythroxylaceae; genus Erythroxylum; species Erythroxylum havanense. The sequence continues at coordinate 29,183,402 of JANTNU010000235.1, read as the reverse complement.
AGAAAACTTCTAAATTAAGGTAAAAACTATAGGCAAGAATAGAAGAATTGTACTACTGAGAAAACTGGAGAATTACAAAAAAAATTAGACCAAAAAATATATAGAATATTTTTTCTTTCTCTTTTTTTTTTTCCCTCTCACCTCACGTCCCTCTTCTTCTTCTAATTATGAAATTTTTTCATGCTACTCTATCTTTTTATAGGCAAGAGTGCTTTTGGTTTTATTAAGCATGCCTTTGGCTTTACTAAGCATGGTAGGCACCAGTTATTGTTGACAGTAAATGGGAAAAATGAACCCGTGCGGGAGCAAGTTAAAGCTATGGACTATGGAGGAACTAAAAGAAAAACTGTTGAGGATAAGCTTAAGAAAAATCTCATACATGACGTGAAATGAATAAGTCCAAAATTTTGTTGAAAATAAATCCAATTATATTTTTTAGAATAATAATTTCTTATTTATTTTTTTCTTACATTCCATTAGTATTTTTTTTTTTTTTGGGTGAAAAGAGGGGCATAGCCTAATGCATTAACAGAATAAAAAAGTTACATGGAAACTAATCGGGGTATGTTGGCCCCTATAATATCACCAAGAATTATGTACTCAAGCTCGTGAGGGCAAGTGGGCAAACAATGCACTCTCAAAGGATAACCTAGTGCAATATTGGCTAACCGATCCGCACATTGGTTAGCTTCTCGATAAATATGTTGCATCTCAACCTGCCAGTCTCTGCGTAATAAACCATAAATATCTCGAAATAACGCAGAATTCAGACTTCTTGGGCTTTTGCCTGAATTAAGCATGGATACAATTGTTAAAGAATCCACTTGTTTGTCTTAAGCCTGCCCGGCCATGTCTTCCTTCTTTAAACAAATGAACAACTCAATACCTCCTTTTTCTCTCGAGTCAAACATCATAACTAAGTTTTGGTAAGGCCAGAATGCTAAGCCTACCCACAAAGGTTTGCCCCACCCGAAGCCAATTTCATATATCGGGAAGCCAGTAACCTGTGCCTGTGATCTCTCCTCCATCATTTTCAAATGTGCTTCGCCGTTTTTGAAGATTTTTCATGACAAATTCTGTGTCCACCTTCCTTATTAATTTTCTCATTTCATTTATTACACTGCGACATCCATCATTGTCTTTGGCGTCAAGCACTGCTACATCTGGCTCATAAATGTAATTCCCGATACGCATATCTGAGAGAGGTGGGTTGATCCTTGTGCGCAAGTTCAAGACGTGTTTTACAGAGCAAACTCTATCATCATTGGCTATTAGTTGATTTGCTGCCTTGATCCTGCTGCAAGCAAAAGCTGTTGAGGTCTCAATTCGTGTTGGTTTTATCCGTTTATTATCAGCATATCTTTCTCTGAGAGCTTCTATACTAGATGCGTTAAACAAAAACTTCCTTGCGACAATACTACATTTATCATCTTTGACAAGCTCAAAGCAAGGGTCAAAAGATAAGTTAACCGGTGGATAGTGCTCGGCTGCGTCAAAGAGAGGAACGTCTATATTGCTATCCCCACGAGCCATAGCAGCCCAAGTTCTGAGAAATACAGCTCCTGATAAACCATCTGCAATCTTGTGTGATATACCAAACCCAAGGGCCATCCCACCACATTCCAAGTAAGTGACTTGTACAAAAACAATCACATTAGTAGGATCCGTAACATCGAATGGAAGCAAAATGTCAAGATCATGGCAGTATGGATCTTGGAGAATCTCGGTGAGGGTTACTTTGGCATTAGCTTCCACAAAAGGCACGCCCTCGTCGTTGCACTCTATGTGGGAGTTACCCACTACACGTCCTGCAAAAGGGTAAAAAAGCGTCAATGTCTGAGACAAGGATTTCTTAATCCTTTGGCACCTTTCTGTATTGGTGATGATACTGGAGTTTCTTGGGTAGAGGAGGAACCATGGAGTGAAAATTTGGACCATGATTTGATCAAGAGAAGAGAATTGGCAATGGCGAAAATTTGGACCATGATTTCACAATACTTTTGGATATCTTCTCCACAAGAAACTTCATTTTCTGTTTGGCAAAGAAGACTAGAAAGAGCTTTGGCTTTCAAATATGTCAGCTATTCTGTGCAACACCTAGATCGATGGGCTCGTCTTGACCCTATCTGCGTACACTGATCAGCGAATGATGTTTAAATACAAGTAGTGGCAATTTTGGTATGATATATCATTTTTTTTAGCTACATAAAGAGAAACGGAAAATAAAACTACACAAACAAAACAGCCCCTAATTAGCGTAGGGCTCTTCGGTATAAGGCGCCACTCTGGTCGTGTTGAAGTTGCTCCTGAATGGTCACCGGAGGCTCCTGTATGATATGCAACCCCGGAGGGACCGCCACTGCAAGGGAAGCCAACCGATCGGCGCACTGGTTCCCTTCACGATACACATGTTGGATATGCACCTCCCAATCTTGGTATAAAAGGCTGCATGTACCTGCCACCAAAAAAGGAGCATCAGTTAAAACCGTCCTGGACAAAGAGAGGATGTTGATAATCTCGAAGGAATCAATTTCGACAATGAGACGTCTGAAGCCGAGGGCCCATGCTTGGGTCAGACTCGAGTGAACTTCTCAAAGTTTTTCCGTAGTAGGCGATCCCCTCCCGATGTGGTGTAAGAAGCTGCCACACTACCTGCCTTGTCAGTCCCGAAAAAGTCCTCCAGCAATAGCAACGTCGGTATATGGGTTAACTACGCCATCAGAATTCAGTTTGACCCAATCTGGGGCCGGTTTGGTCCAACCGATGAGAGTGCCCATTGGTAGCCCGGGGTGTGGTATCACGCAGCTTTCCACCATTCTCGCTCGCTCGATCCACCCGACATAGTCTCGTACCACACGCGGGCCATTTATGGGCCACTCGAAACCAGCCTAAAAAATGCTCCGATTTCGCCAATGCCAAAGGAATCAGCATGCAACGCCAAAAAACATACTTCACTCAGCTTGGAATTCCTGACAGTGTTTCTGAAGATTTTGGGCCACCCACTTATCCACTGTTTGGTGGAAGAAATCCGAGTCCCTAGCAACCAAAGGGAATTGGCCCCAAAACGCTTTCACGCGCGGGCAATCCCGAATGTCGTGCAGGGTAGATTCTTCATGTCCACAAACGTGACAGTTGCTGTCTATAGTGAGCTAGTGAGCCAAGCGTTGTTGGTTAGTCAGGAGCTTGCCGGTGGCTAGAAGTCACAAGAAAGTGCGAATCCGTTGAGGCCTAGGCCATTTCCAGATAGTGGCCCATATACCAGTGTGAGCAACCGTAGAATGCCCTTCGATTAACTGGTAAGCTAAAGCCACCGTAAAGCGCCCATGACTATTTGAGTCCCAAATCAGTTGATCATCCCCGGTGTCTGCAATCGGAGTCCTGATCTCTGCGAGTTCCATGCAGAGTATGGAGGGTAAAAAGTGCTGGAATAGCGTCCACCGCCAGTTACCCGCTTCATCGGCCAAATTAGTGATAGTGGCATAAAGGAGGCTATCTGGGAGCGACGCTGTAGCCACTAACTGAAGGGGCCCCCAATTAGGAAGCCAATTGTCTAACCAGAAATGAGTGTGTTGCCCATTACCCAGTTTCCATCTCAAGCCTTGCCGAACGTATTGCCAGGTACCAGAGATGCCTTTCCAGGTGGTTGAGGCTCTGTTCTGGTCGATGGATGCAGGAAGGGGGTTGGGGCCTAAACGATATTTAGCCCGAATAAGTCTTACCCAAAGGGAGGTGAGCTGATTGATCAAGGCCCATCCTAATTTAGTCAGGAGGGCATCGTTAGAAGAGCAAATACGTTTGAGGCCCAGACCCCCTTTGGTTTTGGGTTTACAAACTGTATCTCAATTAACCAGATGAATTTTTTTCTGGTCGCCCGTGGCCCCCCAGAGAAATGCTCGCATGATGCGTTTCAGCTCATCACATAGAAGGCGCAGAAGCCACACAGTCTGCATCGTATAAATGGGAAGAGCTGAAAGGGCGGACTGTGTTAGAGTAACGCGCCCTGCCAGGGATAAACTTTTGGCTCGCCAGCTAGCAAGCTTTTTTTGAACACTATCAATAATGTACTGATACGTATGTCGCGTAGAGCATTCATGAAGGAGCAGAACCCCCAAATATTTCCCAAGATTGTGTGTGACAGGGATGTATAAATTTTGACTGAGGTGACGAGCAGTATGGGGGCCGACATTTCTGGAAAAATAAATGCGCGTTTTGGTCATATTCACCTTTTTTCCTGAGGCTTGGCAAAATACGTCCAAGGTTCGAGCAACGACTTGCGTCTGAGAGTCCAAAGCTTCAGCAAACAAAATAAGATCGTCTGCGAAAAAAAAAGGGAGATAGGAGGTCCTGTAGGGCTCAGCTTGATCAGCTTCCATTGCCCTTGACTAATTTCTTGGGTGATGAGTTGGCCCAGGCGCTCCAGGTATAGGACAAAAATGTACGGGTAAAGCAGATCACCTTGCCAAAGACCACGGGAGGATGGAAAGGATCGGTTAACGTACCCTGCCAGTCTACTTGCATAGTCACCGTCGTCACACACTACATAACAAGTGTGATGAACGGAACTGGAAAGCCAATAGCCTGGAGGGTGTTCTGGATAAAATCCCACCGAAGTTTGTCATAAGTTTTCTCCAGGTCCACGTTGATAGCAAAATATCCGGTTTTACCCGTCTTCTTTCGCATGGAATGAATGACCTCCTGGGCAATGATAATGTTATCAGTAATTTATCTGCCTAGAATAAAACTGCATTGGTTCTCCCCCACCAAGTAGTCCATGTGGCTTTTCATTCTGTTCACGAGAATTTTGGAAATGATCTTGTAAAGAACAGTGTAGAGGTTGATTGGCCGGAATTGAGTGATAAACTGAGGGGACAGGGTTTTTGGGAGTAGGACCAAGATAGTATGATTTAAATCCATATCCCATCTTTGTAAACTGAAAACCTCCCGGATGTACTCGACCACAGTTGGCCCAATCAAACCCCATTGCTTCTGGAAAAATAACGCATTGAAACTGTCGATGCCAGGGGCTTTATAAGGATTCATGTCAAAAACCGTTGTCTTGATCTCTAACTCGTGGAGGGTTTGAGCAAGCATATGAAGCTGAGCTTCCTATAGCCGTGGGAAGGTGTCAGCTATCGGAAATGGGGGCATAGGTCGGTCGTCGGTACAATAAAGCTGGGCCAAAAAAGACCGGGCCTCACGCCCCAATTGTGCAGGATCAGAGATCATGAGGCCCTCGAAATTCACAAGGCGCTCGATCCTCAGTTTCTTACGTCAAGGGAGAGTGAGGGTGTGATAGTATTTCTTATTCCTATCCCCATGGGAAAGCCAGTCACACCGGGTTTTCTGATGCCAAAAAATCTCCTCCTCGCATAGGACCTATAGCAGGTCTGTGCTCAGTTGGTCTTCCAAACGTAAAAGGTCATCCCGGTGCTCGTCTTTGAGGGTCCGTTGAATACCTTCCAAACGAGCAAGTAATCATTTTTTTTGGGAGAAAATATTGCCAAAGATGGTGTGGTTCCAATGCAAAAAATGATCCGAGAACTTGGCTAAAGCTTTCCTCATGGTCTCGCCCTCAGGAAGCCAATGCACAGCTACCACAGCCTCAAAATCAGGATGAGTTAACCACGCATTTTGGAACTTGAAACTCGGGGGACCTCAAAAGCTAGGAGATTGAGCCTCTAGATGGACCAACAACGGACGGTGATTGGATCCTAAAAACTGAAGGTGGTGAATTTTCGTGGGCGGAAAGGCGTGTAACCACGACGTTGACCCTAACACTCTATCGAGATGGGCGTGGACCCCACTGTGCCTCTAAGTGAATTTGGAACCCACATAGCCCAGGTAGTGAAGACCGCTCTCGTGCACCCAATATTTGAACTTTTTATTAACCACCCGCATGGATTGGACTCCCCCTCGCTTGTCGGACAGCTCTAGTTTAGCATTAAAATCGCCACTAATGAGCCAGGGACGATGAGTAGAATGACCGATCCAAGTCAGGAGGGGCCAGAGGATGTTTTAGGTTGGAATTTGAGGACTGACATAGACTGCAGTAAAATCGATCGAACCAGAAGCGTGCTTGATTGTAGTATGAAGGAACTGTTGGTGAGTTATTAGGATGGAGATATCATAAATGTTCTTCAATAATAGCCAGATTCCACTCAAAAAATCATCGGCTTCAACCCTAAATGAGTAATTGAAGCCTAGGTTGTGGATTACCGCGGTCGCCCGAGGGTCGCTGATTCTGGGTTCTAGTAGGACTAGGATGCCAGGAGTATAATGACGAAGATAATTGTGCAGGATTGTCCGAAAATGAGACCCCTGGCGCCCTGACAATTTCAAATGATAATGGACATAAATAAATAAAAAAGGCAAAGAGACGTTCCTACTCTAAGCGTGAGTAGGGGGTTACCTCCCAAGGGAGCGCCAGTAGGACCCTCCTCATGTTGAGTAACTTCGAACTCCGAATCCGAACTCGTATGTGCCTGGTCAACCCGGTCCCCCTCTCCCTCAGCTAGGTCTGGTGGGTCATTTGGATGTTAACCTGTAGTGTCCCCCAGGTCGGGCCAGGTCGCTTTGATCTCAACACCATCCGTCTATTGTTGGTTTTCGGCAATGCCCGGTGCGCTTACCTCAAGGATCTGGGGATCACAGATCATTTCCGTATGGGAGGAAAGATCGATGGCTAGATGTTGCTGCTATGGTGTGGGTTTTAACAGTACGGAGGATAGATTGGCGGACCCCGGCTCTGATCGGGCTGGCCCTCGAGAACTTTCCCCGATATATATCTGACCGGAGACTTTTTTTTGACTTCTTTGATTTTGGTGGGGGGACGTCGGGGTCCTGTAGTAGAAAATACGTGTCCACTAGCTACCTGCTTGCCCTTAACCATATAACTAGGCAAGTGAAATGCTCGCCCGAATCCAACTAAAGGATTGTTCCTTTGACCCTGGGAAAACGTCACCGTATCATCCAATTGGTTTTTTGTCAGTGACAAAGAAGAAAACCTAGAGCCCCTGCTGATCCCTTGCCCTGACTGCGTCCCATCAGAGTCTGTTTAGTCTGCTGGCGTCTTCTCTGGGATTTGTTTTGGATTAACGTCCATGGACCATAGCCGTTAGGAGTGGCTTCCTCCGTGTTACGTCGAGAACCTGCTGGCATCTGCTGCTCCCCCCACGGTCGGTGCCTAGAAACCGTAGCGTTGTGCCTCGCATCGACCGTAGCATCACCTTGGTTTGCCTGCTGCCTGGTGGGAAGCTCAGGCGCTGGAGTTCTGTGCGGGCATGCTTTCGCAATATGGTCGATCATCCCACAGGTAAAGCACAGCCACGACAACCCTTCATAAACGACCATCAAAGACATCCCATCAAGCTCCATTGAATGGCATAACAGTTTGCTTAGATCGACCTCTACTGCCACCCGTGCGTACTTGTCTTGTTGAACTTGAAGAGTAGTTTCATCAATCTTCATCGTATGGCCGACGATGTTACCCAAGGCTGCAAGTGTTGGGACCCGATCCGAGAACCAGATCCCAACCGGAAAAGCGAAACGAAAAATGAACGAGAACGAAAACGAAAGAACAGAATACGGAAACAAAGTACAAAGAGGAGACAAAAGCGAAAGCGAAAATAGTGAAACGAATCGAATAAGCGAATCAGATATGAATAGTGTAACGAATCAAAAGCAAATCAAATACAGAGACAAGCGCAAACAGATCCGACATATGATAACATCCATCTTAACAAACGAACGCATTTGAGACCTTAGACTTAAACTGTCCCAAAATCCGGTATAATTTTTTTTTCTTTCTTTTCCTTTTCTTATTCATTTTACTCAAAATTCATTCTTATATCCAAAACTCAACAATCATACATAATCTTATATATATCCATACAAATCTCAAATTACATTTTTTAATCCCAAATTTTATCAAACATTCGGCAGCATAACGGTTGCATTTATTCTAACCTAAACCTGCAAAGTGTTCAAAATACATTTCTAAAAACATATCCCAATCAATCATACAATCATCAAATCCACTGGACCCTCCATCCGGGATCTCAGCAGAAACAAACGCAATCTTAGTTCTAAACACTTCAATCATTCTTATACATAACCATAACCCATCATCATACACAACTCTAAATCCATAACTCAAACCTTATACACTTTCATTAACCAATACATATCTTAAATGCTTACTTACAAAGCCTTAAT
>JANTNU010000235.1:29047513-29065560 GCA_024752395.1 Erythroxylum havanense | reverse complement strand
ATGTAAAATATTTAAAAATTATTGTTATTTCATATTAATTGTCATTATTATTTATTATTAAGATTTTTGAAAGCATGATTGATGTAAACAGTAAACTAGTAAAGTATATAGTACAACTGTATAATATACCAATATGGACTATTTTGCAATTCTTAAAAATTTTAGGAACTATTTCATAAATTTAAAAAGTTTCTCGAAACGATATCCGATACTAATCAGTACCTGTATAGTTCTATTTCAGAGCTCAATTCGATATCGAACCTAATAAAGTATTCATAACATCGACTTTTTGCCTTCTTAGCAAGCCCCGTACGTATCATATCTATAAACACGCGAATGTTGGGAATAGTTGCAGCATGGATAATAGAATATATAGTTGGTTACTTACCATTGATGAATACGAGTATGAGATGGTAAATGTCATTTTCTACTTAGTCCAACCCGTTAGGTTACAAGCTGGAAATCATCAATTCTGATCCTCTTGTAGTGTCCCATACTCTTTCTGAAACAGCATTTCCTTGTAATACCAAGGTGCTTTCACTATTCATTGACCTACTCTAACCGTTAAAAAGAAAAGGACTGCAATGGAAATTAAAATTTAATGATGCTAAAGAGATGAGGTGACTTTGTAAAGCTAAGAAGCAGCAAAACCTGACTTCGGAAAAGAGACGAGTGTTTTGTATTAAAAATAGCTAAATCTGCATCCATGCGTATGTATTAAACTGGACCATAAGCCATGTCCCACAGATTTATTGATACCCAAACTGGCATTAATTAGACATTTAAAATGATATTACAAAAAGTAGCTCATCTCACCAGGAAAAATACTAAACATATTTTTTAATCACCACATCAATTAAGTGGGGCCAATATTATCCTCACATATTTATGGTTTCTTAAAGTAATGTTATGAATACCGTATTAGACATAGCACCGGATTGAGTTCTAGTACAGTACCGAATATCGTTTCGGATAATTTTTTTAATTTATAAAATAGCTCCTAAAATTTTTAAAATTTACAAAATAGTCTATTGGTATATTACAATTGTACTATATACTTAGCTAGTTTAGTATTTACATCAATTATGCTTTCAAAAGTTATAATAATAAATAATAATGATACTTAATATGAAATAACAACAATTTTTAAATATTTCACACATAAATAGTTACCACAATTAATATAAACAAAGACAATCATCATCATACAAATATAAAATTAAGAATAATACAAAGTGTTTAAAATATTATAATAACACAATTTCATCATTTTAATAAATTATATTACATCAAAAAATTCAAAACATTCAATAAAAAACAATAAATATCCTTAAACAATTTAGAAAAAGAGTTGATGACGAAGAAACAATCTAGTAAAAGTTAAACCTGAAAAAAAAACATTACAATTACATTACATATATAGAATTTAAAATAAACATCAAATACAAGTAAAATTAAAAGAAAAGGAAAAACAAAAACCTGGAATTCAATCGTCAATGGGAGGATATCCACTAAAACTGTACTAACCCCAGTGATCATTTGGTACAAAACATTCATCATTAAGAAGAGCTTCATCATCTTTATCATTCAAATTTAATGCACCAATTGACATGTCAATGCTTTCCCATCCAAGATTATCTTCCAAATCTAAATCATTCACATCAACCAAATTGAATTCTTCAGAAACCCAATCCGTCAAACGATCAATATTATCAATGACAATTGGATCGGTTGGACTACTTGTACTATTAAGACTCCTAGTAAACAATTAAATTTAATTATTAGAAAATTATAAGAAATTATATCGAAATTAATAATGATAATAATGAAAATAACATACCTTTTCCGAATCTTTAAATTGTGACGAACAAAAGCCAAGCCATTCAACATCTTATGCTTCAATCTATTCTTTTTTTTTTGAGTGGATGAATTCAAATGTGTTATAGTTTCGTTCACAGCCTGTTGCACTCACACATTGACTTAAAATCCGAATCGCAAACATTTTCAATTCTGAAACACCATTTTCGAATTGACCCCACCAAGAAACTGTAAGTTATAAGATAAGAAAAATAGTGTTATAAATAAAATAAAGTGATAATTAATTTTCTACAAATAAGAAATAGGAAATAACTAATACCTGAAGAAAGTTTTCCTCTTTTTCGAATAGCAATCGACATTCCAAAATCACTATAAGACAACTTGTAAAGCTCCATTTGTGAGTTTAAAAGATCTTGCATCACGTCAAATCTAACAATTGTTGTAATTGTTAAAAACATTTTTTTATTAACTTCAGCTTGTTTTGTAAGATCCAGTCTAAAATACACACTAGGATTCAAAAATGCCCGAGCTGCAAATAATAGAAAAAAAGTTATCTTTCCCTTCTCTCATTAATGATTAAGAGATATGGTGTGTATAATGAAGGCCTATTTTTCATATTAGCCTTGGTTACTTCTGTCGCTCTCTCCATGGCATCAAAAATATAATCCATTGTTGGCTTTCCTTTATTATCAGCCAACCGAAGCACCCTCACCAAAGACTCGCAAACTCGAATAACAAAATAATATTGCTATCAAAATTTTCTATCTTTCAGTATAATACTACAAACCTCCACTCCAGCATTAGACCTAGCATGCTGAGATGCAACCCACTTATCACTTGTAAACATTTGCCTTAACTCATTCTTCATCGAAACAAAAGACTAAAGTGATAAGAAATTTGTTGCAAATCTTGTTACAGTAAGACAACACAAATTCCTACCATTGGTAAATTCCCTTCTCATTAAATTCAAAGCCTATGCACGATTATAAATAAAGTTTGTTACCTTTTTAGCCTTTTGCACAGTCTCATCAATAATAAGAAAATTCTTAGGATCCCCTTTATTCTTCAGCATTAAGTCAATGCAATGTGCAACATAAGGAGTCCAAAAAAATAAATTATAGGTATTTTGTAACCTTTTTTCCTGTCGCTTTATAAGCAGAATCATTTTCAGTAATAAACTGAACAACGTTTTACAGCCCTACTTCATTCATAACTTCATCAAATATCCCAAACAAAGTCTCGGTATTTTTAATAAGGCCTGATGCATCAATAGATTTCAAAAATATATAGCTATTTGAAGAATAAACCAAAAAAATTCATAATAGGTTCTTGTCTCCTATTTATCCAACCATCACACATAATTGAACATCCGTAAGTACCCTAACTCACTCATCTTTCAGCAAAATAATTTATAATTTCAGAAACAACACAACTCAAAAGTTTACCTCTTAAGTCATCAATCAATGGCTCTTTGTATCCTGGACCATAAGAGGCTATTGCATCTATCATAGGTTGATAATAATAAGATTAAAAAAAGGAAGATTTTGATAAATACATTATCAAACCTAAGACATTCGTACAATAACTAATGTATGTTTTTACCAATTATGAGTTTGGCATAATCTAATGTATGTTTTTACCAATTATGAGTTTAGCATATTACATTTAACTATACTTGTCTTTTGGTAGCAAAAAAAATGTTGAATAAAATTTAGCGCAAATAATTGAACAAGATAAACCTCATTGAAAATGTTTATCATATTTAATTCGAAAAATGAAAAACTACATATCAATAGGTGTCACAAAAACTACATTGTTTTAAAATAAGATATTAAAGATAAATCAAATGAAGAATGAGGATAAGAATCTATATATGTATTCTTATCTACAAGACAACTCTTATCTATTAGGTTAGGTTTACAATGAAGAGTCTCTTATGGTAGAACATGATAGATTTAATTCATATGTATTTGGGAAAAGAATTTTATGATTGTATTATTCTTTGTCCACTAGGAAAATCTCTTGTGAAAACCCCTCTAAATGATAGTAAGTAAAAATATAAGTACTTGAGATTTATATTGCAAACTAAAAGGAATGAGACTCAATAATATGTTTGAAATGAATGAGACTCAATCTAATATATAGATCTTTACTTTTAAACTATCAAACAACATCATAGATGAAAGATTCAAATTGTGGATCTGATTCGATGACCTTCTAACCAGTATGATTGACAAAAATACATAATTAATGTTAATCTCAGATCAAAGTTTAATCCATCAACTAACCTGTATATGTATTGATATTTGCAAAGGGGGAACAAGAAGAAACTCAGTGGGATTAACTTTGCAATAGAGAGATGAAGAAGCCCGGTGGTAAGATGTGCTCGTTTCACTTATTGGTATCCTGAAAAACAACATCGATTCATCAGCTAATCCAGCCCGCGTGTCATCTTGCAATATGCTAGCTGTTAGACTATATATTACAAAGAAATCCTGATTATATTTGAGTCTCTTGATGCCTTACGTCTATCCATAAACTAGTGGAACTAGTTAGTAAATGCTAAAACAACTTTAATTCAAACTGTAAAGAAAGCATGCAAGGATAGAATAGAGCTACTTTTTATATACCAATGAGGAAAGATTGATAAAGATGGCTCTGATCAAATCAAACTAAATCTCCTAAGAGATCCATGATATGAGTGCTTCTCACACAAACTTTGACACTTGTTAGGTAATTATAGCGGAATTCAAGATCCTTAATTCCTTATACAAAAATCATATGTTAGCAACTAAATATCTTCATCAAGTAATTAACTTGACTGTGAGTCACTAATAAAAGAAAAAAAGAACAAGATTTTGACAATTTCTTCATATCTTTAACATAAAAGCCATTTAATATGTACAAGGCATTGATCAAACATAGTTGCTTAGCTCTTCATGTTAGATATCCAAACCCAACCCAGGACCATGAACACTGATCCCTATATAGCTTGCATTTCATCGAATACTTAAAAGGCAGAAACATGTGCCAGATTTATCCAAATTCACCTAAGGCAGAAACAGTGTTTTTGCTCTCTCTTTATCCTCTCTATCTCTACCCAGTGTCCTAGCCCAGCCCCAACATTATCTCTATTATTTAAAGGAAGAATGCCTATTGAAACCATTTTACTTGTTTGACAGAATGCCAAAGAGAGAAAACAAAACAGAAACCTTTCACGAATTCAACGAGTTAAAGGTTGGTTCGGGGAAGATAGAACCAACCCAGAAGAGGAAATTGGGAGACAAAAAATAAAACCCAACTGAGAAGATTCCATAGTTCAATGAGGGATAAAAACAACCACCCTTCAATTATAGTACAGGTAAGAGAAGCAAACAATGCAGAAGAAGAACAAATGAAAAACATGGGCAAATTGGATAAGAAAATCTTTTCTGGAGGTTCGTTGAGGAGGACCCACAGAAGAAATCATGGAGATGTGGGGAATGATGGAGTTTGTGACCCAAATTGGCTACCAATCTGTGAGCGGCAACCGGTACTTGTTGAAACCATAAATGGAGATGTGGGGAAGAATGACTTACCTCCACCAAAAGACAGAAGCACTCTGTTGGAGAAGACCAGCCACGCAAATGTCAACATCGAGAAAACAAAATAACGATAGAAAATGGCGCGAGAGAGAGGGAAAAGGCGACGTCGAGTTGGGGGTTATTAGGACTCGATCCGAGACCGAATCCCAACCGAAAAAGCAGAAACGGAATAAGTGTAGAACAAAGCGAGACGAATAACGAAAGAGGAAAATCAAATACAAAAGTCAAAGAAATCGAAATCGAATATGAATGTAATCGAAAAATATAATCGAAACGAATTGAAGGCGAATACGAATGGCATCGGAATCAAACCAATCAAACTGAAACAAATTCTGACATCTGTTGAAAAAAACAAAGCATAGAAAACTTATCGCGTTGGAAACCCTAAGACTAATCAATCCGAAATCGGTATAAAATTTTTTTTCTTTTCTTTTCTTCTCTATTTCTTATCTTGCATTTTTTGTACAAATCGCAAAATTCATACAGACATACATCTCCCAAAATTTCATCCTTTAATCAATTCTTCTTTTATTCTATTGCCATAAAACCAATTTTCTTATCGAAATTTGGGCAACATAACGGCTGCTTTTCGTAAAACCTAAAACCTGCAAGGGTTTAAAACACACTTCTTCTCAGCATACACAAACGCACTCCTATATCTAAAGCATTTCAATAAGCCTCAATCTTTAATCAAAATCATCCATATACAATCCAATCCATAACTTAATCCAATACATATGTCCAGAATTCATAATACATTCTCAAAATGAATACACAATAATTCTAAATTTCTTAACAATCCCTTAGCTAAACAAATATACCATATAAACACAAACAAACGAAAACCTTCATTTTCTTTCACCCAATCCTCTTCTCATCACCTGTGGATGGGAATTAAGGGGGTGAGCTTATTGCTCATGGATAATATATTTATGAATTGAAAGATAAGCGAAAACATTTGCAAAAACATTTTTCCATTTATTTCAAAATTTTCCCAGTATAAATTTTTTTGCAAATTTCTTCTTTCTCAATCATTTCAAAATCATTTCTAAATAAGTTCAATAACTTCACGGCTAAAAATCCACACTAGTATATTTCTCAAAATTTTCACATTTTTCACGTTTCATGAACAAAAATCCATATTTCTTAAACATTTTTCAAAATATACAATGCATCACACTTATAAACAAAACATAACACATCAAATGGTCTGGTTCGGTCCAAAACAGAACGTACTGCACATTCCCGCATAGCGGTCCTGTGCAGCCGTGAACGAAACGTACTACACATTTCCGTATCGCGATCCGGTGTAGCCGTGACTTATGGGAGTCCGAGATCAAAACTTCAATGCCACTAGCGGGCAGCCGGGAGAAGGCTATAAAAATAGACAAGTGCGCACTCGTCCCACTTATGGGACCTGACCAAACCCATATAACATATAATCGAAACGAAAATTCGGATTGCCCGAAGGCACTTTTCGAAAATCTTGATTTTCACACTTTTTCAAATCTCACATATCCACATATCACATCAATTCATATAACAATCATATTCAATTCATCAATTTAATCACATATAAATCAAATGCATAATAATTAACGCAATTTATTTCTTTCACATATAAATTAAACATATTCAAATTCATAAAGCAGCATTGTTCAAATTTTTCAAAAATTCAGAAACATGATTTTCATAAATCTTGCATTTTCTTAAAAACATTTCGAAAGTATTGAATTTAATCCTTCGAAAATCATAATTTTCAATCATTTTCATAAACAATAATTTCTTAAAATTTTGCTTCTTGATTTTTCAATAACACATGTTTAGCTTAAAATTCAATATATAAACATACTACCCACCTCAAATCGATGCCAGAAGCTTGTCCTTAGCTTCAATTTGACCATTGCTTCTTTCTTTCTTCCTATTTAAATTTCCCTAAATCAAATCACCCAAATTCAACCTCATAAATAACATAATCCTTAAAATTGAACTTATAAAACAATATTCCACATATAATCAAGCTATCTAAATCACAAATTTTTAAAATCCCCTAATTCACAAAATTGACCTAAACCAATTTACCCAAATTCAATATCATAAATCACACAATCTTTAAAATTGGTATCATATTTCACCAATCCATAATATTTTCCATGATTCCAAGCCAATAATTTTCAAAAACCCCAATCACAAAATTAGGCATAAACTCTAATTAATTTCCATACAAAATAAACATAACCTAAGGCATTAACATCAAAATTGACTTCATAAATCATATACCCATATCATTTCCCATGATTCTAAACCAAAAATCTTCCAAAATTCACAAATCAAAATTTCGGGTCTTACCTTATCCTTCACCATTTTCGGATATATCTTGGTTTGGAAGGAAACTTTCATCATCTTCCATCCTTTTTCCCTTGAATCAACTCGAAAATCATGCTTGAAAACCCAAAAATTCGAAAACCTAGCTTCACTTTCCTCTTTCACCCTCATCGGAATGCTCTCTCCTTTCCTCTCTTCTTCTTTTTCTTCTTTCATTTAACCAAGGTCGTGCTTCTCTTTATGCCAAACGACAGCCCCTTTTGTTTTATAATGTCATGTCATTTAATGACTGATAAAAGACCCTAAAGCCCTTACTTGTATGCCTTTAAAACTTAACACTTAAGTGATCTTCCAACAATATCCTTCCTAAAAACTGATACATTCATTCCTTACTTCGATCAGGTAAATGAAGCCATTTGATAAAACTTTCTTTTAGAGAAATGTTCCTCTATGTCTTACAAATCTATCACTTCAAGAATCAGATCGATTGGAGCTCTATAGCTCAAGATATCTCAAAAATACTGAAGTTTGTTCAGACCATTACAAAACCAAAACTGAACACTACACCTAACTTCAATCCAGAAATTGAAAGTCTTACAGGATAAATTGTTGATAAGCTCCATCAGATAAATTTTATATCCATGTCTCTAGTTTAATTTGCAAGAGGAATCAGATCGATCAGAGCTCTATAGCTCAAGATATCTCCAAAATATCGAACGATATTTAGACTTTTTCTACCGGTTAGCTCACTTAAATCTGGTCGGTCTTTCTCCATTTAATGTCAAAATCGATCTATTTGATATGGAAAGATATAAAAATGTATTAAGAATCCAACGCTTTAAAAATTGGGTCGATCGGAGATCGGACGAAGAAGTTATGGTCAAAAGAAGGAAGAGAGGTCGGTCGGTCGAAAATTGACCCCACGGCCGATCGACAAGCGCGTGGGTGCCTGCTCGCCCGATCGGGCGAGCTGCCGAGCACTGCACTAGCCCGAGAGGGCGCGCGCGGGTGATCGCCTGAGAGGGCGGCGTGCGGGCGAGCGGCCGAGCGATCGGCCACACGATCCTGACCTCCTAACTTCTAACCTTCATATCTTTTGACTCCGAACTCCAAATTTGACAAACTTGGTGTCTATGGAAAAATAAAAGATTGGTCTACGATTTTTATGAAGGACATAATACCATGTTCGGTCTCTAAAGAGGTCAAAAAGTCCCTCAAAAGTGACTGGTCGATCAGCTTCATATTAAACAACATCAGAACTTCCAAAAATCATAACTTTCTATTCCCTTATCCAAAATTTTCGTGCTTTATATCAATGAAAAGATAAAAACAAGCTCTACAATATTTATGGAGAACTCACAAACCAATTCATCCTCTAGCTAAGTCAATTTGTTAATCAAAGTTTCTACCCTGCTAGAACTCACCTAAACACTATCAAAACTTCAATCGATCATAACTTCTAGCTCCGATATCAAAAATTAGCATACTTTATGGCGTTAGAAAACAATCAACAGAAGCTACAAGTTTCATGAAGATCATTTTATCAAAATCCTTCCAGATCAACCCAAAAATATTCATGAAAATTTCAGCTTACAAATCACTTTCTGCTACAATTCATCCCAAACAAACTTCAGACTTACTATGTTCCAAACTCTCACACTTTCACTATTCGTTTCTCATCAATTTCCTTTAAGCACAATAACATCTATAACACAATACTTATACAAACAAAATCATTTAATTTTCATTTAATATTTCTAAATTCCACTCAAAGATCGGAGTCCAACACATTCCTTAAGCTTTCGAAAACTTTGCTCATAGGAATCATCCCACTCAAATTTCACTTGTTTTCGTGTTAACCTCGTCAATGGAGCAGCTATCGTGGAAAAATCTCTTACAAACTATCTGTAATAACTAGCCATACCTAAGAAACTTTGTATTTCGGTAACATTAGTAGATCTAGGCCAATTAGATAATGTTTTCACCTTATGAGGATCTACTTTACTCCCTTCTTTACTAGCTATATGACCTAAGAAACCAACTCTGTCGAGCCAGAACTTACACTTTGCCAACTTGGCATATGACTAATTATCTCTAACGATTTGTGACACCATTTCCAAGTTTTTTTCATGTTCTTTTGGCTCCTGGAATATACCAATATGTTATCAATGAAAATCACAAAAAATTTATTCAAATACAGCCTGAAGATTTTATTCATCAAATCTAGTGCATTTTTTAAAACAAAAGGAAGCACCAGGAACTCATAGTGTCCGTATCTAGTTCTAAAGGCAGTTTTCGGCACATCCTCTTTTCGGATCCTCAACTAATGATACCTGAATTTGAGATCAATCTTAGAGAAATGACTTGCTCCCTATAATTAATAAAACAGATCATGTAACATCCCATCCTCGATGGGAAGGGTAATTTGGTCAATTGAGTCAGCCTAGTAGGTTAAACTGCATAATTTGATATGTTCATTCATTTGGCCTCTAATTTTAGAGGAATGAGTCTTTTGGCACATGCACTTATAGGTACATGCATTCATGACAATTCCCGGCACTTATTTGTGAATATGATCTATTTTATAAATTCTGAAATAATTGTACTGAGAAATTAAAATTTGGAACTGTTTTAGAGGGATTGTCAATTGATTGTGACCTTAAGCAATCTTTCTGGATAATTCGGGAGAAAAAGTCCGAACCAGAAAATTTTTCGAGTGACGGACTAATTGACGATATAGTACTGAAATAATTGTCTAATGGCAATGGAAAAAAATTTGACTTAGGATTTTAGAAATTATTAGGTCGAGCCATTGAAATTTGGAGACGAATTGGACTGGAAATGATTTTGTAAAGAGGAAAGATTTTAAGAGAATTGAGGAAATTGCCATGTGGCAAGGTTTTAGGGATGAAGGCTTTTAGAGTATAAATGCCCTAAGTTTTCAAAATCCCCTCATTTTTGACAGAAAACTTGTTTCTTCACCTAGGTCATGATTCTTCTCCCTTTGATCGATTCTCCTTCTTCCTCCTTATGTGATTTTGTTGTCCTAGTGTTGCTTGCTTTTCCTTGTGCAAAGCTTAACTCTGAAACCCTTGAGAGATGAAGAATCGTGGGAGGAGAAGAGGGAGCCGTTGGTGTTTGTAATGTGGAGATTTTCGGGAGTTTAAGGATTTGAAAGCTCGATTTGGTAAGTAAACTGGTTATATATTGTTTATTTGTTAGTTAAATGCATTCTTGGGTTTAAATGTGAAAGATTGGGGTAGATGAGAGTGAGTTATGACTGGTTTTAAAGAGAGAAAGAGGTGAAAATTGGTCGGAGAAGAAGGTCGGAGACCTGCACGTCGCGGCGTGCCTGCGCTGCGACGCGGCGAGGAATTTTGTCCTCGACGTGGCAAATTAATGTTAATTCGTCGAGGCGAGCGAAGGAAAGGACGTCACGGCGAGCCCGAAAGGCTACGCCTCGGCGAGCTCCTTTCGACGTCACGGCGCATGTGCGTCGCGGCGAGCTGCTCCCACGCCGCGGCAAGCGTTCCTTGGCCGCGGCGAGGGACATTTTTCTGACTTGATGTAGTTTGGTTTTTGGGGCATATTTAATGATTTAGACCTCCAATTGAGGTGATGTTTGATTCGTTATGAACTAGAGAAACAATTGAGGTAAAGAAAGGAAGTTGAATTCAGATTTTTTTTTAAGATCTCACTTTGTGAATGAAAGTTGGGTTTAGATTGCTCTTACAACCTAAGGGTTGTTTCTTGGTCATTGGGGTATAATTGTGAGATTTCTGAATTTAAGGACATGCTATTGGGATTTTAGAAACTAAGCCTAAAGGGTGAATTTGGATCTAGAGGATAGTGGCACTAGTTTTGAGGTCTTTCTTAAGAATATCCTAGTGGGTATGACTTGGTAAATTGACTGAATGTTAGAATTGAAATTGGTGGAGTTCCGTAATACGCCATTGAAATGAAATGAGCCATTATTGATCAATTGAGTAAAAAGTTAGAATTTGACAAAGAATGTGGAATTTGGGAAATAGCGCCGAGAAGGTCATGAACATGCATCGTACATCATTGAATTATTCTGATTGTGCATTTAGTAATGAATGATCTTTTGACTATTCTAGAGGCACCGTTGGAACAACATTCCATGGATATTGCGGGGACTTCTAGGCAGTAACTCGGAAGTTACAGGTGAGTAACCTAATTGGTTTCTCAATCTTTGATTGTTAACTGTCCTGTGTTTTGAATGTTGTGGAAATGATGATCGTAAATGTGAATTGTTATGTGAGGTCCGAGGAATTGCGTGCCTTGACATTTATAGTATGAACTGTTTGTGAACATATGGGAATGTGAGACTTAGAAGAATATGAATGTTTTTGATAAAATGGGATCTGATTGCATGTGATTGTTTGTTATGCTTCCATGGGAGAAATTGCAAATTTATGGTAGTGTGAAATTGGAAATGATATGACTGTTCCATTAAATTTTTCTGATTGCATGTGATAAATGAATTCCATAATTGATTGATTAATAACGGTTGTGACTGGAGCTGCTACTGAGAGCTACAAGCTCGATTACTGAAAAAGAGCCTCGAGCTCAAAAGGGATTAGTGCATGCCCAGAGGGCTCTCCTATCCCTACTGACGCGTAGAAAGTTGTGCATACCCTGAGGGCTCTCCTACTTTCAAAGATGCGATTACTGTTTAATAAGCCCGAAAGGGAGAGATCAGAGCTATATGCTCAACGTTTAATGTGCCCGAAAAGGGACAGACGTGTTTGCATCCCTCGAGTAGGGGCGAAGCAAAACCGTGAGGGTGGCCACCACGCCAAAGCGGACAATATTGAAGGGTGGAAGTCCATTCCTTGAGGGCTCTCCTCCCCCTAAGATGCGTCTACTGAATACTGTTCACTATTTAAGCGCTTAGTCATAACTCAGAATAAAAATGTAAAATAATGGGAAAAGATTATGGGTGCAACTTTTATATGTATGGATTAAATTGTGAACTTGGGAAAAAAGATTTTAATGCCTCATAATTGCCTGATAATTGTTGTATGATGATATTGAATGTGTAATTGACTAAAACTGTGAATTGCTTGTGATATGCATGAATTGGGTGAACCATCGATGATGGTTTCTCATTGAGTTCGCAAACTCATCCAAAATTGCAACTATTTTTCAGGAATTGAAGAGTACCTCGTTAGACAAACGGGAGTAAGCCTACTGCATGCAAGTCAGAGTTTAAGGTTGGGATCAGTTCACGTCTACATTTGTATCATTATGTTATTGTGTAAATTTGTATTTCTGCAATTTTCGCAAAATAGTGCTTTTTTAGTTCAGTGGGTCCTAATTGACAATTATCGTATTTGTAATGTGATTTCTGAAAGTATTCAAGATGAGCATTGGGCCCAATTTGATTATGGATTTTTGTACATGGGATGGTTTAAATACTGTTGAGAGTCTTTATGACCGAAATTGTGTTCCGATTGAAAATGTTTTCGTATTATAGCGGGCCCAAATTGTTTACTGATTTCTGCACATTGTGACTGTTTTTAAAAATAAAAATGTCATACTGAATTTTCCAACTGTCTTGACTGCTCTAGCATACCACCCTCGTGAGGTCCAGGCTCGGATATCACCCTCGATGTCGAGTTTGGGTCTTGCAGGAGTGGGATGCTACAGATCATCAATCTAGGGAAGACGGTAATTATTCTTAATAGTTACTTTATTTAACTACCTCTAATCTATACATAACTATAAGGATCCATCTTTCTTCTTAAAAAATAATACTAGTGCACCCCACGGTAAACTACTGGGTGTAATAAACCCCTTATTAAGAAAATCTTGCAACTGCACCTTTAACTCTTTCAGTTCTATAGGTGTCACTCTATATGAAGTAATTGAGATAGGGTTTGTATTAGGAAGGAGTTCTATATTAAATTCTATTTCTCTTTCTAGTGGTAATCTAAGCAAATCTTCTAGAAACAAATTTGAAAAATCCCTTAGTATAGGGATCTGCCGTAACTCACTAATCTCCCTTCTGGTATCCCTAGCATGAGCTACATACCTTTGACATCCCTTTCTTGGAAGTCTTTGGGCCTGCATAGTTGATATTTTGTGAACAGGAAACCCAATTCTGTCACCTTGATATAACACTTCTATTTTTGGATCAAGCCTAAGTATATTTTTTTGGCATAACAATCGATTGTAGCATGGTGATTTGATAACCAATCCATACCCAAGATAATATCAAATTATAATACTGCCAACTCGATTAAATTTTCCATAAATTTTCTATCCTCTATTTCCACTGCACATGAGGGGTAAACATATTTCACCTCAATAGTTTCCCCTAAAGGTACAACTATGAACAGAGGGTCTTTCATTAATTCTCTCTTTATCTAGCTCTCTGGACAAACTCGGAACTATAAATGAATGAGTGGCACCCAAGTTAATTAGCACTTTAGAATTCTCATTCTGAATAAGGAATATACCTATATTAACATTGTTTTATCATCATAATTAAAGAAAAATCATATCTTTTGTCATAACAAAGCATAGACATTTTATGCAATTTAATTGAATATCAACAGGTTTGCATAGGATTACCTGTTACAACTGTATTAGAGGTATGTGCTTCTTGGGTATTTACAGTAAATACTCTCCCCTAACCTCTATTTACTAGGACTGGGGCTGGCATTTGCCCCGTATTGTGGGTGAAAGCTTAGCCTTGAGGTTTACCTCTACCAGCTGGGCCTCTATTAATAGTTTTGTCTATCTGCTCAGTTGTGAAATTAGGGGTGGAGCTATAACAATGTGAAATTAGGGGTGGAGCTATTAGTAGTTTTGTCTATCTGCTCAGTTAGGAAGTCTTTAATGAAGTGCCCTTATTGTCCACACCTATAACAACCTCTAAACCCGAGTCTATAGGGTCCGTGATGATTTTTTCCACAGACATTATAAGCAACTCTAGTCTGTGGCTATGCTGGAGGTTGCTTTGATCTATTCTTAGTTGGGTTATGTGTACCACTAGGTGTTGACAATATTGGTGCACTTGTATTTCTAACTTTGTCTTGACCCCCTCTCTGTAGTTCTGGAGGAGCAGACTGTACTTTTTGTTCTGTTTGATTCATCTGAGAGCTATCGCTTTCTCTATGGCCTCTACTGCTATGGCCTTTACCTTTTTTCTCCATTCTCTTTCTGCTCTCCCCTCTTTAAACTTTGTTTCCACTTGTTAAGTCTTATCAATTAACCTTGACAAATTGGGGAAGTTAATAGCTACAACAGCACCATATAAGGAAGGTATGAGTCTCAACTTGTATCTTTCCATTTTTGCAACTTCAGTAGGTAATATTGCTGTACCAAATTTATATAAGTGTAGAAATTCACTTACATAATCATCTACGCTCATACCAAAGTTTTTTCAGAGCCTTTCAAATTATAGGGCTCAATTATGTCTTTCATATGGAGAAATAAACTCATCAATTAATATTTGTTTAAAGATTTCCCAGGTCGGAGGATTCCCACTATATAATTGACCCTCAATATTCCTCTGGAACCATTCCCAGGCATTCTTTGTTAATTTAACCCCCACTAATTCTATGATTGGTGCATTAGAGCAAGTCAATCTCTGGACCATTTTCTCAGCATGACTAATAAACTCTTGGAGATCCTCATATCTCTCACCACCAAACTCAGGGGTTTGTAATTTCAAGAAATCATTGATACTTACCCCTTCATCATCTAAAGCTCGCCTAGGTAATCCTCTCGGCATTTGCACCAATTGTGGTGGTGCAGGAGAAACTTCAAGTACACCTTGAGCTCTTTCTCTCTCTCTTTCTCTAAGTATTCTTACTTTTTCTCTTAATTCTAGAACCTTTTGTCTTTCCCTTAAGGCTCGATTCTTTGCTTCTAAGGCTTCTATTTTTTATTGTAAGGTTCTATCATCTTCCCCGCGAGCAGTTGAGAGATCAGGTTCATTTTCTATTTTTGATCTCCTCCTAGCTTTGGGTGGAGATCGTTCTACTGGTTGTTCTTACTGTACGGATTCGACATCAAGTACTGTAGTTGGAATTTCCCTCCTTCTAGGATGACCTCGTCCTCATTAAGGAGGTGTTCTTCTTCTAAGAGGCATTTTTATTATAGAGAAAATTAAAATCATTTAGATACAATGATTCATCAAAGTAACATGCTATTGACATGATACAGATCCTATGCTCCATAGTGTCATGCTCATGAAATAATATCATATTCATGTATCATATCATATACATATATACATTTTATTCTCATTCACTATATCTTTTTTCAAAATTTTCTTAATCTTTATTTTTCCTGCACACATCCTTACTCTTATGAAACCTTTGGCTCTGATACCCTCTGGCACGACCTGCCTTTTGGACCGTGCTGGCACTAGGAAATGGTTAGACTTAATGCCACCAAAACCTGTAGTAAGCCCAACTTTTCTATATTATACTGAAAATCTGGTGTGACCTATTCATTTGTTTAATTAATTATTATATACCTGCTTAATAAGTTTGAATGAAGTAAGGATCTAAATCTATAATTCTAACATACATTATCCACTTATAATATGTCAATCTATGATCATCTCATATCATCAACTGACATCATTCTCAATAACATAGCATATCTATACATGTATCATGTACATATGATTATGACAAACCATGGAGTAGCTATCAGCATCTGCAATTAACATCATGCCAAAAAAATTACTTATCTATTTATCCAAGCGAGTCTCAAAAAGCTTAGATTTCTCTCTCGTACGATCTGCTAATCCCCTGAAATGATAATAGAGAGAGGTGAGCCTACAACACAACTCAGTGAGATATAAACATACTACCATGCTTGTGAGACTAGGTAACACAAGACTAGCTTCACAAGAATGGTCTGTGGCATTCTAGGCGACAATACAAGGTATCAATGAATAATAGGTAGAAATTTCAAATGCGGCAATCACATGAGTATCAATAATAAATCTCAATATGAATTCTTCTATTATAAAAATGAATCTGGTTTCTAAATTCTTTTCTGAGTTCTGGGTTATTTCTTTGGTAGAGTCCTACAGGATTTCTAATTATGAGCTTTCTCATTTTTGAGTTTTGATTTTTTTGAATTTCTTAGGAAGAGACAAAGGCATGTTAGTACAACGTATCTCCCATTTTCTGATTCTAGACAAGGTTGGCCTAACCCTACCCCTAGAGTCCTGCTCTCTCCTGGTAGGACCTGGATCTAGCCCATCACCAATAGGTTACGTATGTGCATATGGTCTGATAATATACTCCATCAGCTGGGTATCCTGTGAACTCATCAATCATGGCTAATAAGAAAAACATGATTCATCAAAGAATTGTAATTAATAGGTTCAACATAACAAGGGAACCAAAAGATGCAAAGATTCTGAATATCATCCTGTCAATCTAGCATACAACATGTTAGAATAAATCATATCAAATAAGCCATATAGATTTGAGAACAATTAAATAAGCCAAAAGATGAAAAAAAAAGAATTTCTACACAAGTATGGTAGCATGATTGTACTTACCTCGACTATCTCAGGGGTTCTGATCTCTTTTCTAATTTTCTTAAACTTGAGAGGTACTAGGTACGATTTCTAGTTCTATTCCTCTTCTGATTTCACAATCTATTGGGTAACATGTATAAAAATTACATATACCCGTATTAGTCATTCTTACATAAATCTCATTTCTTAACATATATCATTATAAATTTATATTTTCTTTTATAATGGTCAAATTGGTTTCAAGCCAAATTTCCCTTAAATTTAGGAGTCTTAGACTTCATTATGTCCAAACTTACCTCAGAATTTTGAGTACCTGATTCTTTATATCTTGATTAGCTTAATCATACTTGAACCTATTCAGTTTCACTGATTCATCTGCATAGGTCTCATTAGCGAAGGCTTAACTTTTTCTATATAGGTCCAATGCTTTTCAAAATTTCCATATATCTAGTTAACACATAAATTCACATTTTTTTATTTTATGACCATTTTCTAATTCGGTTATTAATGCTTCCAAATACCCCATTTACAGTCAGCCTTAATATTTTGTCACGAGTCCAATTGAGGTTATTCAAATTGCTATTTTTAATAGACTCATATGACTATCACATTTCAATCCTGCTGTTATTCTGAACTAGTTTCAATTCGGGACTTATTGTAAAAGATCTAGAAGGGGGGTTGAATAGATCTTAAAAATTTCTTTGAAAAATTTCTACAAGAAAATCAGAAGTTAAACACACAAAAATAATTTAGATAAACTTAATTGAAATAGTGTAGGGAAG
>JANTNU010000235.1:29034000-29044454 GCA_024752395.1 Erythroxylum havanense | reverse complement strand
TTAAATTTTCATGTTGATGAATATGCCTACATGAATGTATGTATATATATAGCAATATGGTTGACTGTGTGGTTCAATGCCAATAGCTATAAATATTTTAGTCACTGATCTGTGAAGCTCAACCTATTTTTTCCCACTCCTCAGGTGCAGATCAAGAAGATCGATAAATCCTTGCAAGGCATTTGGATCAATTACGAGAGAGTTAGCTTTTGTATTAAGTTAGTAGTTAGATTTTGGATAGCTTTGGTAGCATGTTGAACATTAAGCATCAAATGTGTTTTGTACTTGTGTTAAAGCATTGATGAAATGTCAATATGTGATTAAAGCTATAAATGAAAGCTTTGTATGAACTTCAGTTGATTTGAAAGGGAAATGAGACTTTGAAATGTTTCCTTTTTTATGATTGTGTATTTATCAAAGTTTGAATATGTTGATTGGGTATATTGTAAGTATTGAGAAATTCCAATTGTTGATTGTGTTAGATTAGTATTTGAATGTTTATGAGGTTGGGTTGCATTTGAAGGGTTAAAATTGGGGAGATTTTGAGTATATATGGTGTTAGGATTGAAGATGAATCCTTGGGAGATGAGATTCAATGATGTTTGATGTCTTTTAATGGGTTGGTAGTGGTTTGTGTGGTGTTGGAGA
Organism: Erythroxylum havanense; assembly: GCA_024752395.1. Lineage (NCBI taxonomy): Eukaryota > Viridiplantae > Streptophyta > Magnoliopsida > Malpighiales > Erythroxylaceae > Erythroxylum > Erythroxylum havanense. The sequence goes on along the minus strand of JANTNU010000235.1, from coordinate 29,043,806 downwards.
AGAGTTTGAGGTAAGGGAATGTTAGGAAGGGGTTTAGGAACCTTTGAAGGGGGCTTGGGAAGTGGAAAATTCATTTCAACCGAAAGTTACACAGTCTGCCCGTGTAGATTTACACGGGACGTGTAAATCTGGGCGCAGGAGGCACTTTCCACCCGAAGGTTACACGGGCTGTGTGATTTTTACATTGTCTGTGTAATTCGACCCTAATAAAGACAGAATTTGAAATTTTGGTCTTCATTAAAGTTGTATCCCTAGATGTCTACTTTCTAACCGTCTAAGAACAAAGTCAATTCGACATCTATAGTGAGAGTTATGACATTTGCGCCAAAGTATGTTCAGTAGGAATCAGGATATGAACATATCGGATTTGTTTGGCCATAACTCCTTCGTCCGACCTCCGAATGAGGCAATTCTTGAGGCATTAGATTCCTAACACGTTTTACTACCTCTCCATAAAAATTCTAAGAGTTACCATTTTGAAGAAGTCCATTGTGATTTTGTGATTTCGTTGTGTGGGCTCGCCTTTGTGGCTTGTATGTCATGCAAATGGAAATTTTTCTGTTTATCGATAAGGGTTATAGAGCTTGGAAGTCCGCTTATGTTTTTGTCTACGGTTCAATAGTTGGGCTTCAGAAACGGGGCCTAACAGGTTCAACATTGGTTCGGTTGAGATTACAACTTTAAGTTTTCCGAATGCCTCCTCACATGTACCCATCCAACACCATTCTTGCTTCTTCTTTAGCAAGTCTGTTAATGGTGCCGTTTTCTTGGAGTATCCTACTATGAACTGCCTGTAATAGTTCATTAGGTCAAGAAAACTCCACGATTCTCGTACTGTAGTAGGAGCCTGCCACTCAACTATTGCCTTCACTTTCTTAGGATCCATCCTGACCTGACCTTTGCTCACCACGTGACCCAAGAATCTGATCTCCAACTGGGTGAATTCACACTTCTCCATCTTCACATAGAGCTTGTGCTACCTCAGTCTTTCAAACACTCACCTCAAGTGTTCCACATGTTCCGCCATATTCACGCTATATATCACGATGTCGTCTAGATATAACACAACAAACTCATCCAAAACGTCGTATAGCACATCATTCATTAGGTTGCAAAATGTAACAGGGGCGTTAGTTAATCCAAACGACATAACTAAAAATTCATAGGATCCATACCGTGTTACGCACATTGCCTTTTGCTCATCACCCTCGATTATCCGTACTTGTCAATACCCACTTCGAAGATCCAACTTCGTGAACACCTTAGCCCTCGATAACCTATCCATCAAATCTTAAATCAAAGGTACCAGATACTTGTTTGTGATCGTTACCTTGTTCAATGCTGGATAGTCTATACACATCCTCAGTGTATCGTCTTGCTTCTTCTGAAACAATACCGGGGTGCCATACGGAGCTTTTGATGATTGGATGAACCCTACCTCCAACAACTCACCAAGTTGTTTCCAAAGTTCCGCCAATTCCATCAAGGACATCCGATATGGGGCACGTGCAGGTGGGATCACTCTAGGAACCAACTCGATCCTGTGATCTACCTCTCAACGAGGGGGAAGAGTTTTCGACAACTCTTTCGGCATCACATCCCGAAACTCCCTTAACAAACTTGCAACCTCATGAGGGACTTCTACCACATGATCTTCACTGATCTCCCACATGGCAGCAAGATCGATCTCCATGCCTTTCTTCAACCCTTTCTCAATACTCATAGCAGAAACATGTCCTACCGATGTTGTAGCCTTCATCGTTCCACCATCGAACCTACAACAATTCATGTAGAAGGAATTTTGTTCATTCATTAACATCATACCTCCCAAACTTGGGTACAACACCACCTTTGCTGCTTTAAGGAAATCGATCCCCAGTATCATCTCGAAATCCTCCAATGGTATGATGATGAAATTCATCTTGGCACGCCAACTTCCAATGCTCATTAGAACGTTGTAAGAAATTCCCGCAACTGCTTGTGCCTTAGCCGCAGGGGTTTTAATTTTCATCGAAGCCTTGGACACCCTTACACCCAACTTTTGAACCATTTTATCTCTTAGGAAACTGTGGGTTGCACCAGTATCCACCATTGCAGTCATGTCCTTTTCCCCAACTTGTATACCCACGTACATCAATTTTTCAAAGGGAACTGACTCAATACTAACTGCATTAGGCAAGGCAATCAGATTTAGCGCCACATCTTCCGAAGATTCACCATCTTCTTCGACAATCAGGGCATTCAGCTTCTCTTTCCTTGGGCATTCTCTGGCAAAGTGTGGACCGCCGCACAAGTAACAAGAAATTTTTCCCTTCTTCGAGGATGTCTCCTCTTTCTTCGAGCCCCCATTCTGCTTGCCCTTGCCTTTGAATTCTCCCTTTTTGGAATCCTTCTTCTTCTTTCCCTCGGTCCTCTCCTGTTGGGTGTGGGCTTTGCCCTTAGAAGAATTAGAGGAGCTCGCCTTAGAGTCTTTCGCCAGTCGAAAATCCACCAAGGCATCAACAACTGCGATTACACCAAACACATCCTTCACATTCTGCCTCCGTAACTCCATTTGAGCCCATGGTTGTAACCCGGATAGGAAATTGAAGAGCTTGTCCTCATCTGACATGTTCTCAATATCCAACATTAGAGAGCTAAAAGACTTAACATAATCTCTTACCGATCCATCTTGCTTAAGCCGCTTCAAGGCATCCCTCGTAAGCCAAGAAGTATTCATAGGAAAGAACTGATCCTTTAGCTCCTTCTTCATCTGCACCCACGTTTCTATGGGACCTCTACCCATGCTGATCTCCGCAGAGGTCCTCGTCCTTCACCAGAGCTTGGCATCCCCATTCAAGTACATGGTCGTCACATTGACCTTATCAACATCGGATACTCTAGCAGCTGCAAAGTACTGCTAAATATCCCACAAGAAGTTCTCCAACACCTTGGCATCCCGTACCTTCACAGATGAAAGTTATGGTGTGGTGCTTTCGGCCCGATCTCCGTCACTAGTTGCAACAGCACACCTTAGGATGGCAATCTCGAATTGAGCATCCTCCAATGTTTTCAACATATCTCCCATCTGTTCTTGCAACTGTTGGATCCGTGCCTCCATCATCTCGAACCGAGTATTGTGGGAAGTGACCTCTTCCTCCCCCTGAGGAATAGGACCAATGAGTGCCTCCACCCTCGACACCCGTTCTGTCAAGTTGCCCACTGCCATTCCGAACTATGACTCTGATACCAGTAGTTGCAAAGGTATTCTAGGAACTCAAACTTTCACCGAAGTTTCTCGCTCACACCCTTTACACGACAGTCTTGCTTAGATCCGTTAAAGCAAAGAATCAGTCTTTCCCTCACCCTCGAAGTATTTACCTCGCACACACTCAAAGAAACAATACTTAAAAGAAAAATAAGAACAAAGGCAACAAGAACGCACAAAGATACGATATAAAGCCAACTTTATATACTTTCCCTCAAAAGAATACAAAGAATGCTCTCTCTGATTGAATGAGAAAAGCAAGGCTCGAATGAGCTATATATAGGCATCCTAACTTGCCTTCCAAGTTACATTCAGAATCCTACTCAATTTGAACTGCCTAAGATCATGCTAGATCACGTCTATCCTTATCAGATTACATTATGTGGACTAATTAGACGGCACCCCCATCTAAATAGGACTCTAACTGATAAGATAAGATAACAACAAGATAGAGGTTGCATTTAACTCAGAAACTAACATCCTTTTCCTCGAAGAACTCTACTATCTTCAGACGTTCAATTCCAATGTAACTCTAACTCCCAGTTGTCGCCACATCATCCAAGATCTCCCCACGATCTCTATCCGTTGATGATGCAATGTGATCTCGTCGAAGCCCACTAGCACATTGGCCTGATCCAATGCTCCCACAATAAGTCCATTAGTCGTGATCCATTCATCCGAGCATGGGCTAAGTACTTAATCCATCAAGTCTTTAGCTTGGGTCGAGTCAATTTCTACAAGATCCGATGCTCTACCAAAATTCGCACTAAGTCTGATCCCACTCACCCGTATTTACCTTAGTATTTTCGCATGCCTCCCTCATGCGTGAATCTAGCTAACCTCTTGCCTAAGGCTCCTCATCAAGGTAGTTGAGAAGTGCTCCTCATAATATTCAATAGATTCTTCTTTCACCAATCTAAGCCTCTTACTAAAAAGTAAACTCATTTATAGGATTCTTTATCTGTATCCAATTTTAACAAAAAAATTGATCAATATTGGAATAAAATAATATCGATAAAAATATGTAAATTCCTAGCCTTACAAGAGGTAATTTCATAAGCACACAATATTCGATTACATTTAAAATATAATAAAAAGAACATAGCTAAATGATATTAAATAAATTATATTAGTAAAAACCAAAGCATAAAATTATTCAAAATCTAGCAAAGATACCATATAAATGGATAAGATATTCAATTTGGAGAAAAAATTGTAATAAAAAATATACCAAGACACCCCTTTTAAAATAATTAACAAATTGGCATTTTTTTTAGTAATAAAACTGAAAATATATTGATAGGGGAAAAACTTTAAATATTTAACAATGATATAATTGCAAATACTTAATAGTGATAGAATTGTAAATATTCAACGATGACATAATTGTAAATACTCAGTAATTACAGTAGTGCAAATACTAATTAATAGTATAATTATAAATATTTAACAGTGAAAAATTTGTAAATACTTAATAGCGGTAGAATTATAAATACTCAGTAGTAATAGAATTCTAAATACTTCATCTTTAATCTTCAAATGGTCATACAACTCATCGGCAACCTACGATCTTAGAAAATTTTTGTATCTCTTCCAAAAACTAAGTGATCCATGAAATCAATTTAAATAAAAAATATATCCAAAAAGGGGTCGAAGAATAAGAAACTTTTATCATGGATGAAACTTCGAAAAATTGAGATATTTCAACCCAAAAACAGATATGAACGCATGTATGAATGATACATGAAGTGTTTATACCCTTAAAAATAATATACTTCTTGTTAACAAAGATTTTTCCAGAATGGGTATAAAGGAAAAGGAAGAGGAAAATAAAAATAAGAAACAAAATATATTTTCAAAACTTATGTAAGATGATTATGATACCATTTTGGAATTTGGGTAACAAACAATAATATTAAATTGATAACATCAATATGCCTTAATTAATCAAAATAGGATTTCATAGTTTTAAAGCATGTACAAACAATAAGATTAAAGGAATATTTTCTTAAAATTATGAAAATTAATTGAATGTTATGATTCCTCAGCCTGTTGCAAGATAATAATCAACATAATGGAAAAGAAAAATTAGGAATTGTCATGATACCCAAAATTAATAGTACATAATAATACATCAATTAGATTACAATACATTTTATAGTGAGTCACTTTCTAGAACAGCCAAGATCAATCTCTTTGAATTTATAAACAGTACCATGATTCGCTTCCTGCAAGAGACTGGGGAAGTCCTTAATGCTTTCCTTCTTTTCTTATGATTTACCATCACAATTGATTTGGATAATGACAGTTTAGACCGTGACTTCCTCATTTCTGGATGGATTAGTGAGTATTATCGAGTTACTTTTTCTCTTTAGATTTATGTCTACAGTTACTGCCAATTTGACTTGTGACTTCGCAAGGACAGGTGCTCTATATTGCACTTTAAGCATAGTTTATCTCACCATCCTTTTGGATTCTACTTCTCTTCAAGCTTTCTTGAGTCTCATTCCCCCACTGATATTGATGCAAAAAGGTGCACTTCACTTTTCCATATTATATATGTGCACCTTTAAGTTCAAATAAAGTGGCTCATGCTATAGATGTCCCAAGATAGTCAACGATACAAAAGTTAATAATTTTCCTTTCATCCTTTGTATTCGAATGACACGTGACAACTTACATCCTTCCAAGCTTATGATGTAATGGAATTAACGAATTACAACCTAGATCGAACCTTAAAATTGCATTTTTTTTCTTCCAATTTTGTTTGAAGTTGATTTTGATTCCTTGTCTAAATCTTTTGCCAAGTTTATATTTTCATTTTGTAAAACCTTCCCTTAACCGATTGATGATAAGTGTTTAGATTGACACCACATTGTCGCATGCTAGGTAGATTATCTAATTTCCGAAATATTAGTTCGATCATATGATTTCATATGTTTGAGATTGAGAAATCTTTATGTGTAAATAAATCTACCATAATTGGAAAGAATTGCATATAAACCTAAAGATAGATTGACATAAATCCTCTATATTAGGGTTAAATCTAATAGTAAAATTAACAAGTCAATAATTGAATCTTAGGGATTTTAATTGGAAAGAAATTTCAATTAATCAATTGAGAGTTAGTTGCTAATATTCTTGAGAAAGATATTAATATAAGATATGAATTTTTATGGTCCAATAATCAACAGTTTAATTGCATGATAAAGGGCTAGTATTTAAGAATTATTAGGGAGATTCATCACCTAGGTACTATTTATTTGATATTGAATTTTTTTAGTATTTTCCTTTCTCTTAGTTGATTACTTTGTCAATCTTAGTTTAGTTTGCATAGTTTAATTTTAATTAAATCTGCAACCTGATTTGACAGCTAGATAATAGAAAAATGGTTAATATTAGTACTTACAATCCTCGTGAAATCAACCTGTATTTACCAATTATAATTAAATTTATACCGTGCACTTGCAGCTAAAAATGATAAATCTTTATAAGCACAAAAATCATCAGTAATCTATTGTACTTGTCCGTAAAAGAAGCAAAAAAAATTGGGGAGATGAAATTGAGAACAATATAGCCCTACTAAAACTTATCGAGGATTTGATCCTTAATAAGTTATTTTTTTTGTTTATGGTGTCTTTTAATTAGCCTAAATACTTTTGTTTATAATAGTTACCCTATAGTTTTTTCTCTCAATTTTTTTTATTTATTTACTTAGTTTTATTTTTTATTTTTGATTATTTACTTTATTTTTATTTATGCACTTACTTTTAACCATTTTTAAAAACTGTTTATAGGATAATCAAACTTCTAAAAAATGACAATTGAAATTTGAAAAGAAACATTTTTATTAACCTTTTATTAGGTTCTCTTTACTCATCACCATTTGGGCATTTGTACAACAAACATATAAAAAAATCTACATAAGTGTCAATAAATAAGAAAATAAAATTTAGTTCATTTTTAAGTTTAGTCTTATAACACTTAGACATTGAGTGTATAATTCAATTAATGAAAAAGTCCATTTGGTTTGAACTCTTAAATACTAAGGTCTAAATGGATTTTTTTAAAATTAAAATTATGTCACTTCAAAAGGTCATTCCAAAGTTTTTGTGCACTATTGTAATTCTGCACTTTTTTTTATCACTGTTGGTAATAAATGAAGCATTAACTTGCAATGTACAAGTCTTTGCATTTTTAGCTTCTTTATAGGATCAGTTTCAAGGTCATATTCATCATCTATAACACCACAACAGTCATAGAATTCAAGAAGAGCTCGCATCTGGAGTTTCTAGATGGCAAAGTCTTCTTTATCAGGAAAAACATTCATTTCTTTGCCTACCATGATTTATGTAATGTAAAGAGACTTAAAGAATGTACTCACTAACTGTTCTTGAATGTATCTGATGTTGTACTTACTGAATGATCTTGAATGATTCTTGATGCTTCTTTACTACTTGAAGTGTCCAAAAATTGTCCTAGGAGGTCTTGATGGTCTGATACCACTTTCTGTTGGGTTTTCTACTACTTTATTGTTGTTCTTTAATACAAAAACTTGAATATACTATTATTTGAAAAATAGAGCTTGAAAAACTTGGTTGTTTTGCAGATGTAAACATTTGCAGAAAATATAAAAAAGATAAATTTACTTAGTTCGATAGTCAAGAACTATCTTCATCCAAGGTTCCCACTTATGATGGTGAAGATTTTCACTAAATGAAGAAGAAAAATAAAGAACAAGTACAGAGATTTGAGTGTTTTATGGAACACCTATAGCAAGAATCCCTAAAGCTCACTAGTACCCAAAATGTTACTCTAGCACTCTCTGAATTTTTTTTCTCAATGTTTTCTCACTCTCTCAACTAGTGAATACAACGAAAATTGCAAGATTGAATTTCTGCGTATGTCTCTGATTTGATGCTTGTGTTTTCTTTTTATATAGCTGAAGATGAAGACCTTCGGTGAAGACTTGGATGAGTCTGCTCTCCTCATTTGCCTTTCACGTGATTCATTAAATGAATCCCTCTATGCTGTGCGTTTTTGCATCTGTCTATTTTACTTGCTTCAGAAGCCACTACTGCTTTATGCATTTTGAATAAGTGATGCTGTGTTTTGATTGTAGCCTTTGATCTGCGTATCACGTTATTTATTGCTGCGTTTTGGTGTGCTTCTAGGCATGTAAGACGACTGTGTATTAAGACAATGCTTTATACTTAAGCTTTAGAGGTGTATGTCATGTGATAGTGTCTGATGTCAGTCACTTTGAAAAGTCTTTCAACTGAAGTTTCGAGAATGTTTTCCCTCTTCTTTCTTTGACATTTCAGACACCTGCATCATCTTTTTTTCTTCGATTCTTCTTGTCTTTTTGGTTGGTTCTGGGTATAGATTTATGGATAATAACGTGATTACCATCACACTTGCCTTAACCGATATATGATAAGTGTTTAGATTGATACCACATTCTCGCATGCTAGGTAGATTATCTAATTTCCAAAATATTAGTCCTTCATATGATTCAATATGATTGAGATTGAGAAATCCTTTTGTGTAAATCAATCTACCATAATTGGAAAGAGTTGTATGTAAACCTAAAGATAGATCGATATAAATCCTCTGCATTAGGGTCAAACTTAATAGTGAAATTTACAAGTTAATAGTGTAATCTTAAGAATTTTAACTAGACAGAGATTTCAATTAATCAATTGAGAGTTAGTTGCTAATATTCTTGAGAAAGATGTTAATATAAGATTTGAATTTTCACGGTCCAATAATTAATAGTTTAATTACATGATAAAGAGTTAGTATTTAAGAATTATTAGGGAGATTCATCACCTAGGCACTCTTTCTTTGATATTGAATTTTCATAGTATTTTCTTTTGTTAGAGTTCATTACTTTGCCAATCTTAGTTTAATTTTATTAGTTTAATTTTTAATTAAATCCACAATTTGATTCGACAGCTTGATAATAGGAAAATAGTTAATCCTAGTACTTACAATCCTCGTAGGATCGACCTATATTTGCCAATTATAACTACAGTTATACTATGCATTTGCAGCTAAAAATGATAAATCTTTATAAGCATAAAAATCATCAGTAATCTATTGTACTTAAGAGTTGTAAGAGCAGTAAAAAAATTTGGGGAGATGAAATTAGGAACAATATAGTCCTACTAAAACTTATCAAAGATTTGACCCTTAATAAGAAACTTTTTCAAATTAGTACGAATAGAGAAACCCTACATAATGAGGTTCTTCTCTTTTAATATGTCTTTTAAACCTTTTCTTTTGTTTTTGATGCCTTTTAATTAGCCTAAATACTTTTGTTTATAACACTTATCCTATAGTTTTTTTCTCTTAATTTCTTGTTTATTTATTTAATTAATTTTATTTTTAAATATTTATTATTTATTATTTACTTTATTTTTTATGCAGTTACTTTTAACCATTTTTAAAAACTTTTTTATAGGAAAACCAAACTTCTAAAAAAACGACAATTGAAATTTGAAAAGAAATATTTTTATTAACCTTTTATTAGGTTCTCTTTACTCATCACCATTTG
>JANTNU010000235.1:28783926-28802409 GCA_024752395.1 Erythroxylum havanense | reverse complement strand
CAGTCAGTTCCAATTTACAATTAAATACCGGAAAATCATGAATGCATGTACCTATGAATAAATAAATGCATATGCAATAAACCTGTTCCTCTATGATTAGAGGCCAGTAACATGCTCAATCAGTAAATGCAGTGAAACCTATCAGTATGACCCAATATTACCATAATGCCATTTCTAACAGTAACGGGATGTTACATGTTAAGCTCTAAATGAATCATATTTATCATTGTTGTAAGTTGTGGCTCTAATAAATTTGTTATCTTTTCCTTCTTTAAGCTTCTTTGAGTTGATTTAAATTTATTGTTACCATCTTCATGATTCTTATCGTAATTCGACTTCTTATTTTACTTAAGCCTACATTTGAAAGAATGTTTTTCCTCCCTCAAAGCTACTATTGTGCTCATCAAACTCTCTAATCTCTAATAATAACTTTATAATGTTGAATCCTTAAAAATGAGACCCACTTTGATCAACTAAAGCTTTTGCTTAAAAAGATAACAATCCACTAGACTTATACATATCATTGAAGCAAATGTTAGGATCTTCTCATACTTATCATTGAATACTTCCCTATAGACCTTAATTGACACTTTGTATTAGAGAAGTGCTATAAAGGCAATCATCTATAGCACTTATTGTACAAATTTTTTGATTAATAAAAAGGTTTTTTCGTTAATTTGATGTTCATGTTCTTTATGAATTGAAAGTGATCATAAATCGAATTACTGAATTCCTTGATACATTACATAGTATGAATGAAATCATGATAAGATCATGATAATGAGATTCCTATCATGTATAATTATGTTAGTATCTAAATTACCTCTAGTCATATGATTAATGAGGCAAGACATTATTTAGATAGGCTAGCACATATTATACTCCTTCATTAGATTAAGCAGTGGATCTCATAAGATGAAAGTATGAGTTATCTAGAGTTAACATGTGGATGCTTGCTAAGAGTAATAAGTGCATTGGATGACTTACCATGAGACAATAATATGGATAATCTATTCTAATGTCAATGATAATCTTATCATAGCAATGATGTAAATATCCTTAGACTTTAGGTGCTTAAGAATATCTTGGATACTAATCCTGTACTTTAGCTCCATTCCTCATTGACTCTTAGAGGTTACTCATAAGGTGGTGATTGGGTATAGTTTAAGGTATTTGAAGTTAACTGAACCAATTGGGGTATGGATGGTGAAAGGATGAATTACACGGGAACATTATCTATGGAAGGGTTCGTAGTCAAACCACTAACTTTCCAGTCAATTGGGGGTCATGATGTATTGCTAGATATCGCTTATGACTTGCTTGAATTAAGTGTTAATTCAAATGACTAACATAACCAGGAACTTAATGGATCACACGTATTGAAGATGCGAAAAATGAGTAAAATGGTTTTGGATAGGGAATCAAAATATGAAAGATGCATGACTAAGCTACACAAGTGTGGTAGTTTAGGATCATTTGATTGTGAATCATATGACACATGTGAATCTTGCTTATTATGTAAGATGACAAAATTATTCTTTAATAAGTAAGATGACAAAATTACACTTTAAAGAAGTAATGAAAGTTTCATGCTAAATTAAGTGGGATTAAAAACCACTTAATTCCCACTAACTCTCCATTGATGTTAAGGGTTAAAGGAAGGTCAAAGGGTGTAAGAAACATCAATTTTCGTGCAAGTTTTATGTAAAAACAAGAGACTTTTTGGTGAAGTGTTAATCATCTTATCTTACTCTCTACAAATACTCTCTTAAAGAATACATCATAAAGCTAACACTTTATGTGTGTTCTAGCCATTCTTCCTAAAAGGTTTCGGGCTTCGTTCTTTGTGTAGATATCATTAGAGACATTCTCCTTAGATCGTCGTGGTTTACGATAACCCGAAGAGGTGAAGACAACAAAGAACGAAGGAGATTGTAAGGTACACATCTTAAGTTCATGATTTGTTAAAATTAAATCTAATGGCACTTGAAAGTTCTTGGATTTTTAGGTTTTGTTTATATTTCCACTGTTGTTTTCTATTTTTGATGCATGTGATGCAAGATCAAAACCCAACACTTTGAATGTGAGCAAGTCTAATGTTATCCTAAGTAACAAACTATTAAGATGCTTGATATAAAATACCTAGAATGAGGATGCAATTAAGTTCCTATGTTTTTTAAAAACTTGACATAAAAATCATCCAGTGTAAACTTCATACCATACCTAGCTATTATCATAAATGCTTATCTTCCCAAGCCAAAAAAACATGCTTTCTTATGAGTCTATAGTTTTCTAATCATTATAGATATATAATGTTAAAATCTAATCTTATATCGCTTGGGTAATTTGTTATTATAAGAATAGATGCATATGTAGTAGCAACAACTAGAAGGAATCCCACCTTGAATTTGAACTTGCATTTCTAAGCTCAAAGTCTTTCATAAGGAAAGGGACAGACAAGATTTGACAGCCAATCATTATTAGTACTAAGATCCATATTATTGACAATGATAGGTTTTTGTCTTGCTAACCTTGACTCGATGTTAGATTCCATTTTATACTTGACAATACAAATCTCCACTGGATTAACCAGTATGTGAAAACATTATCTTGAAAGAAACAAACCAAGGGTACATTACTATATGAAGATGACAGATATTCACATAACAACATTTGATTAAACAAAATTGCTTGAAATTTGGGAGGACCACATCCTATGGACATAAAATCCTTGAAAATTTTGAATCATCATAGCTTCAACTCAAACACCTAAGCTCAAAATTCAATTATAGATCTATTATTAAAGCCTAATCACCCTGATTTTAGTTCAATAACCTACAGTCTAAAACTTAATTTGAAAAAAATAAGGTTTAAATTGTAGGCTCACCGTTGGTGAATAAAAAGACAATATGCCAAGAGATTGTCTGACAAGTTGATAAAAAAAGAAGAAGAGATAATAGATCTATAATTAAAATGGCATATATAATGTAAGCTACCAAGCTCTTAGACACATGCCTAAAATTTAGTTAAAACAATCTTACAAAATTGACTATTTGTCCCTTTGTTAGACGTGTTCCAGAAATGTCTGCAATCGAATAAATAACTTTACGAACGAATGGATTGGATCGAATTGAAAAATGGAAAGATTTGTACAAGTTATATCTTTCGTCACCACTTTGTGGAAAACCATTAGGTATGAATATGTTACATACCTGTGACTCGATTGGTGTAATAGACTTCAGCTAAAAATCCTAGAGACCAATATCTATTGAATGACCCAATAAATTAAGAAAATTTCAATATTATATTTGATGGAGAAGTGATAGCATCATATGGACCTACTATTTACTATAAAAGTAATGACAATTATAACGCCACGCTTTTCTAACTCATTCTCTTGTATTAAATATTATATATATATATTTTTAATATTATTAACTTGACAGTTGATGAAACATCAAAAAAATTAATTCAAGACTTGGTTATATAAATTTGTTAAAAAAAAGAACTTGCAAGTTAGACCTAAATTATAGTCCAACCCATTATATTATATTTAATTTCAAATGCTTGAACTTAGATCCAAAATTGAAGAATTTGGAGAGCCACCAAGATTTTATACATAACCATGCTACTTTATCTTTAATATCAGCGACGTTAATAAAAATAATTATGCATGTAATTGTCAAGCTGTGGAAACAAGATCTTCTTGAGAAACAACTATCGAAGTTAAGCACTAGTGCTTCTCCAGGATTATGTATTCAAATAAGAACAACAACATAGTACATTGCTCAAATTCAGAAGTGTTGCACCCATTATTGATTCTCACGTACTCTCTCTAATTTATAATAAGAGTCGTTTTAGATACATTTTAATTATTTAAAATAAGTATCATTTTTTACTTTGTATGCATGTTTATAACTTTTCTTTCAAAATTAACTTTTCATTTCTCTATCGTCTTAATTATACAGATCACAATTTCAAGGCAATTTCTCTAACATGTTGATTACCGAGGTAATTTTATAGGAGTATTAATAAAGTATATCTATAATTTTATTAGCTTTCTTAATAAGCGTGTATTTTTTAAAACGACTCTTATTAATCAGAGGAAATATCTACTACATTGATTTAAATTGATTACATAAACTGGAATTAAGGCCTAGCAGATTGCTAGTAACCGCTAAAAACTAAAAACTAAAAACTACAAAACAGCTACCAACCGCATAACTTTTATCGTGGTTTGTCCACTTTTATTTAAAAAAAGGCCTATATTTTGTTTTCGCCTTAAAACTTATGTTGTAACAGACAAAAGCCTTTGGCCATGTTAAAGAAAATGCTTCACCAACTGTCAATAACCATAACTACGGTACTGTAACTGCGTTTGGTCATAACCATTTGCAAAATCTCCTCCTCCTCGAAATGGCCCATCTTCTTCCTCATGCAATCCATCAAACTGCTACAAGGACAAGATACCAGTACTCCATGAGACTTTGACTCATTTAAAGTACCTAACTTTTGCAGAACGTAAAGACAAACTGAAAACAAATGATACCCAGAGCTCATCTTCGTCTTCATCCCTGACAAAACATGCAGCCTTGGGAATCTCACCAGCCTCGTCATTGCGTGCGAATCTTCCACGTATTCGTGGTCGGTTGTCGGCTAGTGTTTTACGACATGCATACTTGAATCAACAGAAACATAAAGCATAAGCCCATTAACATCAGTGATGTTATTATACTCGTGAAAATATTGGCTTCTTGAAAGAGTCCATATATATGTTAAATACACAATTGAAATATTCTTGGTCTGGAAAAGGCAAGTTTTGTTGTTTAACATTAGGTTTATTACCTTGATTGTCTTTGTGAAGTTTCTTTGGCTGCGCTTGGCTCTGTACTTTGAAATCCTCTCCTTCCTCTCGTCAGCACTATAGCGCCCTACTTTGAAGTTTGCTTCTTCGATTAAGGACGTCTCTGTAGCTGAGGGGCTTGAAAAGGACCTCTGTGTTGGGTGTGCTGTTTTAATATTCTAAAACAAAACAGGAAAGATGCCCTTTTGTAAGTTATGTGGGTGATGTGTAACAGGACAAAAACAAGGGACTGAAGAGAGAGTAATCAGAGATTGACGCAACCTTCAAATCTCCAGTACTGCAAACCCTCCTGAGGTCGCTTATAAGAAAGCTGTTTTCAGGTGAGCTGAGGCCTTGATTTTCATAACTTGAAGACTCCAAGAGAGTATCAAAGTGAGGTTGATAGACAAAGCTGGGTTTGCTATCAAAAGAATTGCTGCTGTAGCTTCTTTGCATCACTTTTGCCACATTTTCTGAACCACTATAACTGTTAGGCACAAAGAACCGGTAGTTACAAGAAAGATCAGAGCCCAATTCAGTTTTCACCTCCAGAGCATCCAATCCAGGGAAATCATAGTACCCGTTTGTTAAATTAGAAGTGTCAACAAAATCTGAACCATTTGCCAGAGGCTGCATATTGGTTGTCTGGTAAAGAGTCAAATTCTTCAGTTGGTGAGTTGGAGGTGAAGATGAGAGGATATTTGCGCTAAAACTGTCTACAGAGTTGGAATTGAGAACTGGGTTTTGAGTGTCTTGGTTGTTTGAAAGGTGTTGGAAGATGTCAATGGCAGAGTCATGAAAGGGAGAGAACGGCTCAGGGAAGAGGATGTCTGCATCATTGGAGACCATTTCTGGGGTAGAATGTTGGTAGAAAGAGCCATCAAAAACAAAGGGATGAGAAGACATTTGACTAAGCTGAAATCTTAAAACTGACGAAACCTGAGAAGAGTTTTTGTAGTGTGCTGATACCCTCTCTATTGATGATATTTGTTTGTCTCTATATTGAGAATGGAATGAGCAGAAACCAGTACAACTCAGACTTGGGCTCTCATTTGTTTAATCAAGTTTGACAGTTCCATAGCAACAAGGGAAACAAATGCCAAACAACTCTCTCTTTCTCAAAAGAGTCAAGATGTAGTCTTTGAGAGTTGAGAGAGAACACACTTGGAGCTAGTCCACTTCAGCTGCCAAGGCTATAAAAAGGACTCAAATTTTCACATTTTCCCCTTTTTCTTTTCCTAATTGAGCAGACCGCCCCAACATCTTTTGGAATTTTTCAAGTTGACCCATCCCATCTCCAAGACTAGTCAATTGTAAATAACGTGTAAAGGTATTTATATATTTAATTTATTTTTCCAACTGCGAAAATGAGTTGTCCCCGTTGAAGTCGTCGTCTCCTCTCGGGTACTTCGCCATTGAAGTCAGCCTCTTCCCTACACCTACAAAGGAAAATCAGCGAAATTAGGATTTTGGGTCTTGTTGGCAAGAGCTTTTACCCTGTGAAACCAGGGTTGAATTCCTTGAAAAGCTTTGTTTGTGTTTAAAAGTTTCTTCCCTTTTCCGCTTGACAGAGATCTTTAGGACACAAATGGCTTCCCAAGCACACTTGGAGAAGATGGAGCTTCGCCAGAACTATCGCAATCTCTGGCACACCGATCTCATGAGAACAATTCAAGCTGATACTCCATGTCTGCGTATTATCTATATACATCATAATTAATTGAGATTTATGTGTGTTGTTATTGATGTTGATTATATTTCTATTATTGTTGTCTTTGTCTTTCGGGCTTTGGGTTTCTGGTTGGGCGCTCATATGCAGATTGTTGCCTTGCTTTGTGGTGGTGAGTGCTCTTGATCTTTTGTTTGTTTTCTTTTAAATTTGGATCTGCCGATTTTCCTAGTATTTACCTCTTAGATCGTGTTTTCTTCTGTTCGAAGTTGTGTTCTTGATGGGTTTATGCTGAAATAGTTGGCGTGCTTACGAGAACCTTGGTTGACTTTGGTAGGTCATGATTTTGTTTGAAATATGGTGATTTGCAATATATATATATATATATACACACACACACACACACTTCCTTACCTTTGATGGTCCTTTTTTTCTTTTCATATTTTTATACATAGTAGATTTCTGATTGTTTTTCTCTTTGGGGGCAAAGTAACTTTATTCAATAGTTTCTATCGTCCTCCATCATATCCTTTTCACGATGATCAGAAGAAGCAAAAATTGTTGTTCAAAGTGAACTCCCCTATACTAGTTTTTGTACCTCATTTCGTTGAGCCTTGCACTTAGGCGCTTGTGCCATTGAGTTGTCACTGTTCCCAGAATTCTGCGGGCTTGAGATTTTATTCAGTTAGCTTGAACTAGATTATATTGTGCAAATGGTGATGGAAATGAAAAGAGCTTCCTTAGATTTTCCTTTCCAATTACTTCATTCTATGATATCCTCCACTGTAGCTCTTATAGACTTATTCCTTTTGTTACACATAATACATTCTTGCTTCGATTGATAAATATACACATTCTTCCCAGGTTTCCTTCTGATTCTCTTAATGGTTTCAACATAAAATAGCCCCTATTTCTACCCCCTTTTTTCTGTTCTTTCAGCAATTAAACATCATTTTTTTGCTTCATGCTTCATGCTTGTTGGAGGGTAAAGGGTTCTAGGAATTGTTGATTCATGATTGACATTACCTACTTTGAAGAAAGAAAATCATAGGTGCATTGCTGTGGAGTTTTTTGTATTGTGCATGTAAAGGTTAGAAAACTATGCCACATCTAGTGCACATCCTTTTTTCACTTCAAAGACTTTGTCAAACTAGCATTGCTGTGTTTGATCCCTTATTGTATTCAAATTCTTCTTTAACTATGTGTTGTATGTGACTTGCATCAATTACAAAAAGAGCATATCTGTTGTTCGTTATTGTTGAGATATAGCTGTTGTACATTCTTCACAATGTAACTGTTGTGATCTAATTACTGTTGTGGCATGATTTTAGGAGCAGTTTTAATTCTCATAACATATAGGAGTGATTATAGGAGTAATTTCCATAACAGTATCTTCTGGCAATTGTATTTAAGCAGCAGAAATTCATAAATAAAAAGTAAGTTGGAAGTTTTTCCCAACCTTTAATTCTTCTTATGGTCTCAGAGCACGACTGTTACATTGTGAAGAATGTGCAGCTGCTATATCTTATCATTTATATGTCAAGAGAAGCATAAATGGAATTCAAAATGTATATGCATACTTTTGTTCACATTGACTTTTAGCTAATGATAGGGAAACCTTCTAAATCACTTTTGGACATCTTGAGGTTATAATTATGATGGATGTTTTTGATAAGGTACCTAATCATCTTTCATTCAACTGCAGTGCGCCATGTGTCTCATACTTGCTTCGTAAGAGGGCTCTTTATAATGACATGTCAAGGTAATTGATGCACAAATTCATTTATAGCTCTGAATCAGATAAAAGAAATGTCCAACATAGACTATCTTTGTTGTAGATATGTTTGTTGTGCTGGCTATCTGCCTTGCAGTGGAAGGTGCGGCGAAAGTAGGTGCCCTGAGCTTTGCTTGGCAACTGAGGTATGAAGTTCATTTGTCTTGGTTCATATGTAGCTGTTGTTCCGATGTGTTTGATGCAAAAGAGCTTAGAATTTATAAACGAAAAAGAAGAGGACAAATTAATCAACCACAAACTTATAATTTGGTGGGATGAAGAATGGAAATTGAAGTGACAGCAATGGCAACTTACTTTATGCTAAGTTTTCCTTTTTAAGTAGGAAATAATAATAAGTTATATTGTACTAGTTATTTAGGACTTAAGCTTATTTAAGAATAAAAAATCTTTATTAGGATGTGATTCAATTTTGAATATTTCAGTATTCCTAGTTGAAATTCAGCCATGAAATTTGATATTCCAACAATGTAATATCAATCATATTTCCTATATTAATATGGTATCAGAGCTTTGGTTCACAATGGCAACACATAGGAGTTGAGAATTTTTAGTGCAATATAACTTTGTTATTAAATATTGTGCAAGAGTTGAGAACAAGGCAGCTGATGCAAGACAACCACTTCCCCTTTGTGATCCATGATGATTACGTTTTTTAAAGGAAATTGACTTTGCTGACCCAATACTTCTACAAGGGAGTACCTAATTTGGTAATTACATGGAAGAGGGGCTGCAAGACACTTTGGAGGAGATAAAACTATAGCAATAATTGAAGATCACTTTTATTGGCCTTCTTTAAAGCTAGATTTGTTCAAGGTTATATGAGAATGTTGAAAATGTCAATTAGTTAAAGGAAAGAAACAAAACTCTAGATTATATGTATCACTACTTAAGCCTCATGAACCATATTAGGACATAAGTATGAATTTTTTCTTGGGAATTCCTAAAGCTATAAGAGGTTATGATTCTATTTTCTTGGTGGTTGATAGCTTTTTAAAGATTAGCCATTTTATTCCATTTTCCAAGGCGTATGATGTTGTCTATATTGCTAAAATCATTCCCAAAGAGGTTGTACATCTCCAGGGATTACCTTTAACCATCATATCTAATTGTGATGTGAAATTTATGAGTTATTTTTTAAAAATTGTATGGAAAACATTGAACACCAAGCTTCAATTTTCAAGTTCTTTTTATTTCTAAACTAATGGACAAACGGAGGTGGTGCATAA
This sequence comes from Erythroxylum havanense, assembly GCA_024752395.1. NCBI lineage: Eukaryota > Viridiplantae > Streptophyta > Magnoliopsida > Malpighiales > Erythroxylaceae > Erythroxylum > Erythroxylum havanense. The sequence continues at coordinate 28,792,876 of JANTNU010000235.1, read as the reverse complement.
AAGCTTGATAGATTTATTAAGATGTTTGGTTGGAGAAAATGTGGATAATTGAGACCTAATTCCTCTTATGACAGAATTTGGATACAACAATTCTATAAATAGGTTAATGGGTAAGAATCCTTTTGGGAGAGTTTTAGGAGTTTAAGGAAGAAAGCCTATTGATTTGATTCCTTTACCCCAAACAACATGAGTTAGTGGTTTTGCATAACACATGAGAGATATCTTTGATGATGTATGAAGAAAGATAACAATCAACTTGACTTATAAAGAACATGCTGATCAACATCATCAATTGGGGAATTCAATGAAGGGGATATGATGATGGTAAGGAATTCAATGTTTTAATATTGCAGACTTAACTATTTATTATGGACATGATGATATCCAATCCCCTACTGCAGTTGTGAGAATTCTAATCATTCCTCATCTTAAAGAAGAGATAGAAGATGTTCTTGATGAACAAACAGTAGTAACAAGAGTTAGTGGGTATTGACAGTTTTTGTCAAGTAGAAAGGATGATTAATTTCTGATAGCACTTGGATTTTAGAAACTGAATTTCAAAAGTTGAATCTAGACTTATATGAGTAGTATTTGTCTCATTCTACGTCGGTGATAACTTTAGAAAAGCCGGGGATAATTGATGCAAACGAGCTTAGCCTTTATAAATGAAATAAACGAGGACAAATCAATCAATCACAAGTTTTAAATTGGCGGGACGAAGAATGAGAATTGAACTGACAGCAAGGGTAACTTACTTTATGCTAAGTTTTCTTTATTAGCTTAAATCCTAGTTTGTTTAGGATTTAAACTTATTTAAAAATAAAGAATTTTTTATTAGGATATGATTCAATTTTGGATATTTGAGAATCCTTTCTTGTTAGAATAATATATTCAATCCTTCAATAACAAGTTATTCTGAAATTTTTCTACAAACATAAGTTTTCAACTAGAAATTATAATGCTTTCTTCGAAGAGTGATTCTTAGACCTTAAGAGTGATTCCTAGTTTCTTATCACCCTTATTTGTGTTCTTCACTAAATTCAAGCAATTCTAACCTTAAAATTCCAGCAACCAAAGCCCTAAATCCTAACTATACCAGCCCTACATTCCAGTCATATATTCCAAATTTTGTGAGTTTAAATATTAGTTAATATTTCTTCCATTTGTCCTATATCAGTGTCCTTGCTGAATTTAGTAATTACTTTCTCGAAAATTCAACTCCAAATGCATAAAGGTTAAGGACCTAAACCAACTTATCAGGTGAATTTTCTGTTGAATTCTGAAAATTGTTAGATAACTTGCCTAGTTTAAGAGAGTATGACCAAGGTGAAAAAGAGAGCAGTTAAAAAACTTTCCATGGATATAAACCAGTTTTTGTGGTCATCTGGTTTCTTCATCATGGGAATGTCAGGACTCATGAACAACATATTACATCCAGCACAGCTGGAATTTGAACGTCTAGAATTATTTCTTATTCTTATTTTTGTGAAATTCCTAAAGGTTGATCAACTTGATTTGCAGAGAGTGTCTTTTACAGTTTTTTTCTGCGTTGAGCTACAGTTGAATTAAGAATTGCAGCAGTCATCTGAGTCCCTGAAGCCCTATTAGCTATTTTGCCACACCAGTCTAATAATCTGTCCCAAGAGGAGAAAGTTACAAAGAAAAGAAAGGATTGACAACATTGCTGAAATTTAGCTTATGCTCAGAAAGAAATATTTCGTCAATAATGATTCAAAAGAAGGAAATATCTTATCATGTCATGGCATTGTTGATTGATTTTCTTGTTTGTTTATGTTATAACACAGTTATCCGAGCGTTAACATATTTGAAATTCAATGCCCAGGTATTCCTCTGCTTTGGAAATTCAGTAGCCTCTACCCGCTTCTTGTTGCAAGATGAATTCAATATTCAGACAACACAATGTGACAATTGCATCATTGTACTCTCTCTCTCTCTCTCTCTCTCTGTGCGTGTGTGTGTGTGTGTGTACTCGTAGACATTGTTGTATTTAAAAATTCATTAAACATGCCTTCATTTCATATGCAGGGTTTCATGTTCTGCCTGCAACAAATTGCATGCATATTTTCCATAGTTGCAATGATTGTTGGAAGCGAGGAAATTCAAGAGGCTTCTCAGTTACTTTCATGTTTGGCAGATATGGTGTATTGCACGTAAGAATTTATTTAAATTTCTAACATACTATCAGCCATTAAGCAACTTGATCATTCAGCCCCAATTTAACGTCAACTTAATGATTAATTTTCTTTTTTTCTTTTTGGTGGTCAGGGTTTGCGCTTGCATGCAGGTAGGCATGGAATCCACATAAATACATTTAGAAAGCTTGACCGTTCTCTATCAAATATGAAAATTTCTTATGTCTTGATTGTTTACAGACACAGCACAAAATTGAAATGGACAAACGCGATGGCAAGTTTGGACCCCAACCAATGGCAGTGCCCCCAGTTCAACAGATGTCACGCATTGATCAACCATTTCCTCCCTCGGTTGGATATCCATCTCAAGCATCATATGGGCAACCCTACAATTATCCACCTCCTCAGCCTCAAGGCTACCCGGCGGCTGGTTATCCCCCACCCGATTATCCCCCTTCTAATGCTTATCCACCACCTGGCTACAAGTGATTTTTCACCTCCGCTAATCTCCTTCCGAAAATCCAACGTGTGTTTAGTTTCATCAACTCAAGTGTGGAGAGGATGAACTTCAAACATATGAATATTAACAATTGCAGAACAAAAGAAGTCTTGTGAGGATGTATAGGTACTGAACAATCTTCGTATTAGATACAGTTTGCTGTGCGCTAAAATTACTATTATGTTTCGGATGATATCATTGTTATCTTCGTATGAGTCTCCATAAACTTCTCTTATTTTGACCCTATCAGTGCTGGTGCGTGCGCACAAAACTTTCTTGCCATACGATTTCCAAACTTTAAGCTTATCATACAATTTGAGTCAAAGTGGGTTGATTACTAATGTTGAATCTATTATCTGCACATCAATGTAGCACTGGAGTAAAATGAAAACTCTTGCCTCTCAACTTGCTGGTATACTGCGGACTTGTACAAGAAAGTTAATGGGTATCAAAGGCTATCAGACATGTCTTTGGACTCTAAGATATTGACTTCAGATTTTATCTATTTGCTATCAACTCAAATCTTCTGCAGCCTTGGTGTTGGTAGTAACCGCATGACCTCATAACTGTTGAGATATCGCAGCTGTACATTGGCGTCAGTGTGGCTGCCAATATTCGGCACAGGTACATCACTATCTTGTTCCTTGTTGGGTCTGTTGAGAGCATAAATGGTCCATATGAGGTGCTGTAGTGTCTGTGGTTGTGGAATTTACAAGATACGAAATTGGGTCAATTTGTAGACTGTCAATTTGCACTCCTTGTACTCCTGATGTGGAGAGGTTAGGCTGGCTAATCGACTTGAAAAGAAATTCAGTCTCATAAAATATCACGTCCCTTGGCACAAACATCCTTTTTCTTTCCAAATCCTAAACTTTGTGGCCTTTTTGACCATTAGCATAACCAAGAAAAATGCATCGATGGGCTTTAGGAGAATTTATCACGTGGTTTATCGTGATTATTAGCATAACAAAGTGATCCAAACACCTTTAAATGATTATAATCAAGCTTTCTTTTGAAAAATACCTCATATGGACTCTTGTCTTTAAGAAAGGGAGTCGGCATCAAATTGATAAGGTGAATTGCAGTCAAAACACACTTTCCCCACAATTTTAAGGGTAAATGAGCTTGAAAATGCAGTCAGAGACGGAGCCATACAACTGCGCCCTCAAAATTTTAAAAAATTATATATATATATATAATGATAAAGTTATTTGAGGTTTAATAGTATACTGGGCCCTTAAAATTTTAAAAAATTACATATTTGGACTCTCCTTTTTTAAATTCTTGGCTCCATCATTGAATGGAGTACACGCGTCACCTCAAGAATGTGGCCATGTTTATGTTCCACCCTCCTCTTTTGTTGTAGAGTATCAACATAAGAAATTTGACAATTAATCCCTTGGCTAGCAAAAAAATTTCTCATAGGCCTTTTAAAGACAAATTCACTCCATTGTCACTTTTTACAGCCTGTATTGGGCATCCAGGGCCTCTAAACTGATTTGTTTAAAATGACAGAACATGGATAAAAAATCATAGGCTTGAGACTTATTCTTCAAATGAAAAACCCAAGTATATCCAAAATCATCGTCAACGATAATTAAAAAATAATTGGCACCACTAAGTGAAAGGACTGAGTATGCACCCGAAAGATTGACATGAATAAGTGCAAAAGGTTTAGCACTGTTCTTATTACTAGCTAAAAAGGGTAGTTTGGTTTGTTTGGCCTCATGAGACACATCACAAATATGATTAAAATTGCTGAAAACAGAAATGTTAGGTGTTAATTTTAGTCCACTAAAAGAAGGATTGCCTAAGCGCATATGCCACAAGGTGATATCTGATTCAGAAACACTGTGATCTACTAATCTATGGCTGCCTTCTAATTTGTAAACTCCATCTTAAAGTCTACCCACTTCAATCAGCATACTCGTATGTAGCTTTTGAAAGACACAAAAATTAAAAAAAAACCAAATAATTTAAGTCCATTGTGGCTTTGGCAACGGAGAGGAGGTTGCATTTGAAGCCAAACAAAAATAACATTTTTATACTGATATTTGGTGAAAGTTGGGCATCATCAATATGAGATATAGAGAGGGCAAAGCCATTTAGTAGTTTTACTTTCAAATAGGTAAAGAGATACTTAACATCATCAACGATACTTCTGTCTCCAACAATGCGGTTAGAGACACCACTATCCACTTGTTGGATTTGGGGTGTCTACTTTCATGGGAGAACTTCAATATGGGCTTAACGAGGGAACATATTCATGGGCTTTGACACCACACTTCAACTTAAAATCTTAAGACATTATATTTATAGGTCTTTTCCACTTATATGTCCTTTACTAGCTCCATCTCTTTACAATGTGATATTCCTACTCACACTTGACATTTCAACAGTCCCCCCTTTAAGTATGAACTTCCGCATTAGGTTTGGACTTCCCTTTGAGCAAAAACCTTTTTGCTTAGTAGCTCGAGTATATGGCATCACCAAGAGCCCTTCTACTCTACTGGTCTGGGCTTACTAGGAGTCTCCTTGCTCTTTTTCGTAGGGAAGCAATCACGGGATCCAACTACCATCTCTATACTCATCCCTTGCCAAACCATTGGCTCTAATATCATTTGTTGGATTTAGGGAGCCCACTTTCATAGGAGATCTTCATCATGGATCTAGTGAGGGAACATACTCATGGGCTTTAACACCAGACTTCAACCCAAAACCTTAAGATGTTAGGTTTATGGGTCCCTTCCACTTATATGTCCTTTATCAGCTCCATCTCTTTTCAATGTGTGATTCATACTCACACTTGATTCTACATTGCACTTGGACTGCCCCTTGAGACACATAAACCTTCCATGAAGTAGAATAGTTTCAAGAAACTCAAACTCCTTAGTAAGGGATCCCAACAATATCAAAGCCAGATCTTCATCTTCAAATGTCACATCCAAATTCATTAAATCAATAACTAATTGAGTAAAATTGTGATGTGATCATTTATAGTAGTATCCTGAACATAAGAGAATTGAAACAATCTTTTCTTCATATAGAGCTTATTCTGACTGCTTTTCTTCAAGAATTTCTCTTCTAACGCGTTCCACAATTTAGATGTAAAAGTTTTTTTAAGAAATCATACTTTTGCTTTCTGGAAAGACCTTATCGAATTTTACCGTATGTTAAATGATTTTTAGTCTTCTAATCTTTCTCCTCAACATCATTTAGTTTCTTTTCCTCAATAGCGATGTCAAGACCTTGCTAAAATAGAGCATATTGAATCCTAATTTGCAACTGACCCGTACCGTAAAAAAACTCCACCACAAATCTTACATTTGTCACAGTAGTCCTTATTAAAATAGACGAGGTAGAAGCTGTCGATGTAGTTGTTGCAGTCGTATCGTTGATTTCTGTCATCTCTACTATAATTTTTATTCAATAGCTGTCAATGCGAAATGCTAATATCTTAAGGAAAAATCTTTTCTGATGTAGAATATCAAACTACACTGCAACCACAAAGCACACTAAAAAAAACCTTAGCTCTTATACTACTTGTTAGATCAGGAGAGCCCACTTTCATGAGAGATCTTCAATATAGGCCTACTGAGGGAACATATTCATGGGCTTTGACACACACTTCAACTTAAAACCTTAAGGCATTAGATTTATAGGTCCTTTTCACTTATAATGTAACATTCCGTTTCCATATGAAGGGTTAGAATCCTAGATTTCTGTAAATGAGAAATAGCAATGAGAGATTAAAAAAATGCATTTCCTAATCATGCATAATATTAGCATACATACACATGAACTTGAATTTTACACACATTATGATGATTTGTTCATGCATTCATTTGACTTTTTTGCATATAAATGATTGTTTTAATGTAATTATAATGTGAATTATGGATTTTGTATCTTAAAAGTTGAGTTGGTGTGTATAAGTAGTGATTTAGAATTTTTGGTGAAATTTAAAAATTTTCTAGAATTAAGGGTATTTTTGGACTAAAAAAATGCTAGGCGAGACAATTGATGAATACTAGCAAAAATAAGTGTCAGATGGCTGTAGAAATTTTGATAAATGACATTTGGGATTAATGACATATGTAATTGAAAATTAGGAATCAATTGGATTAGAAATTGGAGATAAATGGGCTGGTTGAGAAAGAAGTGGTGACATGTGGCAAGTGACAAGTGTCACTTTCCATGTCACACACCCATCCACGATATTTCCTTCATTTGAAAGACTATCTTTTGTCTTTCATTTTCATTTGACGTTTTCTCCTTCTCTCTTCATTTACGATTTTCATCTTCTACACTTCTTCGTCACCATTTCCACGATACCTTCAAGTCTCACCATTATGAACTTTGCCATCATTTTCACATGTTTCTTCAAGATAATGTATCTTCTTCTTGAAGAAGAATGTAACCTAGTCCACCTTTTATGATGATGATCGTATGGTTAAAGGAAAGTTAGGGTTAAATGATATTTTGAAGATCTTGAAGCTTAAACAAGTAACTAATATGTTATTCTTTTTGATATATGAGTTCTATTTTGAGGTGTGATCACATGGATTATTGGTAGCTGTTATAAAGATGAACTACAATGAGTTTAAAGCTAAAGAAAAGGTTAGTGTATTGTCTTGAAATGAGAAGAAGTAGGATGATAGTTTTGAGACAAAGTAAAGTTTAAAATGAAGGCCAATGTGTGCTGGAATGTGTTAGCTGTAACATTTCCACTAAACATGTATGTGTATTTTTGCCATATCTTGACCTGTAGACATACAAATGAGATGATTTTAAGTTTATACTAAACTAGATACATATGGCTATATTTTTCAAGAAGTAATTGAATTTTAATTCTATCTCTAAGAGTTTCAAATTTTGTCTTGAAGTTGAGTATTGTGTGTTGTCGCAGTTTGGGAATAGTTTGTAGTATTTTGAGTATAATTTGCATAATATAGAACCAAACTGCATGAAATTGATTTCATTAGAAACTTAAGACATAAACAAATCATTTTTTTAGTCAAATGTATTGCCTAAATATCTCATTTTCTTTGTCAAAATGGTGATGCAAAATTTGACGCAAAAATATGTTTTGCAGAGAAGCTGGAATGAAGCTTGAATAATTGATCATTAGGTAGTGCACGATCATGCACAAGCACGATCGTGATAGAAAGGAATCATTAGGGTAGTGCACGATTGTGCACAAGCATGATCATTACAGAGAGGAAACATTAGGAAGATTGCACGATCGTGCTTGAACATCAAGGAGCTCTAGAGAAAAAACATCTGTGCACGATCATGACAGAGAGGAATATCAGGGAGTTGTGCGATCATTCTTGTAAGGGATTGTCAAGTGATTGCACGATTGTGCACAAGCACAATCATGACAGAAGAGGTGCACTGCTGTTTTACAGCTTTTAACACCCTTCACTCTTTTGACCATAACCCCTTCTCCGGACTCCGATTGACTTCAAATTTGAATCACAAGCTCCTAACACATTGTCCTTCCCCTCCACCAAATTTCATTGCCATCTAAATTAACTAGGGAAAGGATTGGTAAATGGTTGATTGATGAACTTAGGAAGATTAAGTTTCACAAGATATGATATAAGAATGTATCTCAATTTAGAAGTTGTAAGTTGTTAATGATGTAAAATTGTTCTTAGAAATGCGAATATGATTGTAAGGAGATGAGTAATGTGTATCAAGTAAAGGTGAATGAGAATTGGATATTTTGAGAGCATATAATGTTTGAAAAAAATGACGAGTAATTGAATTCTGATATTAGAATAACCAAGTGTTCTTGAGGTGTAAACCTAAGAATAAGGTAGACACATACAAATGATAAGGTTTGAATGATCAAGACACGTGATTATGGAAACATACCCAGAATAGTTTATTTGAGCATGCATTATACATTACATATATGCATATGTGTATAATTGAATATTTATGTGATTGTGCAATTAATAATATGTGTAACACCCCACTCCCGAGTGACCCGAACCCGATATCGTTGGTGATATTCGAGTCCGTGCCCCGCGAGGGTGGCGTATTACATTAGTCAATTAAAACTCAGTATAACATTTTCTCCTCTCTTTATTTATTTTTTTGAACCATTCATTAACGCAGCATAAACAGTAAGAAACCTGAGCCCATGTTCACAATTAATCATTTTCAGTTATTACAGTCATCCAATAATAATTTACAATCAGTCAATGTGCAAAACAGTACAACCACAATGGGCTCGTTATAAATACAAAGCATTGTTGCACAATGATTGCGAAATACAATTCGATAA
>JANTNU010000235.1:28767210-28781900 GCA_024752395.1 Erythroxylum havanense | reverse complement strand
CTTGTAAAGCTTTCGTCTGCTTTTCTCTTGTAAAGCTTTCGTCTGCTTTTCTCTTGTAAAGCTTTCGTCTGTTTTTTTCTTTAGCTGCTTTTCTCTTTGTAAAGCTTCCGTCTGTTTTTTGCTTTGGCTGCTTTTCTCTTTGTAAAGCTTCTGTCTGTTTTTTGCTTCAGCTGCTTTTCTTTTTGTAAATCTTCCGTCTGATTTTTGCTTTAGCTGCTTTTTACTTCGGATGATTTTTCTCCTTCAGTTGTTTTTTACTTCTCATGCGTCCATCTACTTTTCATTTGTATATTTTTCTTTGTTTGTCATCAAAATTATTTAAAACGTGAAGTCTAGTTTGACTTAACAGAGAAGAAGATGCAAAAGGATTTTGGAGAGTGATAGTTCACAAAGCAACAAGAGTGTAAAAATTGATTCCACTAAAAGGGTAGGAAGATCTACAGCAATGTATAAGAGGCTTGACAATATGATGCAATTGATTCAAAAGAGACAGGTGCAATTTTTGGACAATGACAATGAGTTTTAGGATTCAATGGCTTGTGTAGCGGGTTACATGGTTGTTTTTTTTAACCACATATACAAGAAACCATACATGACTTCTTATCAAACAAGAGAAATATGGATAAATGAATTATTGAATAGTCACACAAAAATGGTATTTTAATAAATTTAGGATGATTCAAAATACATTTCATCCATTACATATGGTTTTAGAAAACAATTATGGTTTGAGACCTTTGGATAGGATGCCTATCTTGGAGAAAGTCAGTTTATTCGTGTCTATCCTAAGTAAAGGTTCCCCTAATAGAGATACGAGTGCTTCTAACATTTAGGTGAAACTATGAGTAGAGTTTTTAAAGAAGTTTTGAGTGCCATGGATGGATTTTCAAGTGATATACTCACACTAAAAGATCCCAAATTTAAGGAGATTTCATAACAAATTGCCAATAATGATAGATATATGCCACATCTTAACGTAATTCAATATGTTCTTCCTCCCCCTTCATTATATTTTTCATTGAAAAATGTTGTTTTATCATCTTATAATCATTGTTTTATATTAGGATTGCATTGAAGCTATTGATGGTACATATAAAGCAGTAGTTGTTATAGAGGAGGATTAAATGAGATATAGAGGACGGAAAGGAATAACGACTACAAATGTATTGGCAATAAGTGACTTTGACTTACTATTTATGTATGTTTTAGCAAGTTGAAAGGGATCAGCACACAATTCTAGTACTTTCCTTGATTCAATTAGTAATTCGAGACTTAAACAAAACCACCAATAAGTAATATGATTTGTAAGATTTGTTATTCATGATTTAGACTTTTTATGATATCATTTATACTAATTATATTTCCTTATGGATACTCAGGTAAATATTACTTGGTTGTCAAAGGCTATCCGGAAAGAGAAGGACATTTGATACATTACTCAAAGACAAGATATCATCAATCAAAGTTTTGTGGTCTCTAGGAGGATCTTAAAAAGTTTTTAATCGATCTCATTCATCATTGAGAAGTTGTATTGAGAGGGTTTTCGACATTCTTAAGGCTAAATGGAAGATATTGGAGAAAATGCCTAAATATTTATTGATGGAACAAAATAGAATAATTTGTGAAACGTTTGCATTGCATAACTATATTAGAAGAAGTACAATTGATAACCCGGCATTTAACATCATCGATCAAGATCCTAAATTTATACCTCTAGATATATTTCAAGATGTTGAAGTTAACTCTATACAAGAAGGCATTGAAGAACAAAGAACTCAGGAGATAACAACTATTCGTGATAATATTGATTCAAGTTTAATGGCATTTAGACATCGTTCTTAGATTGTTATAAACCTTTGCTTTAAATGACGATGTTTATTTCTTTTGCTCTATTTGAATTATGTTGTCAAACTTCATTTGGATTGTTATATTTTATGTTTGGATGTATCTTCTTCTTCTTCTTCTTCATCATTATCATCATCATCATTATTATTATTATTATATGTTTTTTTTTATTAAAGTTATAAACTTAATGTTGGATCTTGATTTTTGGCTAAATTACTTATTAATTGCTTAATTATCTGTTTATGTTTGTTGATTGTTTTTTTTTTAAGAATTGGGTCATTAAATTAGCAAGTATGAATAGGAATTAGAAATTTGAAATTAGAATGGTGTTAGAAATTAAGTTAGCTTAAGTGGTTAGTAAGCTTGTGTTAAATGAAAGGAGGGGTAAATTTGGAAAGCCAAGTTTAATGAAAGGAAAAATGGGGAGAATGACCAAACAAAAGGGCTTTAATTAAGAGAGAAGGAGGAGAGTGTCGTGGAAGATAAGAGATAAGAGAGAGAAAACGTGAAAGAAGAAGAAAAGAGAGAAAAATTGTGCAGAAAGAAGGGAAAGGAAAAATGGTTTTCCACAACAGATGGTTCTGTAGTTAAAATGTCTAACTCTATAATTTTGATAGAGAGTAGACTGAAGGTTTATTTTCCTTCTGGGAGATAAAGATCATCAGCTCTAGGCAGTTTCGGAATTGGTTTCCTAAGAAGGTGTAACACATCTTTAACTGAAGGTATGAAACCTAAAGGTCTTAAATGCATGACCAAATGCACAAAAGTTTCTAAGTTAAAATTAATACCTTCAACTATGATACTTCTGTATGTCCTTCTTTCACTTTGTCAACTACCTTGAAGTTTTCATCGGTGGTTGAAGCTCCAAATTTACTTCCTAATGCTTTTGAAATGTGGTGTGAAACATAGATACCTCCAGATTAAGCTGCATAGCATGCATCATCTATGTTCTTCACAGCTACTTGAATCTACTCTTCTGTAAGATCATCTTTATTTCCCTTAGGAAACATCTTTTTTCCTTTTTTCTTCGTTTCTCACAAGGGTTGAGAATCTTGGTTGTATGCCTGGCACAATTTTTATTAATGTTCTGCTCGTAGTCGGATAGATTGTATACCGATCCTTTTAAATCTTTAATAGATATGGTTCTGCCTTTTCATCTTGTAGAATACCATATAATCTTCATTCTTTATGACTTAGAAGATATATTGTCTGATCATTAATCGGCATCGGTTGACTTAGAAGATGTATTGTCTGATCATTAATCGGCATCGGTTCGACCAGTACCTTGACTAACCTTTTCGAAGGTTCTCTAATAATAATTGAGCTTCTGCTTCGAACAGGTATTGATTCTTCTATAATCTTCATTCTCAAATCCTTTTTGTTGATTGGTGGAGAAGGATTGTAAAGTTTTAATTGGTGTTCAACTGTTTTTGCCTTCTGTTGAGCATTAGATGAAGAAACCTTCTTTTGTTCTTCTACCGGTTTAGAAGAAAGTTGTTGTTGAGGCTTCTTCCTCTCAAATACCAACTTTCTTTCAATTTCTGTCTCTCCAGATGATTTTTTATTGGCTTTGCAAAGTAGAGACAATTGATTTAGTAGGCCGCTGTTTTTTCTCTTACTTTTCAGAATCTCCATCATGAATCAGAGATTTCCTCTTCTTTTGTTCTTGTTGTCATAAGGTCAATAGTCTTAGTGACCTTCTTGATTGTTTGGATTTTTCTAATTGAAGTGTCTCCGCCTTTCTCTTCAATGACACTTGTTGCGATTGTTGAACTCGGATTTCCTCTTTCTATAGAATCGTCTTAGATTTTATTGGCGCATTAGATGATTCTCAGTCTTTTCTTCTACAGATGTTCTTCCTGTTGATCGAGGTTTTGTTTTTCTTGCAGACTTACCACATTCACTTCTGCCCCGTCTTACTATACGCTCCCCATTAAACCATGTTTTAAGTGTTGAACCGATATCCGCCTCATTCTTGCATCACGATAACCGACAAACCATCTACCATTGATACTAAAGTATCGTCTACCAACTTTGCATTCTTCCAAAACTCATATATTCCATTCAAATAGACATTTTCACGAACCTTGAAGAAATTTTCCAGCCAACTGCTTCAATCTCTGGTTCAATGTCCATCTGGTTTTCCTTCAATGATTTGAAATCAACGTGTCTCCCATAGATAAGTGATTGCTCCATTTGTAATCTGTAACAAATAAAAACTAAACACACAAAAGTATTTCGCTCAAAGTAGTGATGTTAGTCTCTAAAGTAAGAATATGAGATGAAATGAACTTGAAGCTTAGAACAAATTATTGAATCGTCTTGGTTGAGAGCACTAAATAAGTCGGTTTCAAATTATTTCAAGAAAATTCTAGAGTAGAAGATATTTTAGAATCTTGAGAAGATTTCCTTCTTATACCTACTCTTGAAAAGTTACCGTTCATAACTTACCGTTATTATTTACTTTAAAACTTATGACTTTTTATCTTCTTCTTATATGAATCGTCTGGGTCATGACGTTCAGACGAATGATCATTCAGCATTACCATATTTAAATTCTGACTGATTTCCTTGAATCTATCTTCACACAAAGGTTTAGTAAAGATATCCGCCCATTATTGATTCGTCTCAACAAATTATAGACTGATAGTTCCTCTTTGTACATAGTCTCGTATAAAATGATGTCTAACTTCAATATGCTTTTCCCTCGAGTGTTGTATTGAATTCTTTGATAGATTGATAGCACTTGTGTTGTCACAGAAGATTGAAATTTGATCTTCTTGTATGCAGTAATCTTCTAACTGATATTTAATCCATAACGTCTGTGAACAACAACTTGCAGCTAACATGTATTCAGCTTCTGCAGTAGATAGAGCAGTTGAACTTTGCCTCTTGCTTAACCATGAAATTAGATTATGAACAAGAAAGTGAAAACCTCCACTTGTACTCTTTATATTAATTCTATCTCCATCATAATCATTATCACAGTAGCCAATTAAACTAAAATCTTTACCTTTCTCATACATTAAACAAAGATCAGTAGAACCTGCCAAGTATCTCAATATTCTTTTAACCGTAATATAATAAGATTCTCTAAGATCTGCTTGAAATCTTGCACACAAACAAACACTAAACAATATATCAGGTTTGCTTGCAATTAGCTAAAATAAAGAACCGATAATTCCTCTGAAGAAGGTTTGATCAACCTTCTTACCTATTTCATCCTTAAATAAAAGGTTTGAAGGATGCATAGGAGTTGACATAGGTTTAACCTTTTTCTATTTTATATTTGACTAACAGTTCTTTGACGTATTTCTGTTAATGAATAAAAATCTTTTCTTCAATTTATTTAATTTGTAAACCAAGGAAAAATTTCAATTCACCCATCATACTCATTTTAAATTCACTTTTTATAAGATTTTCAAAACTGGAACATAGCTTCTTAGAAGTTGCACCAAAAATAATATCATCTACATATATCTGTACTATATTGAAATCATTTTGATACATTTTCTAAAAAGAGTCTTATCTACTTGTCCTCTAATAAAGTCATTTCCAATCAAAAATGAACTTAGACGATCATACCAAGCACGAGGTACTTGTTTTAATCCATACAAAGCTTTATGAAGTCTATAGACATAATCTGGTTTATCAGTATCTTCAAAACTAGGAGGTTGCTTTACATAAACTTCTTCATCTATAAAACCATTCAAAAAGGAACTTTTCATATCCATTTGAAACATTTTTATTTCATGACACATAGCATATGTAAGCAAAATCCTAATAGCTTCTAGTCTAGCTACAGGAGCATAGGTTTCATTATAGTCTTTTCCTTCCTGTTCATTATACCCTTGAGCTACTAATCTAGCTTTGTTACGGTTTACTCTACCTGATTCATCTAGTTTATTTTTGAATACCTATTTGGTTCCTATGACAGACTTATTGGGTGGCCTAGGAACTAAAGACCAAACTTTGTTCCTTGTAAATTAATTTAACTCCTTTTGCATGGCTAAAATCCAAGCTTTATCTTGAAGAGCTTCATCAATTTTCTTAGGTTCTAATTCAGAAACAAAAGCTACATTTACCTCTTTTCTAAATTTAGACCTAGTTCTCACTCCTTCTGAAGTTTCTCCTATAATCAGATTTTCTGGGTGAGAGGATTTATACGTCCAATCTTTCCTAAGAAAAAAGTTTTCAGGAATATCTTCTACCTTATCAGGTGGATCAACTAAAGGTGACATGTCTAGTTTATCAACTAAGGGAACAGATAGAGTTTCATCATCAGAATCGTCTCTTCTATCTAGATGAAAACCATCATCAAAATTAACATGCATAGATTCTTCAACAGATTTAGAAACAAGATTATAAACTCTATAAGCTTTAGAAGACATCGAATATCCTAGAAAAATTCCTGTATTGTTCTTAGAATCAAATTTATCCTATTTTTATTTTGTATTCAATATAGTGCATTTGCAACCAAAAGGATGGAAGTAAGAAATATTTGGCTTTCTTCCTTTCTATAACTCATATGGAGTTTTATTTAAAATAGGTCGCAGAAATACTCTATTTTGAATATAACAAGCTGTATTCACAGCTTCTGCCTAGAAATACTTAGGAAGATTCATTTCACATAGCATAGTCCTTGCCATTTCCTGAATCAACCTGTTCTTTCTTTCTACAACTTCATTCTATCGTGGAGTTCTAGAAGTAGAGAAATTATAGAAAATTCTATTCTCCTCACAAAATATTCTGAATTTTTCATTTTCAAATTCTCCACCATGATCACTCCTAATTCCAACAAAATAAATTCCTTTTTCATTTTGTAACTTTTTGGATAGAACTTTAAAGCACTTAAGAGATTCATCTTTATATGATAAAAATAATATCCAACAAAATCTAGTGAAGTCATCAACAATTACGAGGCTATACTTTTTTTCGCCAAGATTTAATGTTCTGGTTGTACCAAACAAATCTATATGTAACAACTCTAGATGTCTAGACGAAGTTACAACATTTTTAGAAAAAAAGATGTTTTAACTTGTTATCCTTTTTGACAATTCTCACAAAAAAATCTTTGTTAAAACTTATTTTTGGTAATCCTCTTACCAAATCATGTCTAACCAACTTGGAAATATGTTTAAAACTAACATGTCCTAGCTTTTGATGCCAAATCAGCTTTTCCTCATCTATTGATATAAAAAAATGAAATATTTTGACTTTTCAAATCATCTAAATTAATTTTATAGAGATTATTTCGTCTCTTGGCAGAAAAGAATATGGAACCATCCTTGTTTTTTACTACACAAGAATCTTGATTAAAGGATACTTCAAAACCAGAATCACATAATTGACTTACACTAATTAGATTATGATTTAATCCTTCAACTAGTAGAACAATATCAATAGACACAAATGAATCTTTACCAATTTTTCCAATTCCAACTATTTTGCCCTACTGGTTGTCTCCAAAAGTTACTGATCCTCCTTACTTATTTTGGATGTCTAAGAACATAGACCTTCTTCCTGTCATGTGTCGTGAGCATCCACTGTCCAAGTACCATTGGTGCTGGTTGCTTTTTCCAAGAAGGGAGATCTGTAGTATATATTATGTCTTTCTTAGGTACCCATATTTTCTTGGGTCCTTTGGGGTTAGACTTGCAATAATTCCTTGAATAATAAGAATATTGCTTCTTCTTTTTCTGCTAGGAGAAAAATTCTTATTATGATGAACATTACTAATAGTAAACCCTAAACCACTCTTATCGTTTGGATGTCTATATTTTTCAATTATATCATTCATCCTTGTAGTACTTTCAGTAAATGTTGATAAATCTACCGAAAGTCTATTAATTCTTTGTTTCGGTTGATTAATTCCTCAGATATATCTACAGCTACTTTCTTTTTCATATCGTCTACTTGTTTCTTAAGGCAAATGTTTTTTTTCTCTAACACTTCCGTATTCTTCAAGCTTTCAACAAATTTCTTTTTTAGAATCCTATATTGCTTTAATATAGCATGCGAATCTTCTAACAATTCTAAATATGCCTCTTGAAGATCATTAAAGTTAGAAGTTACCTCATCGTCAGATTCTTTTTCAGCTACCAAGTATATATTTGCTTGTTCTGATGCTTTTGAATCAGAGTCAAATTCGGATGAGTCCAAATCTTCTCACGTTGCCATCATCCTCTTTTTGTTTTCTTTACTTTTCTTCTGTTTTCTTTTGAACAATGGACATTCAAACTTGTAATGTCCTGGTTTGTTGCACTCATAGTAGATGATAGATGTTTTCTCATTATTGACTTCATCTTTACTATTCTTCTTAAAAGAAAAGTCTTTATTTATTTTCGCTTTCCTTTTACATATCCTCCTAATCTTTCTTGAAATGAAGGATATTTCATCATCATCTTCACTTGAATCTTGATCAGATTCATTGGCATCATCATTCTTGATTTCTTCAATCTTTAATGCTTTTGAAGATGTGCTTCTATTTTTCTAGTTCTTTTGATTCTTCTGACCAGCCTTTAATGCGATATACTTATTTCTTCTAGTTTTATCTTCTGCATCAAGCTCTACTTCATGTATCTTCAGTAAACCAAGCAATTCATCTAGCTTTAGCTTGCTTAAGTCATTCGCCTCTTGTATTGCTGCAACCTTAGGTCTCCATATTTTAGGTAGACTTATGAGAATCTTTCTGAAATGATCTTGATTATCGTAATTCTCCCAAGAGCTTTAAGTTCATTAACAATCGTTTGAAATCGTCTAAACATCTTATCAATAATCTCCTCATCTTTCATCTTGAACAGCTCATACTAATGAACAAGAATACTGATCTTGGACTCTTTCACTTGATTTGTGCCTTCATGTGCAATGGCCAATGTGTCCCACATCTCCTTTGCAGATACGCATCTATGAACCTTGTCCTATTCACTTCTGCTTAGGGCACAACTTAGAAAGAACTTGGCCTTTGAATTCAACTAAAATCGAGTTTTCTGATCGGCTGACCATTTGTCATGAGAGATGATATTGTCTTCATCATTTGTTGGTGTATATGGACCAATCTCGATGATATCCCAAAGATCAATATGTGTGGATTTTATGAAGGGCCGCATCTTGTCCTTCCAATAATGATAATCCTCACCATTGAATGCAGGAGGTCTTATGACCGTAGCACCTTCAGCTATAAAAACATGTGATTCAGTCATAGATTTTTATCCTCATTTTGTGACAGTTCTTCTTAGAAACCTTTTTCTAATACCAACTTAAGTAAATCACTTTTTAATAAAGAAATCCGATATAATATGTAAACTACGCAAGAAGGGGGATTGAATTGTGTAATTTTTTTCAAAAATATTAATCTTTTGAGACTTCTTGAATTTCTTTACGAAAATTCAAATGATTACTAACACTCTTTGTTAAAGCCGATAAGCAATGCTATCTCAATTAATATTATCTACTCATCTAACAACAAGAAAATTAAAAGATAAGAGTTAGAGAATAGACGTTGCAATTTTATACTGGTTTATCCCAAACCTTGAGTTACATCCAGTCCTCAGAGTTAGTCTGAGATTTCACTATACTCTTCCAACTTTATAAGTATTTTTTCTACACTTGCAGAGCCTCTTCAGGTCTCTCTTACAAAGTATTTT
The DNA here is from genome assembly GCA_024752395.1 of Erythroxylum havanense. Classification (NCBI taxonomy): domain Eukaryota; kingdom Viridiplantae; phylum Streptophyta; class Magnoliopsida; order Malpighiales; family Erythroxylaceae; genus Erythroxylum; species Erythroxylum havanense. Next base: position 28,772,409 of record JANTNU010000235.1, on the reverse strand, counting down.
TTATCAGCTGTATTAACCTCTCGAAGCTCTAGCCTTCCTTTCTCTCTTGAAGAAAAGTATTTTTGAGCTTTAGGTTACAGATGTATTTGCTCATTTTTTTCGTACTTTGAATACATAATTTTTGCTAATGTAAAAGCATTCGTTATTTTAGTCATCGACTAGAACTAGTATTTACAGCCTAAGTCTCCAACTGTCTTCTTGAAAACTACTTCTTGAATTTTCTAGAAACGGTCATTAGTTGAGTCCTATAACTAATTCCAATTACCTAACTGTCTGACGTTCTAGAATATCTTCCTTTCATATCGTCTGGAATAACGCTTCTTCTTGTACTACGTTTTGTCTGTTATTTCGCTTCGTCTATTATATCGCTTCGTCTGTTGATGCGCTTCATTGGTGTCGCGCTTCGTCTGATGTTGCGTTTCGTTTGGTATCGCGCTTCTTCTGATATAGCACGTCGTCTGGTGTAGAGCTTCGTATGGCTTTGACCACGCACCTTCTGATTTGACTAAATATTACTTACATTTTTCTACACATTTAACAAATTTATCAAAACAGTTCATACATTTCTAAAATTATTGTTATTTAAATGTCAACAAATTTAATAGAAGTGAAGTCCTCTTGACTCAACAGCACCAACAGTATCAAAGTGTGGACTTGTTCTTATAGCCTTTCAAACATTTCTACCATCGATAAGTGGCTCTAAAAGTGGGTCTCAGCCAACAGCGTGCCTGTACCTATTGAGTCCCTCATGTTTGGCCTTAGTCACTCACATCGCTAAAGGGTCGATGGGTATCTGACTTTTTCACTCTTGTTTCCTATAGACAATGTTAAGTGATGTTGTTTTAAGTCTAGACCATGGTTTTGAAACCCGGATCGGACCGGCCGGTCTGATCGGTCGGTGGTCCGGTCTGGTTTATGTCCCAAAATCGGTCTTCAATTGACCCGGTGTGAACCGGTCAATTGACCGGTTTTTGACCGGTCGGACCGGTTCGATAATTTTTAATTTTTTTAATTTTTTAATTGTTTAATTTTTTAATTTTTTAATTTTTAATTTTTAAATATTTTTAATATTATATATAATTAAATATAATTATTACATAATTATTACGTCACACCGGTTCGATCGGTGGTTGAACCGGTCAAACCGGTAACCAATAAGGCCACCGGTTCGATGACTGGTCCGAGTTTCAGAACATTGGTCTAGACAGTGAAATGTTATGGATTGTGGTGAGTGGAATAAAGACATTGAACTGTTTTTGGTAGTTAATTGTGGTAACAAAAAATCTTCTCAAAAGTAAACAGTATTCTTATTCTGTCTTATTTAATTTTATGTACATATTTACGTGAGTCTTATATAAATATATGGATGAAATTTAACATATCATAGTAGAAACTGATTCAATGAACAAAAGATATGTTCCGTTTGTTATGGCTTAGTGCAAGTTTATGATAAAGTCCTTCCCTGCCTACGTTATAATTGTAAACCTCATTTTGGTTGAATTTTCATGATTTGATGTAGTGCATTATCTCTTTCATTTTGACAATTACACTTATCTGATAACGTCGGATTGACATGCTTAGACGGATTACGTTAATTTGAATATCCACGTACCAATCATCTAGAAACTGAGAAATTTCTTATGTATCAACTGCTACAGACCCCACCTAATTCTTGACAAAGCAACTAATCACACCATCATTACAATTGGGTAAAAATGCATACCTAATCTTGTATCGCATTGACCATACTTTCATCGGAGTTTTCGACTCCTAGTCAAAATGGTCCACCAGTACCATATGATTCAATTTAGTGGTAATTATTTATTTTAGAAGTTATGAAAACTATACTTAATACTTGACCGCCTTCCTTATCTTCAAAGCTTAACTGACCTACCTGAAAGCTGTTATATATAATATGTTTCATTTAATACTATTAGGATCGCTTTCGTTTGCGAGTATGGAAACGTTACATAATATAAATTTAAGGACACTAAAGATAAATTGTTTGAGCATCCCACTTCCAGTTTTTATTTGTTGGCAACTTTGGGTCTTCTTCATTTATTCTCGTTTGTGGATTGTGCTAGCATTACCAATTTTCAAATAACGGTGCCTCCCTGAAATCAAGATCTTCCGCTTAATATTATCCTTTTTTATTCTGTCTTATGAAATCTCAATTATTTATTTTATAGAATCTATACGGAATCCATACAGAACCTATATAGAATTCACATAAATAAACAACTAAGATTTATTGGATACAATAAAATACCATAATATTAAACAGGAGGTCAAAACTCCCCTCCCTGCTCCAAGTAAAAAAAACAGCGGCCATCTCCGGAATCAATGTGTACACAGCAATCAACCCCCAAAAGCAAAAGAAAAGCTCTGGTAAATAAAAGCATCTAGAAGGACGGAGTTTAAACCGTGTGGGCATTATTGTATCGTAAATCGAGGGAAAAGGTGATCATCTTTTTTGGCTCCCACTTGGCAACCTAAGATTTGTCCTTGATTTATCAATTTTTCTTAAAATTGCATTTGGTTAATCGTTGACGGTACGTTTACCATTATAAACAAAAGATCACCGCCGGGTCAAAAAGTTAACTACAATAATCTAAATGGTCATATACATAGAACAATTTTACCGGTTTGCTTTTGATTTTCTCCATTCAGTTCTTATTTAACAAACTTAACTATATAGTAAACTTAAGATGTTGAGCTTTCAGGAAGGGCATATATATAATTAATCAATTTGGTTTTAAGACCGTAAGCTTCTTGATACACTGAAAAGAAGCTTGATTAAATGAATAACGATTGTAAAATTAATTTTATCACTGCTGTTCTAGAGATCGAACAAGTTTCATTAATTTAAAAAATACATAAGCGAAAAGAGCCAGAGATTTTAACCAAGAAAATCTTCGAGGTCCATGGTTGGAAGGTTTTGGCCTATCGGTAGGAAAATTATTTCTAGATAATGTTTATGGGAAAACTACGTCATGTCTACCATAGACAATCGATGGACTATGGAGAAATGGATCAAACGTCAATCTCACTTTGAAATTCGAAAACAAAGAACATTCATTGCTACCATGAAGTCAATTTTGTCTAGATCCACCAACAATTTGATAATGTCGTATTCAGCCTTTGTAATGGTAGGAAAATAGACGTATCCAAAACTCTTATCTTAATATTGTTAATTTAAACGATAGTTCACAGAACAAGCCATGTATCCATATCCAGAACCTTTACTAATTTCAATGAATATGTATATCAACAAGAGAGGACATTTTCCTCATCTTCTATCATAATTCTCGAAAATCTTATGAAATGAGAGACTGAATAAATTTACTTGCAGAAAATGGTCGTTAAAAAGGCAAGAGATCAATGATTTATTATTCCAAAAAATGAAAAGCTTTACACAGTAATCTAATCCGTTGCCTCATTTCTCTTTTTCTTTCTCTGTTTTTCGTGTATGTACACACATTTAAAAGGAAAATTGTCTCTCCTGTTTTCCCCTTAAGAATGCTAAAACTATGTCTCTACAAGCCAGAAATTGGAGAATAGTCCCCATAAAACTCAGGAATTCCAGAAGCAGCCCACCACCTCTCATTAAAAGCGTCCTGCATATCGTCGGGTATGACCGGCGTCCGACAGAGCGGGCATGTCTTATGATCATAGCCCATCCAACGGTCCAGACAGCTCTTGTGAAAGATGTGTGTGCAGTTCGTGAGCCGTCTGATCTCATCAGATCCCTCGAACTCGTACAAGCACACTGCACAGCTGTCTGACGGGTTCGACTCCACCAGGTCGGAGAAGTGCACGACGGGGAGGATCTCACGGATGAGGATGGCGGAGACGGAGTCGAAATCCGGGTTACCGAGGTGGTTAACGGCTGCGTGAGGCCAGGAAATGCCGGGCTCGAGGAAATCTGGAAGACCCAGAACGCGAAAGAGATTGTTTATGAGCTTTCTGATGAGTCCCAGAAGAGAAAGTATGTGTAGCACTAGTTTGGGCAGTAGTAGCTCGGTGTAACCTACAGGAAAACCCATAGCGATAGAGAGAACTTTGTATACAACACAGTGGTCTCTGTTTTGTTTTGTTACAGAAGGAAAGAGGGAGAAAGAATTGGGATTTGGGAGGTCGACGGAGCTTTGGTGGGGAATATATAGAATAGAAGCTTGAAATTGAAATGACGGTAACGGGTCTGAGCGTTACGGACAAAAGATACGTCCACAACACTCTTGATAATATTCTAATGTTATACTTAACTCAACCTTGTACCCAACCTGCCACATCGTACGAGTGGCCAGAGAAATCAGAGAACGTTGCTTGGATTGATAGGTGTCAAAAATTATAATAGTTACATAGGATAAAATATTACCTTTTATTTTAACAAAAACAGTATTCGATTATATTTGATAATAAAATTAAACTTTACTCTTAATTTCAAGAGTTATTTTTTAAAAAATATCTGTTTTATTATTAAAATGCGAATTTGTACCTTATATGTTGGCATGATATTTTTGTTTTTATCCAGTAATTCTCATTATCCATATATATATATTTATAATTTATACAATCTCTCTGTACCTGTATCAGTATCACAGTTAAAATAACTCTGCATGTACTGTTGCCAAGATGTGAGTTTACTACATAATTGAAGGCGGCTGTTACAGAAGTTTGAACGAGAATTCACCTTTCAACTTTTTTTTAATGATTTGGTTGCCTACGTGACAATTTAAGAAGATCCTAATTATGAGAAAGCATCTTTAAGTTATCTACATCTAGATTAATCTCTACTTAAGTTGGGTAGATCTCTTACGGGAGGTAAAACTTTAACTCTAAATTTTAAACGACTGTATATATTAGGGGGTTCAAACTCACAGCCTCACTTAAATTAAAAGAGCCCTTATCAACTCACATCTAACCTGTGATTACCTTAAAACTTTGAGCAAGGAAAAGATGCAAGACTAGTTTTTCACGTACCAATGACGAAAACTAAGGTCATCTCCAACCAAGACACCAAAATATCAAATTTGGTGTTTTGATGCAAAAAATCTTCTCCAACCAAGGCACCAAATGTACCCACAAATTTGGTGCTTAAAAAGTACATGGTTAAAGTTGTATTTTTGTATTTTTGGTGCAATGAATAGTAACACACCAAATTTGGTGTGTTACTATTCATTACACCAAAAATACAAA
>JANTNU010000235.1:28753963-28766249 GCA_024752395.1 Erythroxylum havanense | reverse complement strand
TAGGTTTAGGTTTTACGTGTATGCATGGGACATTACCTTATGCTAATGGGCCGGAAAGGAGCTTGGGCTTTGGATGCGGAGCTGATTTTCAATGAATGGACCGATCGGGCCGCAAGTCGTCTGTGATTGGGTCCGGGCCCAGAATGGCCGACCCGTCCAACATTCATTCAAAAACTCTCTCTAGACTTAACACTCTTAGCAACTCTCTAATATACGAAAGAATCTTCTTATAACTCAATTATGATTTATTTATATCTAATGCTAACTAAAATAATCTTTAAACAAACAAATTAGGTGTTAAAACAAATATTTTAAAAAATGTATTGAAAGTTAAACTAATAAGATAAAAAAATTTAAGGTTTAAAAGATTCAACTAGTATTAGGCAGTTATAAAATATTGAATAAATTAAAATTTTTGCAATATGATTGAAGAAGATTATTTTTATTTATTAAAGAATTTGAAATTTAATTTAAAAAGAGACTTTATAAAAATTAATTAATTTACGAAATTAATTAATTAATTAATTAATTAACTGGTTAATTTTTAGTAATAAAGGTTATTAAAGTACATCAAACTAAAAAAATTAAAAAACAGTTATTAAAGTAAATCAAACTAAAAATTAAAAAGTAAACTTAAAAATCAATTAGTTCAAGTTTTCATGGTTAAATCAACAAAATTGATTGAGATTTTTAATCATTTGTTAGAACAATTAATTTTTAGACATATTCATCTAGTCAAACACCAATTGTTAGTTATTATATATTTGTTTGGTTTTTAGACATATTTAAATTGTCAAATACTTACCTTTGATTAGTATATATCTACTTGGATGGAGGTTCCACTAGCCAATCCGTTAACATAATAGACAATACCTATTCTGTAACTTTTTATTTTATTTTTTGGCTAATCGATCTAACCTCTTAGGGTAGCCAAACCTTTATTTAACTAAGTTTTTTTTTGGTCGAAAAGGGGAAAAGAAAATCTAAGGACACCGATTTGATAGAATTTTTTATTCACAATTAATTTAAAAGTTCATTAAAGTTTGTCTGGAAATCAAAAAAATTTCTTTAAAGACCAAAATAAATTGTTCATTAATTATGAAAAAATTTATGAATTGTTTTCTACATATAAATATTCATGTAATAATTGAGTCCTTAATTCTTTAAATTAACTAAGATAAGATTACAAAAAGGATATTAATGATTTTTTAAATCTTAAAGTGATTGATCCCTTCTCATTCTTGGTTCTTTACTTAAATTTTCTTGAAACTCTCTTGCATATTTTCTCCACTTTACTCATTTTCTTTATCCTTTGATTACTCAATTGATTTATTTAATTTTTCTATGCATTTTGTTATTCTATTTAGCTTGAATTTTTTACATATTGTTTATATTTTTTTTACATATTTTGTTTATATTCATTATCACATATAGTTATTAATATCATTAAAAGTAAATTTGTTAGCAATAATATATATTTTATAAATAAAACAATGATATAATATCACTTATTCTAAAAAATGTGTTAAATATCTTTTCTAGATAATATATAAACGATTTAATGGTCAAATTATGTATAATTTGTTAGTTTATACCCTACATTCAATTGATTGGTTGTAGTTTAGTGACAAAATAATTTAAAAATATTCTTTATCTTATACATGATTAGATGTATATGATAAAGTCAATATGGTAATTATACATTGCAAATGAAATTATAATCACATTATAATTATGAGATTTACATTGCATTTATGTATTATCCCTAAATTATTCATAGTAATTGTTTTATTAAGATTGAACATTAATAGAATATATAAAGACTAGCACACACTATATTTTTCCTTATAAAAGAAGTAATTGATCTTATAGGCTAAAGTATGGAGATACTTAAACAAACATACAGGTATTTTTTAAAGAACATGTTCACTCAACTAACCCAATATAAGAAATCCATTTGGAACATCATTTGCATATTTATGAAAATTCTCATTGTGATGACTGTATAAGTGATCCTTTGAATTAAGGTCTCATAAGTTATTTTGTATAGGAATTGCTATGTTTTCATACTACTTATGACCTATTCTAATTATAGGTTGTTTAATCAGTAGTCATTGAATATAACATAAACCATATGGAGGTAGTTGTGTGATCAAGATAGGATTCATCACTCTAAAGTAATTAGATAATGCTTTGTTGTTCTCGATTACGATTGATTTAGGAAATCCTTGACCAAGATAGAATAACATTTTATAAATGGTTTACAAATTTCATTAATTAAATTAATAGCTAATGGCGAAGAGCTAATATAATTAGACTTAAAAAGAGCAAACATTAATTTCATGCTCTGTTTAATCGAAATATTATATGATGAAATGATTTAATTATATAAAAAATAATGCACGGAAAGGTTAGATTCATGCTTATGAGTATTTGATATTAAATTTAGATTCAACATTATTATAATGTTTAAAGCATGATAAGAAATAGATTGTTAAGTAAAATTAGTTGATCCAATTTTATAAAAATAGTTTGTATGTGTTGGATCAAAGGAAACTTATGCTTAACATAGAAGGTAAGAATAAAAGTTAGATAACTGAGACTATCTTGTTACGCCATGTTAGCTAAATTAACATAACGAGAATCTTAAATACATAATAGGATATATGTATCATCTTGACTATGAATCATATGAAATTTATCAAGTTGAAGAATAACCAAATCAACCTTTGGTGATAAAGATGATGATGGTATTGAATTGTTAAATCTTATATGTGTTATATATTAAATGGACTAAAAATTCATAAAAGGATAATCCTTATATTTCATTAGATTACTAATGACTTTATGTGATATAGTCATAAATATATATAGAAACAAACAATTTGTTCAATAAGTTTGTAAGATTATATTCAACCTTTTAGATATCTTATAACTTTTTATTATCCATATAATTCTAACTTAGTGGATAATATATGCTTCAACTAAGCACACATCCTTAAATCATTCACTTTGACTCTTTCAAAGATTTAGCATCCTACGTCTAATATTAAATCTTTGTGATTGATTCAATTGGAACTATTGAAGGTAAGTCATTATCTTAGGCATAGTTGTAGAAGAAATAATATTGCATCATACAATATCTCATATTGTATTTTCTTTCATAGATAAATGCATACTCTTATGAAATTTTGTTGTGAAGGACCTCATCATAGAATATCATTCTCTATAGATATATAACTAAAAATTTAAAACTTAATAAAACTATCTCATCAAAATGCTTTAGTATTCTCAATGCTTAATTTCTACTTAGATTTAAACAATTTGAACTTTTCAATATTTTAAATAATTATTTCATTTAATATATAGAATGGCTATCAAGATAAGTAATGAGAGTAAGATGAAATTTGAAAAGTTCAAATCTCATATAATTGGATGTACTATTGCTTTTATTGTTACATTTGATGTATAGTTGAAAGGTTTCAAGACATTAAAAGATTCACTTTCATAATAAATTCCAAGAATTTGTTCTAGAGATGATTGTGAATTTATCATATATGCAAGAAGGTTAGTGAGAGTATAGTTGTCATCTTTAGTGGGAGTATATGGAGATATATTACTCATAAAGAGCAATAATTTTAGATTTTCAGTTGTTGAAAATATAATTATTCAAGAATAACTCTTATTGGATATGAAAAGGTAACAACTTAATTGTGGGAATTAGATTTATAGAGATAGATTGGAAGTTGTTTACCTATTATACTCCAAGTATATAGATAATGTCCTAAATGTGTTTAGTATTTGAGATATTCGATACTTGTGAAGTATTAAATATATCCATTATTCTATATGTGAGTTGATATTTAAGTTCAAGATGATAAGGATATTACTTTAGAAGTAAATCCTAATTAATGGTCTATTTTACTTATAACAATATTATTTCAAGATTGGAAAGGTTCCAATATAGCAACAGTTGCTAATTAAACCACAATAAAATTTTCATTTAGTGGAAATGATTAATTGGATCATTAAAGTCTTTAGTGAACCTGATATAGTTCCTAACATTATTCAAGATAGTAATGTACTGTAGAACATTAAAGCCATTAAACATGTAAAAAGAGCTAAGGTTTCATCAATGATCTAAGGATTTATTTAGGCAATTTTTATTAATTATGATGAAAATTAAGATGAAAATTGAAAGTTTTAAGCAAGTGTTCACTATTCACTATAGAAAATCTTATATAATTATCTTATTAAGCCACTATCCCAGTAGTAGTATAATTGTCATGTGTTGATATAGTATATGATACTTAAACGATTGACTTAATGCAAGTGGGAGATTGTTGGTTTATACCTTACATCTAATCGATTGACTGTAGTTTAGTGACAATAATTTAAAATCATTCTTTATCTTTTATATTTTTAGATGTATATGATAAAGTTCATGAGATAATTGTAGATAAAAAATAAAATTATAATGAGATTATAATTATAAGATTCATATTACATTATGTGTTATCTCTAAATTGTTCATAGTCATTATTCCACTAAGACTAGACATTAATAAAACATAAAAATACTAGCATATATTATGTTTTCCCTTATGAAGGAAGTATTTGATCTAATAGGCTAAAGCACAGAGATAATTAAACAAGCGTATGGGTGCTTGTTAAAGAATAAGTTCATTAAACTATCTCAAAATGAGAAATCCATTTGAAATATTTCTTATATGTCTATGGAAATTCTCATTGCCATGATTGTATAAGTAATCCTTTAATTTGAGATCTCAAAAGTTATCTTCTATATAAATTGCTATGTTTTAATAATACTTATGATCTATTCTAATCATAGGTTGTTTAATTAATAGTTATTGGATATAGCATGAACTATATAGAGGTAGTTATGAGATCAAGATAAGATTCATCACCCTAAGGTAATTAGTAAGAATATTATATTTTCTCGATTATTATTGATTTGAAAAATCCTTAGCTAAGGTAGAATGACATTTTGTAAATAATCTACAAATGTCATTAATTGAATCAATAGCTAATTGCAAAGAATTAATATGATTCGACCTAAAAAGAGTAGACATTAATTCCATATTTTGTATAATAGAAACATCGTATGATGAAAGGATTAAATTATAAAAAAATTATGTTAAGAAAGGTTAGTCAAAATCTCTTTAACATTCCGAAATATTTGGGTGGTCATGATACGTTGTTAAACATCAATCTTAATATATGATTATAGATTGTTTAATTGGAGAATTAAAGATAAATTAAAAGAATTTTTAATTTATTTATTCTAATTATGAATTAAAATTAAAATTTATAATCATTGCTAATATATTTGAAAACCTAATGAGTCACCCATAAAGAACGAATTGAAGAGAGCAAATATATTTTTAATCAAGATGGACTTAATTATAAAGTGTAAGAAACTTTATAATTAAATATGATATACTTAATAAATAAGGATCAATATAAGATATTGGATCTTATTTAGGCATAATTGGTATTTAATTAGAATTATTTGTAATTCTAATTAAAGTTTAATTGAAATTAAAATTAAAATTTAATTAAATTACTAAAACACCTAAAACTTATTATTAATAGACTTAAGCTTTAATGAAGCTAACGTTTCTTGTTTAATTCTCTCTGTAAAAGTTATAAACTCAATCTATTCTGTGGATATCATTAGAGGTCAAATACCGGTACAACATAGTAGTTGAGATAGAACGATTTTGGAAACAGTTCGAGAGATACAACAAGATAGGGATCAAGCTTCAAAATAAGGTACAATTAAGATTTATGCTTTATTATAATTTTGTATTAATTATTTTATAAAATTATCAATGATCTTGTTTTTTTAGAAATCAAAATACAAAAAAAATCGTAATTATTTCATTGCAGTTGAAATTAGATCTCGTCAGATTTTCCAACATATTCACCATATTTGGGTGTTGCTAGTAATATTTTATACTTACGTGTTCCAAACACTTTTTAGGGTTTATATATTTACAATAAAAGCAAAGCTTCTTATTAGTTAGACAATTTGATTAGCCTTATTGATTTTTAGGAGAACTTAATTTGAATAAGCTTTTCTATTGTAATTATATTTTAACTTTTATTTTTATTGATACTAACAAAAGAAACATATTTTAGTAATTTTCTTAAGTGTTGAATTTAATTGTTTTATACAACTGCGCTTGTATAAAAACATTGCACTATTGTATTAATATATGAATCCAATAAAAATCTATGTTGATTTGGTTTGAGAAATAACATTGAAACTGTAATTTATAGTTATATTTTTAATTTCAGCTCCCACATTATTATAATCATTATTTGAAATAATTTTGACTCAGTTGATAAATAGGAAAGCAAGCACGAAAACTTTACTAGTTTGTGTATTTATCAAGAGTAATAGTTTAATAATTTTGACTCAGTTGATAATGCAACAATACTATGGGGCAAGATGCGTAGATTACAAGCAAAGGTCTAACTAATGAGATCATAATGAAGTCCAGAATCTGGCAAACTTGGATTCAATTTTCCTAACAAGAACTAACTTTGAAAGGTTATATTGTAAATAGATATAGGATAATATGCGACCAATCATAATTTAAGAGTGTTTTATTAAGCAATAAAAAGAAGAATCTAATTCACTATAATAAATTCCAACTAACTTAAAAAAATTTAAAAATAGCTTAAACTTTTTTAAAAGAAAACTTAAGTTAGTCTATTTATAAAATCCACATCTGTTGTCATGTCTTGATAAAATTACATACTTCGAATTTGGTTATGATCAATTTATGGTAAGATGTTTGCCTTATAAAAAAGAAATTAAATTCTTTTGATGAGTTTTTATGTAATTTGCTTTATAAAAATTCAAAAGTTCAACTAATGAACATATATAGCTGAAAATTTAGAGATCAAATATAGAGTTAAAAAGTTTTTTATTTATTGAATTTTTTTCACTTTACTAAATATTAATGGAAATCTAGCCTTCTCGGCATTATTCTATTCTACAATTTCTTCTATACTTTTATAATTTCAAACTAACATTAATTTAGATGGTTTATACTCTATTATATGGTGTATGTCATTTAGTTCATTATGGAATCTATTTTAAACTGTTTAGGCGTCCAATCTAAACAGACACGGCTAGCATTTGTCTATTTCCATGTCTGGTAATATTGGGAGATTATTTTCAAGTTAGGTGCTCCATTATTGTCTTGTAGACAAGAATAATTATCTTTCTTTTTGATGAAGAGAATAGGAAATTAAAATGATTATTCATAATTTTGAAATAAATTACAACCTATACCTTTTTTAAAAAATAATTTACAATCTATACACAGTATCATTGGAAGCCAATAAAGCACAAAATTTTTTTTTTAGTAGGAATCCAAACAATTAATGGGCATTAATTATCAACGGTTTGGTTAATTTTGTGTTTACTTCAGGAAGTATAAATTAAAAGATCGACAAAACGAAGATTGGTGCGGAGCTAGTCTAAGGTTTTAATTAAATTTTGTTTTCAAACGTTTTCGGTCTTCTGTAAGTAGAAATTGCACCTAATTGATGAACTTTAATTCAAATATTATATAATTTACAAATCCAAGTCCTTTTACGACTGAAGGAACATTCTACCTTACAACTGATATGGAGAGTCCTATTTCACCAATGTCCCAAAACTTAGCTTGGAGTCGTCATAAGCACATCTTGAGTAATTTTATATGCGTAAAGTCCAATTCAATATTGAAGTACTCTTGATTTGTAATTTTACTCTTTAAAGTAAAAAATAAATGACAACTGGCAAGATGGCAAAGAATATGCATCTCAATTATCAAGTGATGAACCAAAGTGAGGAGAAATGGTCAAATTTGGTTGAAATGTCCTAGACATAAGCAGTGGATAATGGTTCCCATATCCACTCATTCTACATTTTTTTTTGAGGAAACAAGAAATCAAAGTGAAGGATCAATCAAGTTAGTCTATGTCAGGCTTTGTGGGTAGTGAGATTTGGTGCCCTTCACACATCATGGTGTCCTTGTCCCGTCACATATGGGGGGCACCATTGAAGCATAAAATGGCCTGGTGTACACAGATCTCAGACAAACTTAGATTGCCCTATCTCTTCCCTGTGGGATTCTGAACGAAAGGTTAAATCTATTTCAAGATGTTGCACACACACCCACTTCTCCTTCTCCTTTTCCTTTTTCCTTTCTAAATATCTTTTCTTCTTCATATATGCATTTTTAAGGGCTTTACATTAAGAAACAAACAACAACTATTCTGACCCACATCAAGCACCTCCAACAAATATAATTAACTCACTTGTTCAAGTTCTAATAATAATGATAAGGTACCGTATCCATATGAAGACACTATTCAAATTTATAAAATGATTCTCATATAACAATAATTTGTCATATTATATTTTAGATTATTTTGTCTAAAATATAATATGATTGGAGTGGTGTGAAGAAAAAAGGAGTCGGGAGAGGGTCACCAACTTTTCAAGGCATGAGCATGATATTGACCACCATGCACACCACCACTACCGTTTGATGCCAAACTATATCCTCTGACCATTTTGTCTAGATACTGCCACGACATGCCGATGGCCCACCCAATAACAACTCTCCACGTTTGCACCATGCCTCCCAGACCGATAGGGTTGGAGCTCTCAGAAGTCACAACCACTGTTGTCTTGTCTCGTTTCTTGTCTTTGTGCACATGCCTTGGAGTCCCAATCCGAATCAAAATCCCTTCTTTTACCTTGCCTCTTTTCAGAAAAAGGAAAAAAAAAAAAAAAAACTACCAAGATGAGCATGTTTTCTAGAGTACTTGTTTTGTCTTATGAGAAATGTACAAATACCGATAAACTTTCCCGTCGACTTTCAATTTGCAGTCTGTTTTAAATGTAAAAAGTTCAATAGAAGGTCTAATGGCTATTGTTAGCAGGACTTCCCTAGAATGTCGAATCACAAAGGTTAGTTTGGAGTTACGGAAAATTCTTAAGAGACATGATATTGGTGAAATTTCAAGCATGCTCTAATGCTTCTTGTTAGAATTATATATGCTGTTGGTTGGTTATCTGTTAGTTATCAGTTCAGTTTACCTTTCGTGTGTATAAATACTCTTCATTTGAGTGAAATAAAATAGACTTTGATTCTCTCTCAATCTGATTTTCTGATACTTCTTGTACTGATTATTGACGTAGGCCAAAAATTAGTGTTGAGGTAAATAATTTATAGAATATCACCTTCCAAGTTTCACAATTTCATGCAGTTCTATGGTAAGAGCTCAAGTTCATCTGCAAAGATTGTTTTTCGTTTTTAATGGTTACAGGCTAAAACTTGATTGACCAGGAACAACATGTGTGTGGCTTCTTTTCCCTAATTTTCAGTAGTTGCTCATCAGTAATGCTGCATGCTTCATCTGATCCGGTTACCATATTTAGTTTAGTGTTATAGATTCATGGACTAACTTTTCTCTTGAACTGTACAATCTATTCTTTTTCTGCTAAACTTGCAGCTGGCATTTGGCTCTGTTAGGATCAGATTTACAGGTAGGACAGCTATCATCCCACGTTACCCATTCTTTAAACAAAATATGATAACCCACTTTTCACAGTCCAAAAAGTTAGTTGTCTGTCATACAACGAAAACGCCGAGGAAAGTATGATTTGTATGCCCTTAACACCAATTCTAAGTCAATATTATTTCTTGCTAATCAGAAATTGCCTGCTATGAATAGTTTAAGTTCACAAGCTGTCTTCAAAGGAGCTAAAAAATCAATTCACATTCCAACTTTTGCTTGCCAGACATTGTCTTTGTTTAGAGACAAATCGATTATATATTAATATTCAACAACTTGGATCGTAAAGATAATTCATAAATTAACATGCGAGGGCATATTGATCATTGGGGATATAGACTGACAAGGACCACATGACTTTTTCTTTCAACTCCTTTTTCCCTTGCTTCCGGAAATTGAATCCTTGGCTAATTAATAGGCAAATTTATTATCCAATAATTTCCAAACACCAAAGACTCATTCATTTTTAATCAATCCTCAGGTCCATTTTTGGTTGTTGATTACTGACTGACTATTAATTTAATTACAGAGAGATGAAAGAGTAGATAGCTTAGCTCTCAACTGGTATATCTAATTCACAAGGTGCTGAAACATTTAAATAACGGTATGAAACTACAGAGAGATGCAGTGAGGCAAGGGACGTAATTACCTGCTCAAGAACATTTTTAAAAAGAGAAGCTAAGCAATGTTAAATGTTCCTGTAAGAAAAGAAGAATCTGCATGTCTCCTTCAACAAAATAATGTGGTTTCCAGACAGGTAATTCGTAATAATGTTTGTTCCGACACTTCACTGCAAACCCACGTTTTGTTTTGTGACGATATGTGGAATATTTTGGGACAAAGAATCCGATTTATTAGTTCAATATCAATTTTCTGGCGGCAAAGCGACAAAACTAACTTCCTATCTTCTTTCACATTGATTCTTTTGCTTGCCTTTTGTCAGATTTTCCTTTTCTTCTCACTTGTTACAGGAAAACAAGAAGTAAGACAAATACTTATCTTAAATCGTCTCTATAATCTATACTATTGGCCTACAGAAGCATTAACAGTATTTTTAAAGTGGATTTGCACTCCTCTTTACTATTTCTTTATTCGGATTAAGTTCTTAGATTGTTATAGTCCAATTGCTAGACTGCCTTCTTTTAAGTGGAAATAATATTCCGATCATTCTTCAATGATCAACAGTTCAAACTTATAGATTGAATGTTTCTTTTCACTTATTCCTTATATACCTCAAGAACTGTATATTGAAAGATGATCAATATCATGATGTATGTTCTTATATTGTTATACAATATATCAAACACAAAAGATGTCTGTGGATTTTGGGTAAATAGTTTTCTGTATATTATAAAACCAACCATACAATCGTTTATATACAAAAAGAATATAACTGCTAAAAAATAACTGCTAAGCTGACTAGGCTAATCAACTAATTAAGGACTAACTAATTATATACAAACGTAAAATATAATCAGCTAATAGCCCCCCTCAAGCTGGATGGTGGATAGTCAACAATCCAAGCTTGCCAATGTTGACTTCGAAAGGTTTGACTGCTAAGGGTTTGGTGAAGACATCAGCCAACTGAGAATTAGAAGAACAAGGCAAAAGAGAAATCACGCCAGCAGCAACCTTCTCCCGAATGAGATGACAATCTATCTCAATATGCTTTGTGCGTTCATGAAAAATAGGGTTTGCAGCAATATGTAGAGCCGAAGTATTGTCACAATATAGAGCAGTGGGTTGGAGAACAAGATGATGAAGATCATGCAAAAGATAATGCAACCACTAAACCTCACAAGCTGTGGAAGCCAAGGCTCTGTATTCGGCCTTAGAGGAAGATCTGGAAACAGTGGTCTGTTTCTTGGCTTTCCAACTAACTAAGCAATCACCATAAAAAACACAAAAACCAGTGACAGACCTTCAAGAAGTAGGACAACCAGCCCAATCACTGTCACTGAAAGCACGAAGCTTGGAGGGAGAGGAAGCAGAGTAGAAAAGACTAAGACTAGGACAACTCTTTAAATAACGAAGGACCCGATGGGCAGCTTGTAAATGAGAGGAGGATGGCTTGTCAAGAAATTGACTGAGTTGTTGAACAGCAAAAGCAATGTCTGGACGAGTGGAAGTAAGATATAACAACCGACCAACAAGCCTTCTGTAGTCAGTAGAATCAGGGAGCAAATCATCATTATCACCAAGCTTGCATGTAGACTTCGTAACCAAAGGTGTTTTAGCAGGCTTGCAATCAACAAAACCAAAATCTTGTAAAAGATCAAGAGCATATTTGCGCTGATACAAGTGAATACCAGCAGCGGATCGAGCAACCTCAAGACCCAAAAAAAACTTTAAAACACCCAGATCCTTAATCTTAAAATGTGTGTCTAAGAAAGCTTTGACTTTATCTATCTCAACAAGATCATTCCCAGTCAAGATCACATCATCAACATAGTCTAGAAGAAACGTGAAAGAAGCATCTTTCTTGTGAATAAACAAGGAGTAATCAGAGGCAGATTGCGTCTAACCCAAAGAAAGTAAAGCAGAAGTTAATTTTGAAAACCATTGCCTACTGGCTTGTTTAAGGCCATAGAGAGATTTCCAAAGTTTACAGACCTTGGTGTTGTCAGCAATCTCAAAACCCGGAGGCAGAAGCATGTAAACCTCTTCATTCAACTCAC
>JANTNU010000235.1:28709896-28724006 GCA_024752395.1 Erythroxylum havanense | reverse complement strand
AGAGTGTTTTAGATTTTTGGCTCTTGAACTCAAAGTTGTAATTTGTTTTGAGATATCATCAATTGAAACATGAATTACAGTTATGGATGTTTACAAGTATGAAAACATGTTTTTGAGTTTATTCACGATGGGTCCATTGAACTTCCAATTGTCTCTTTTCTAAACTGTTAAATTTGCATGTGTGGATATGATTGTTTAAATTATGCATGAAATGCGGGTTTAAAGTATGTTTTCTAGCAGGCCCATTACTCTTCCGCGGGTCTTTTCTTTGAAACGTCTCGAAATGTATTAAAAGTATTATCAGCACGTTTTTTTCCGCCACGCTCTCATACATCAGACGTTGGGCTCCGACAGCGGGGTCCAACAAAAAGGGCATGTAAAAGTAGTATTATCTTCGTCTGCAGGTGCAATCAGTACCTAGAAGTAACCTTAAAAGCCATCCATGAAATAATAGTGAGATTTCCCATATATTCTTTCCAATATTTGATCAATGAAAGGTAATAGAAAATGATCCTTCCTGTTTTCTTTATTCAACTTCCTATAGTCTAGGCATATTCTCCAAGCATTTTTGAACTCTTAATGGAATAAGTTCATCACTCTCATTTCTTACTACTGTGATGCTACTCTTTTTTGGTACTATCTGTGTCAAGCTCACCCACCCACTATCTGATATGACATATATGATCCTCGCCCCCAATAACTTAGATACCTCCTTTTTAATCACATCATGAATAAAAGGATTCGACCTCATGGCTACTTAACTGGCTTGGACCTATCAGCTAAAAGGATCTTGTGTGTGCAAACTAAGGGATCAATTTGTAGTATGTCTCTTAAAGACCAACCTATAGCCCTCCTATATCTTTTTATCATAGAAACTAGTCTTTCTTCTTTGGAACTACTCAGAGAACTAGAAATAATAATAGGCAATTTGAAATCATCAGCAAGAAAGACATATTTCAAGTTAGGGGGAAGGGATATCAATTCTAATCAGGGGGTTGCACAATAGAAGGAACCAGCTTTGGTATATCAAATGCGTTCAATGTGAGTGGTGCATCCATATGGTTTTGGGAAGAGGATATAAGCTCAGTACAATGTATTTATCCTCCACTTCTCGATTCAATGCCACCATTAGATGACCTAGAAATGGTAGAATTAGGTGAGTTTGATCAATAGAAAAAGAAAGTAACTTAGAATTGAGGGTGGTATTAGAAGGGTTTAGAGCAATAGCAGGATCACTATTATCCTCTTCTAATATTCCAGAACTACTTGAAAGAGAAACTATGCTTGTAGCTTGTATAACAACTTATTTATGATTATTTCATGCAAAATCAAAAAACACACCTTCCTCAAGGCTATCAAGTGCAAAATTAGCATTATCAAAACAAAAGGGTGCATCAATATTTTGCAGAATAAAAATCCAACTATCTATCTCTAAACAATAGACACATGATAAGTCACCTTCACATACACAAAAATTAGAAGAACGGGATGAGGATAAACAAGCAAGCGCATCATGATGATTCCCACCCATACTATAGCAGTCGGGCTCATGCACATCAGTCTCACGCAAATCTTTCACATCATTGTCATAACATTCAATCAAACTAGCACCCAAGTAAGAACAACCTCCATAACCATGGTTTATATCTTTTGAAAGATTAAATTGCACTTCTTGATCCTCAATTCCTATAGTGATAAGTCCTTTCTTTATGATAATTATGGTCTCAGTAGTCAGAAGGAATGGCCTACCTAGAATAAAGGCACTCTCAAAAGGAAGCTCATTAGTCATATCTAGGACATAAAAGTCAGCTGGGAAAATAAGATCTTTGACTTGCACAACAATATCCTCTACAATGCCTATAGGGTATCTCTACTCTAATGTCTTTCAAAGCCTCAATACCCAAGGTCTTATAAATAGAGGTCGACATAACATTAACTATTGTACCTAAGTCAAGTAAGGCATGAGAAACAGTAGTTCTACCTATGGTACAGGGGATAATGTAAATACCCTGATCTTTACATTTAATGGGCAACTGTTGCTTGAATAAGGCACTAACATTCAACCCCAATTGGATTCTCTCACTATGCCTATACTTTCTCTTATTTGTACATAGGTCCTTCAAGAATTTAGCATACTTAGGCATCTTTTTAATCAATTCAAGCAATGGAACATTCATCTCAAGTTTGTTAAACATTTCAAACAATTCATCATTGTCTTTCTTGTCAATAATCTTTTTACTAACCAAGTAAGAATTTGGAAAAGGCAAGTCACGAATGTTTACCTCATCACCTTTGGAGTCGGAAGGTGATCCTTCCTCTATTGGTCTCTTTATAATTGTTTCTACCTCTTCCTCATTTTGCACCATTGGTTGTTTTCGAGACTTCTCTATGAACTTCTTTTCTTGTAGACTTTCAGATTGAATAAAATTTCTCTTCTCAGATTGGGAGGTTTACTAAGTAGTGTTAGCAAAAGGAGACTCAGCTTCTATTTCCTAATTAACCAATTTTTCATCATCTTCATTCTCTTTGAGTTTCACTTTCTTAGCACCAATTTTCTTACTACTTCTCAGTGTGATTGCATTCAAAGATTTAGAATTTATCACTATATTGGAGGGTATAGAACCACTACTCTTTGCTTGTTATTCACTCAAATTTTTAGAGAATTGAGTAAAAAAAGTGTTCAGGTTCTCATGTTTAGTCTCTATTTTCTCCAATTTAAAGAACACATTTTGTAGACATGAGTCCATCTTATTCCCCATAGCATTCAACTTAGCATCTATTTGTGTCTTCTCGTGGTCTAATCTTGAATTAATCCTAGTAATGCCCTTTATAATCATAGTTCATCACCCTTAGAAAAAGAAAATGATGTCCCTTGATTAGACACCATTTGATTAAAAGAATTTCCCTGAGTGTGGCCCTAATCCCCACCCCATTTAAAATTACGGTGATCTCTCTAACTTGGATTAAAGGTGTTGGAGTAGGGATCCCTTTTTTGATATTGTCAATTCTTATTTTGGTAAAGGGCATGAACTTCTTCATATCTAGCACAATTATTTGAGGCATGCATCATGGATCCACCGAACCTACAACCGGCTACTACAGCTTGAGAATGACCCACTAGATTAACTTACTTGTCCTTCACATTATTCTCCAAAATATTAATTCTTTTCTCCACTCGATTTCCCAAAATAGCAATTTCAGCAAGAATATCTTGGGAAGAAGCTGAATAGGTATTGTACACCCTCCTTGTGTCTCCATATTGAGGGTCATTGGTAGCCATCTTTTGAAGTAGATCCTATGCAGTATTGGGTCTCAATTCTTTGAGTGAACCATTTTTTGCGGCATGAATTGAGGGCTTATGATGTGGAAGGATCCCTTCATAGAAAGTGTTCACCAGAT
Organism: Erythroxylum havanense; assembly: GCA_024752395.1. Taxonomy (NCBI): domain Eukaryota; kingdom Viridiplantae; phylum Streptophyta; class Magnoliopsida; order Malpighiales; family Erythroxylaceae; genus Erythroxylum; species Erythroxylum havanense. Next base: position 28,720,607 of record JANTNU010000235.1, on the reverse strand, counting down.
CATTCTTTGAAATATTGTGGTGTGGAAAATGGGCTAGAAGTGTGATGAATCTTGTCCAATATTCATGCATGGGTTCATTATCTCGTTGCACAACACTAGTTATCTCCTTCTTAAGCCTCAAAGTTTTAGAGGCAAAAAAATATTCATCTAAGAATGCTCCTTTCAACTAATCCCAAGTCAATGTGATGAAATGTTGAGGTAGTGTGTAAATCCACTCCGTAGCTTTTCCTTCTAAACTGAAGTGGAATGCTCTCCTCAATACATCTTCAAGATTTTTTGTGGGTGGTTTCATGGAAGAACACATCATATGCATAGTCTTTAAATGCCTATATGGATCATCACCCGCAAAGCCATGGAATGTAGGTAAGGAAGAAATTAATTCTCCTTTAATTTCAAAGTTCACATCATCAGTATAAAAAACCATAAGGGTCATAATCAACATTGGAATTATTAATCTCCCTCATGCTTCTATTATCCTCAACATTATTCCTTATATTGTTCTCATCATGTCTGTTGTTCCCATTAGGCCCATTATGTCTATTATTGCCATTATCACCATCCATAGTATCTTGCTCTAATTCAAAATCACTAGCAGACAAGTGTTCACTATAGGTAGCTCTCTCACTTCTCTCACTAGGTTCTTATTCATCAGATGACAAACTTGACTCTTGGGAAATATGCTTCTCCTCAAGGAGAACTTGACTTACCCCCTCTATTATCCTTTCTCTACCAATCTTTTTCACTAACCTTTCAAGATCAAGATTTAAGGGATTTAGAGGTAAAGCCCTATCACTTCTACGAATAAACAATAAAAAAAGAACGAGGTTCAAAATTGACTTACACAATAAGATTCAAGTAAAAAAATGGAAGAATCTGATGAGTACAAGAGTGTGTGTGTGAGAGTGTATGAGTATGGATGATGATACACTTTATAGTGTATGAAACTATGTAAACATGTAATATGAACAAGTAATTAAAGAATGTCAAAACTTGCACCAATATGCATAAAAAAGCAACCCAAAACTTTTATCTAGCCAAGAAAATACAAAATACAAATGGAAATGTACTATGTAATACCAATGCAAGTATGAGGCTCATCACAAAAATCCCAGTCAAATGTTACTTGACATTTAGTTACTAGGAACCAATTTCTTGGTTCCCCGACAATGGTGCCACTTAAAATAACCTATGATCTGATGTCACCTTGGGGTTACTTCAAAATTTAACCAAGGATTGAATATAATGCGACCTCAGGCCATTCTCTCTGAGGAACTAACAAAAATGAAATTAATTTCCTAAGTAACTAAATACAATGCAGCCTAAACTATAGAATGGGGTGTGATTGGATCGATTACTACTAAAATTGCAATGAATTAGAATAAACATAAAGGACTTGTTTTTGGTATTTTAAATTTAAAATGAGTGATATGAAATGGTAGTGAGTGAATGTAAAAACAAGAAAAGCACAAGTAATTAAAAATAATAAATGTAACCCTCCAATTTAATAACACATATATTGGAGTTAAATGAATGAACCAAACAAAAATAGTTTCCAAAATCTCAATCTACTAACTTCCATCAGAATAGTAAAATAGAATCAAGGATACTAAAACCCAATGCTCAATTTTTACTCAACAATTAAGAAAACAAAGTTAATACTAACAAACGATATAACAATCCAATCATTCAAGCCACCTTGAATAATCACCAAATATTCAATAAAATCTCACTATAAAGTCTTGACCTAAAATAAATTAATGAAATTGAACCAAAATCAGCACAATATCAGTTGCTAAACGATAACACAGACATAGGAATCTTCCAATTCAAAGATATAATCCGTACATAACTCACAAATAATTAAATAGTTATCCTAAGACCTAGGAATCACGAAATAATTAAATGGGTAGAAGATAAATGCAGCTTAAACTTCCCTATCAAAACCCAAGCTCCTACCGTTGCCATTCAATTAGAGGATTAGGATGAATTAGCCACCAAAAATCATGGGAGACGTTGTGGAAAGTGAGCTCCAACGGAGATTGATGGTTTGGATTTGTGGGAGATGAGAAGAAAAATGAAATCTCTCGATCCCTGATGTCTCTTCTATCCAGAAAATGTGACATGAGTATCCCCCTATCTAGCCACACATTCTCTCTTTTTTCTTCTCTTTTTCCAACCCACTCACGCCTCCACTATCAGCTCTTTTAGTTTGATGTGACAATTTAATTTTTTGGTTCCTGTAACCTCCACTGTTCTGCACACACCACACACTCTTTGTTGGGCCGCAAACTTTTTTTTTTAATTGATGCTACTAAGTATGAATTGTTTTGATTGTGTGATTTATTGTTTAGTTTGATTGAATTGGAAGAATTAATGGAGAATTAAGATTAAGTAGAGTATAGTATGGTGTAAGTGAAAATGAAAGAGTAGAAGTGTATAAGGGAAATATGGGAAGATCATTTAAGTTTGAGAGGCTAAGGCATTACTTGAAGGGGCAAAATGGTCTTTGCTCATCCATTAAGGCTTAAGTAAAAGAATTAGAAAAGGAAAGAGTGAAAGTGAGAAGAGAAGAGGGAGAGTATCGTTGGTGGCTTAAGGGAGAAGAATAGAAAATAGGGTTTGGCAATCCTTGAGGATTTTGAAGGAATTGAAGCTTCATCTGGTAAGTATAAACTTATTTCTTCTTGTTTGGGTTGGATGAAACCCTAGAATAGCTTAGCATGTGTAGGATATGGTTGTTGAGTGGTTTATGGAAAAAAGGGTTAAATCTCTTTGGGTGATGATCATGTTGTGTTTGTGATTAATTTTAAGATTGTAATGAGTTTAGAACTGGAGTTTAAGACATGATTTAAGATTTAGATGTGTTATATTTGCAAAATGAGAGGATTGTGGATGAAGAATGAGGAAAAATCGAGTTTCGGGAGAGATGTCTAGGCTGGCACGTCGCGACGTGCTCATGTGCACGTCGTGGTGCGTGAAGGAGTGCATGTCGTGGTGCACACAAGTGTGCACGCCGCGGCAAGCACAGGCAATTCGTCGCGACGAGCTCTAGCTTCTGCACGGATGTGTTTTGGTAATTTGGGCATAACTTTTGATGTAGATGTCCAAATGAGGCGATTTTTAATTCATTGTAAACTAGAGACATAGGAATACAAGTTTTGTGAAGGAATGAAGTTCTGAATCAGTCTCTAAGGATATTCAATTTTGGATGGAATGTAAGCATAGAATTTTGTTTCAGCTTTGGTTTTAGTTCGATTTGTTAAAGGTTGACTTTCTGATTTCTACACCAAATTGATTGAGATTTTGGTTGTTTGGTTAAGGAAGTAAAGTGAGGCAAGAGGAGCAAGAGGAACAAGAGGAAACACATTCCTGAGCAAGTTATAAGCAAGGAACTCAAGGTGGGTACACGTTTATAATAGAGTAAATAAGTCACTCATTGTTTTGTTCAAATCAAGAAAGATTTAATGATTTAAATTGCATCATCAATGTTGCCTTATTTGCTATTGTGAAATTGTTATATGATTGCTACATGATTTGTATTTATGATTGATGAAAAGACTTTGAAAAGGGTTTCTCTTTAAAGAATACATGCTCATGAAATCATTTTTTCCGAAATGATTTATACAAGGATATCAAGTTTATGAAAAGCAAGTTTACAAGAAAGTGCTAGTTTGGCAACAAGTTTATAAGACTTTGAACCATGCATGTTATGTGGGTTTGTGGTAGTCCCTCAAGAACCGTCACGTGCACATTGACCCATGTATAGGCTTCTCCCGCCTTCCCACTAGTGGCACGGAGCTCCCCACAAGGACTCCCTTAAGAATTTACGGCTACACAGGACCATTATATGGGAATGTGTAGTGCATCATAAACCCGAACTAACCCAAACCATTCTGCTATGCTTATGTGCTTATGATCTTTTATCACGTTTTATGCATACATGTTTTGAATTCTACTCATGAATTGTTTAAAAATCAAGCATTTCGAGATAATGATTTCTACATGCTCGATTACTATGGTTTCAAAAGTGTACCACGGCAATGAGTTATCTTTTGAAAATAGTTTTGCTTATTTCTATATTATAAATATGTTCCCACGAGCTTTATAGTTCACTCCCTTTATCCTCCCCATTCAAGTGATGAGCAAGGGACCCAGTAAGTCAAGAGTTATGGCACCACTTCGATTTGTCATATTTATGTATTTTCAAGTTAAACTTTTGGAAGTTAAGGCTTTAGCTACATTTCAAGTTTTATTGGTTCAAGTATATTTTGTATTTTTGGCTCTTGAACTCAAAGGATGTAATTCAGTTTGAAATGTTATTAAAGCTTTGTAAAACTCTTCTTTGGTTATCAATGAGAGATGGATGTTTTTATTCCAAATCTTTCGCATTGAATCATTTAGAAGATTGCTTGAGTGTTTGTTGTTGAGTTTTGGGTTGGGTTGTTTTGATAAAATGAGAGAAATTTTTTGATTTACTTTCTGTGGGCCAAAAGACGCTTTCACCGCGACGAGGCCGTATGCTCACCACGGTGAAGCTACCCGAGAAGTTTCACCGCGACGACGCCCGCATGTGCTTCCGAGGGATTTCTTTCTTCTAATTTTTTAACTCCAAGGCCTCCCCACACACACCAAGCACCGCGCTTCCGTGTTCGATGTTGATCTCCGAAAACGGGTCCAACACTCTTCACATGCCAGGTCATGCACTCTTCACATCCCCAAAATAGTACCACACACACACTTGGCCCTCTTCACCTTCCCAAAACAACACCTCACGTACACACCACTTCTCTGCCGCCTTTTTTTTATACTTATGTGACGATTTTTTTGCTTAGTTTCTTGTCCATGCATATTGTTCCTCAAAACCCTTCAAAACTCACGCACGTCTAGGTTGTCATTTATGTTCTTATTCTCCCAGCCACACACGTTGTCGTATTCATCTTCACATTGTCATTTTGGTCTCTTCTTCAATATCCCATGTTGTTGTCTCACGCTGTTGTTTTCTTCCTCTTCTATTTGCATTTTGGACTGTTATGTTGTTGCGTTTTTTTCTTCTACTTACGTTTTGAACTACAGTCTCAATCTTTTTGAAGTTTAATTTCTCAAAGTACCTTACAATAAAAATTACAAATAACGTAACATCAATAGTCCAAAATCAATTTATCACAACAATTCAAATAATAATCAAATAATTTCATAAAGACCAATTATAGTGATAAAAAAACTCATCTAATTGATATGAAAATGTTAGACCCCACACTCCACCCGTAGGTGTTTGGGGGTTATACTACGGCGTATGTTTGCGGGTTATACCGCAGCATCCAACCTTAATCAGTATTGTCCTCTTTGGGAATCAAACTAGCGACCCCTCAAGGTTTTGTTGTTTCTAAGAACACGCCTCTTACCATTGAGCCAAGTGACTCTAGCTTCTCGCTCTAGCTTCTCACTCTAGCTTACCGTTCATAGTCTCTCATTCCTCTTTCCAAAGATTTGTACTTTAAATTCTAAGTCAATGTATGAGTGCAAAAGGTTGTGAAAAAAATTGAAGCACATTTGAATTTATCTATTTCAAGAAAAAATAGATTAAAACACAAAAATTTGAATGACTTGGCCTTTGTTCAATACAGTTTAAAAGTTTGGGAAATGAATGTTATTATTAAGTTGAATATAATTTGTTGTAATTTTTAATAATTTTATTTTTATATTTCTTAAGATTCTTAATAAAACAAATAGTTTTATAGATCTAATTTGTCTTGATTATATCGATTTTTTGGTTGATTGAGTTTTTGAAAAATTGAGTTTAATAAATGATAATGACTTTGAAAGGTAATATTGGAAGGAAAGTATTAATATATTATTTGATGCAATAAATTTAAATGAAAATAAAAATGAGGCTCATCTCAATAATGAAGATTTTGTAGTAAATAAGAATTAAGGTCAATGCATTTTAGGCGAATATTCGATTGAATGAAATTCTAAATTTTTATTTCTTATTTTTTAATTTTACTAATACTTGATATATATGTTAAATTCTATATATACAATATAAATATTACTGAATTTTTTTCCAGGTTTCACTTCTAATTATTATTTTCTCGACACGAACTCTTACAATAATACTTAAAAGACATGAATCTTTATTATTCTTTTGTTTGTAGTTATTTTTTATTATATGATAAAATTATAACACTTATTTTTATAATAAGTAAATGATCTTTTTTCATAATAATTGTAGACATAAATTAATTGTAATTATTATTTATATATTTAATATATTAAAAGTAAGATTAGTATAAATAAATAGATTGTATTCAAATTTTTGTTGTTATAATTTTTAGAGACAAAATTAATGTAAAATTATAAAATATATAACATAATATATTAAAAGATTACTTTATCAATTAAAAAATTTATAATTTTATTTTATAATTTTAAAACTTATCCTATTTAGTCGAATAATGATACAATATAATACTAGAACTAAATACCAATATGGTATTCCTAAAATTGCTAAAAATCAAAGACATTATTATCCACACTCATCACTTATTGACGTAAATGTAATTACATACAATTTGCAATTCTAACATTTATAAACGTTAAGAGTTGTACGGGCAGAACTGTCGGCAGAGGCAGTCTAGATCCACCACTGGAAAAGTGGCAGCATATCATGATTTTGTAGTCAACTTCTTGCCCCACAATCATAATATTTTTATTCCTGTTAGACACGGGCTAACAAGTGCCAAGCTACTCAAGTACCGTAATAAAAAATATGGAGACTACTACCTAAATGACACATCACAAATGATATTATGATACCCAACTTTTCTACACCAACAATTTTCTTTTCTTCTAGTGAGTGACTGCTTTTGAAATTCTTGTACCTGGGCTGGGCTGGATTACATTACACTTACAAAATTGGATAAATTAATTAAACTGGAATTTTAAAAGTGAATAAAGAAATGTCCCAATTGCATCTACATTTCACTAATCTCACCGCCCCTGCATACACCCACAGCAATCTTCATGCTCCCTTTATTCTTCGAGTTTATCACTCTGCAACAGTTTCTTCTTGGAGACTGTCCCAACACGCACAAAACCATATCCATCAATTTCATGAAAGATAAGCCATATTCAAGGTACAAGAGTATTAAATGCATTAGTTTGAGTTTGAGGCAACTCACCCTATCCCATAGATGAGGGTCGGGCTTTTTGAAAACCGCTACACTGGTCAGATTGGCAGGATCCACCATCTTCCATTTACAGGCAGGGTGAGGAACAAGATGTCGGTCGTAGTCGGTCACTGTCGTGTTTAGTAAAGAATCAAATCTTGCATTTGACAAGTAAAACACAAACGGTTTTTGACAAGGGTTTCGACTAACAGGACGCGTGTTAAACGCGTATGCTGTATAATCTGCTCTTCTATACCAATTCAAGAAAGTTCTTGAAGGCATTTCTATCTCACGAGGCGACAACATTCCTCGGAAAATTTGAACGGCAAAGCCCCAGGAAACAGAAATTGTCCAGCTCTTAGATTTATCATAGCAGATCGATTGCTGCATTAGCGCTGCTGAGTCCAGCTTCATTGGTGCTGTCATGCGTTGCAGTGCTTGAACCCGAGTAACATTGGGGAAAATAGGTTCAACCACGTCAAGGTGATGAAGCGACACCAAGGGGGTAACTGGATGCGCCGCAAGTAGTCCAAACAGGTTCCCATAAACATCATACTGGATGCATGCAAAAGTAAACTGATGGGATCAGCAACTCTATACAAGTATTTCTGTGATAACAGACTCAACAAAGAGAATATGTTCAATCGAATAGATTGAAATACATCGCAGTTGCAAACAGGCTCCACTGGTCAAAATAAACTGACTGACCATACGTGGAAGCCAAGAACGAAAGTGTCTAATACTTTACTCCCAGTCTAGTCCATCGTTCGTGTGAAACGTAAATGAGAATGCTATGAAAACAGAGTTCCCAGCTGTCTGCATGTTTGACTCACGAACTTGAGTCAAGTATAGCGATGGACGCCCCAAAAGGCCAAAACCAATGTCACGTCACGTGGGTCTCATCCCCACACTTACGCCACTCCTACGAACAATTATGGAGCTAAACAAGCCGCTAGCGGCTAGCCCAAGTGTTGTTAAACCTCCCCAGGCCCCAACCCTCCCCTAAATCTTACCGGAACCCGAAACCTATGCTCAACCCAGACCCAGTTCATTAAAATAAACGAGTTAATAAGGCAATGAGAATCGGACACAAACCTGATGAAACCCAGCTTCCTTTGTGAGTGGGACACCGAGTTCAGCCATGCAAGCCTGGATTCTATCATCGGACCCGTACAACCCAGGATACCTCTGAATACACCTATCTTGCATCTTATCAAGCGCTTTAGCTAAAGGGTAACTTATCGCGAAACCACCGCCACCATAGGCCATACCGTACGAGAAATATATGTTCTGCAAATGAGATTCTGACAGGCTCCCGATGTAATAAAACTGGTTGTGGTCGTATTTCCTCAGCACTCTTATCAGATTTTCCGTCACAAATACAGTGTCGTCGTCACCCATCACGAACCACCGCACATTATTCAGCCCCAGCCGAAGGGTCTCCGACACGATTCGAGAGATCCGGATCGCCGATCGGTGACCCTGCCGGTTTCTGTACGAGAACCTGGAAGTATCGCCGGATATTTTCACCGTCGGGAGGCCATCGTCCTCCCTGGCCTCCACGGCATCGTCTAGCCACACAATGCCTCTCATTTTTTGAGGCTTATACCAAATCTTGATGTAATTTTTCCTCTGTTTCCATAACTTGGCCGATGCTGCGATGCCGAACACGACATGCTCTATCTCTGTTTGCTGGCTGATTTTACGGCCAGGTATTTCCAAAGCAGTTATATTTCTAATCGAAGTGTTGTTGCTACTGTTGTCACGGACTATGGAAAGCTGACGGTGGATCGCGAACGGCTCAGCGTTGCAGACCCGTGAGGAGGAGACGAGCTTGAGAGTGTAGACAACGTAAGTGAGTGACACGAAGAGGATTAACCAAACTAAGAGCTTTGGTAGGTATCGAGCTTGTGAACCTGTCCCAGAGAGCGCGTTCGTTGAAGGGCTCCTCATCTGATCCCAAATTAGCTTCTCTGAATCTTTCTGGGTCACTTTCATATTGTTGGTTTCTTGGCTTCACGATTTGCGTGTTAGAGGTTAAAGTCTTAGGAATCTAAGTGGTGGGTTTTACTTACCAGATATAGGAGTCAGAGATTGCCGATGAAATCCGACAAATAGAAGCAATGGAGGTGTAAATAAAACAAGAGGGTTGAGTTGCAGGTTGAGAATGGTAAAGGTGTGCCAGGTTGCAACATTTTGGCCGAGTGTTGAGATTTATTCTTGTTTTTCTTATTCTTGGAGGGAGACGCGTATGTCTCCGGTGTAATCCACTGTGATGCTTGAAACGTGTGAGTGAAACTCTTCGCCCTAAAATGGTACGTGATTTGCATCATGTCTGGGCGCTTGGTCCCACCTAATAAAGTCATGTCTTGGTCACTGGACCTTTGCAGTTTGTGTATCAGGCGACCAGATCCCCGTTTCCGATTATCCGTACCAATCTGATTTCTTTACCATCTACTCAGATGAAGGTGTTAATGGGCCAGAACTGTTCGGACGGGCAGACGGCCAAGCCTTTTTTTGAAATCCATGTGCGCCTCTCTCTGCAAATCATTTACCGACTACGAATTTGACATTTATTTGTTTGTTTGTGTTATGGGGGTCTTTAAGATAAGATTATTAATTACCACATTTACATCTCCATCTAACCAAATCAAATTGATTTTGGATCATCGACACGTGTTGTTGGATGAACTGAAACCCAAAATTTATGGAAACATGCAATTCATCTAATTAAGATTTCTTTTGCTACAAAAAGGGTATTTAATTTATATAGATAATGAAACAATTATTAGCATTTAACGTTGTTAGCTAAGCATATGTCACAGCATTGTGATTTTCTTAAAAAAGACAAGACACTAATGACTTACAGCCGCAGGGATGTTTGTCTTCGAAAAAAAAAAAAAATGGACCCCTATCCCTGTCCCTGTTACGTTGGTAATCTAAGAGTTTTGTTTCATTTTCAAGGGTTTCCTTTTCAATCTTGTGCTTCCATCCATTTATAAACCGGTTGTCGTCTTAAATGAATGCAATTGGTAATTGTGTAAGCCAGAATAAATTAAAGATATCGCGTTGTAAAAACAAAAACTCATTGGATTTATCTGCTTACTCATCTAGCGGTTTTAATGAAGAAGATAATTACGTATTTGGATCCACCTCACTAATATCTATTAAGGGTCTGTGTAGTTTTATTGTCATTTTCACCTTTTATATTTTTTATCACTTATTAAAGAAATTTTAATTTTTTGGTTTTAGATTGTTTTACTTTTTGAAATTTATGAAAATTATAATTATAATTTTTTTATTTTTTATTTTGTATAACCTAATTTGCTGTTATTTAATTTATTATTCAATATTAAGTTCTAATAATAATTATCACTAACATAATTTAATTATTTATATTTATATTTACTTTAAAATTTTAAATTATTTATTTATCAAAAAATTTTAAATTATTTTGAAAAACAAAAATATCTCTTAAATTTAATAGTTATTTAGTAAATATGTTTAAATATTAAAATTAAAGTACCTAAATTTCATAATTT
>JANTNU010000235.1:28602648-28626232 GCA_024752395.1 Erythroxylum havanense | reverse complement strand
ACCATGACACACAAATTCACATATCACAAATTCTCAATCATTCAAACATGAAGAATGCTAAAATCGTAGCAATATAATCAAATTCTTTAAATCATGCGAAAATAATGAATTTAATCATTCGAAAAACAGTAATTTGAAAACAATTATACTTTTTTGATTTTTCAAAAATGCATAACTAGCTTATAATTCAAAATATAAATATATTACCCACCTCATTTCCATGCTTGTAACTTGTCCCAAGCTTCAATTTCTCCAATGCCTCACTTACAATTCCCTAATTCATGACAAAAACCCCAAGCATCAATTTCTCCAATGCCTCACTTACAATTCCCTAATTCATGACAAAAATCCTAATTAATAATCATCCAAAATTGAGCAATCTAAATCATGCAATCACCAAAACTGAGCTTAGAAAACACAAAACCATTCCAATCTTAAGCTATCTAAACCAAAATCCCATTAAAATTTCAAAGATAAAAAATCGACTCTTATCTTAATCTTCACCATTTTCGGATTTTCTTGTCTCAAAATAAAGCTATCTTCCTCTTCCATCTTTTTCCTTCTTGGATCAACTTAAAAATCTTGCTTGAAGACTCATAAAAATCGAACCCTAGTTTTTTTTCTTCTTCCCCTTTTCTTTCCACCGAAAGCTCTCCCTCTTCTCTCTTCTTTCTTCTTTCTTTTCTTTCTAACTTAAACAAATTCGTGCTTCTCCTCTTCTTAAATAACAGCCCACTCTTCTTGCATTTAATGAGTGCAAACTGACTATTATTCCCTTACATATATGCCTTATAACTTAAGACCTTAAGTGTTCTTCCAAGTTTGCCCCTAAAATTCATTTTCAACACTTTAACTCAATTTCCATCCAAAAATTGACATTATTATAGACTAAATTGAAACTCAAGTTCTTCAAAAAATTTGTACCCCTATTTCTCTAGTTTAATCCAAATTAAGAATCACCTCATTTGGATGACTAGAGCCAAAGTTATGGCCAAAATACTTTCAGCTCTTACTAATCCAAGACTGCACACTAAACCCGACTTCAATTCAGAAATTGAAAGTCTTAGGGGCTAAATTAAAATTCAATTCCTTCATATAACTTGTAGCCTTATGTCTCTATTTTATTTTTCAATAAGAATCAGATCAATCAGATCTCCACAGATCAAGAATTTCTCATAAGACTGAACCATGTTCAGAAAATTATCTAACTCACTTTAATTTAATCAAAATCTTTCAATTTAATCTCAAAAATCCAAAAATTTTCCATAGCAGATAGAGGGATTTCTTAGGAATCTAACGCTTCAAAAATTAAGTCAATCGGATGCTAGACGGAAAAGATATAAGCAAAAGAGTGAGAGAGAGTCGAATTAGGCCAGACAAAACAAAGATTGGTCGGCCAAAACAAAGGTCACTCGGTCAAAACAGAGGTCGGTCGGCCTAAAAAAAGGTCGGTCGACCAAAAAAAAGGTCGCTCGGCCAAAAAAAAGGTCGCTCGGCCAAAACAAAGGTCGTTTGGCCAAAACAAAGGTCGGTCGGTCAAAACAAAGGTCGGTCAGCCGAAACAAAGGTCGGCCCAAAACGCATACTGATTTTAAGGAATTCATAAAGTTTTACACAGAAGTACAAAATTCACAAACTTGGTATCAAAAGAAATTTAAAAGGAAGCTCTATAACTTCTATGAAGAATGGAAAAATCAATTCCGTCTCTAAAGGGGTCAAAATCCCAATCAAAGTCACTGCCCCTACTAGTCATCCCAAAACAGTAACTCAACTTCTAAAATTTTTATCTTTTAACTCCAAGGTCCAAACATGTCATATTTTATATCAATAAAAAGATCAAAAATCAACCTACAACTTTCATGAAGGATAGAAAAATCAATTTGACCTCTACGAGAGTCAATTTTCTAATCAAAGTTTCTGTCCATTAATGATCATGCCAAACAGTAACAACAACTTGTAAAAATCATAACTTCCTATTTCATAGCTCAAAATTTCCATACTTTATAGAAATGGAAAGATCAAAACATAATCTAAAACTTTCATGAAGAACTTAAAAGCAATTTCAATCTCTAACTAGGTCAATTTTTCAATCAAAACTTCTGCCCAGAAATTTGTCATCCTATATCACATCCAATGATCACAATGTTCACATCGTTCAATTTTCACAATCAAAAATAACATATTTTATATCATTGAAGAGCTAGGAAAATTCTCTATAACTTTCATGTAGACTACTTTGTCTCATTTAAACCACATCAGTACAAAATTGGCCTCAAAGCACAGTACACACAATCTCACCCTTAATAGCATTTTTCAAAACAAAGCAAAATAATCTTAACTTCAAATGGTTATAACTTTCAATCCCGATATCGAAAAATGTCAAACTTTAAGGTGATAGAAAGCTTTCAATAGAATCTACAATTCTCATGAAGATTATTTGATCAAAATCTGCCTATATCAACTCAAAAAAATTCGCAAACTTTAAGCTCCAAATTACCATTTTCTGCTACTATTCATCCTCAAAATTTCAAATTTTCAATTCTCCAAAATCTAACACTTTCACTAATCAATTTCATAACACAGACAAATTTATCCAACCTCACATCAATTTCATTAAACTCAAAAACACCCATTTCATGTATTAACCTCAAAATATCATTTCAATTTGTTCCAACTAGCATTGCTCACATAAAACATTAAACATAATCATTCAAATTCATGAATTTGCTTTTCCTTTACACATGACTAATCCACCTCAAATTCATTATTTGATGTTAATTTATTTTTCAAAATTTCAAGAAAAGTTTGGGGTCCAACAGCAGTTGGATAGGCATAAGAGAAAGTGTGTAGGATATGTTCAAATACAAGTCATCCAACTGATGATTGCCTGACATTGCAAGAAGGAAGTATAAAGTACGTGAATGTTGCAGGAGGGAACTTCCCGAAACAATACAATCTGTACTTACAAACATATAACCCATATTGAAGGGATCACTTTAACTTTAGCTAAGAAGGGAATGGGCAGTATAATTACTTCTTCAACTAATGCAATAAGGAGCACAGGGAGCCTTTTCTTCTAGTTCAGGTAGTTATCTGAAAGAATTGATTAAGAATTTTACTACTAAAATCTCTAACTTCAACAGAGCATACAGTAGCAGCTTCAACAAGACATCCAACAAAGTCAGTAGGATACAAAAGCAAGCATATAGAATTTTAAAAACCAAATGGGTCATATGGTAATGAGGCTCAACTAGTTAGAATCACAAAGTGGAGGAAAGCTACCATCCAAACTCGAGGTGAATTTGAAGAATGTCACTGTCATAACCTTGAGGAGCTAAAAGGAGATTAAGGGTCCTAAAAGAACTCTACAGAGAATTGATACTAAGGAAGAGATCGACAAGGAATTAGGAAAGCAAGAAAATTCGTCATCGACTATAAAAATAAATTTCAAAAGTCCCAATATTATTAAGACTAATCCTCCACCTTTTTTGAGTAGGTTAACAAGATTGAACAAGGAGGAGAAGGACAAAGAGATATTGGAAACTTTTCAGAAAGTAGAAGTCAATATTTCTTTGCTCGAGGTAATCAAAAAAGTATCAGGATGCACCAAATTCCTTAAAGAACTGTGTACATACAAGCAGAAATTGAGGGATGATGAAAAAGTAATGATGGGTAAGAATATGTTTGCAGTATTTAGAAAGAAGATGCCTCCAAAATGTCAGGATCCAATTATGCTTACCATTCATTGCAAAATTGGGAATATTGTGATCAATAGAGCTATGTTGGATTTGGGTGCTTCAATTAATATGATGCCTCGTTTGATTTATGCTTCTTTAAACTTGGGTCTTTTAAAAGAAATGAGTGTGATAATACAATTGGCTAACCATACTAATGCTTATCTTGATGGTGTAGTTGAGGATGTTTTGGTACAGGTGAATAAGATAGTATTTCTTGCATATTGTTATGTTGTGGATATGAACAATGATACTTCATAAAATCCGATACCTATCTTATTAGGGAGACTGTTTCTTATACCATTCAAACTAAGATAGATGTTCATAAGAGCACCCTTATGATGGATTTTGATGGGGAAGTGATTCATTTTAATATTTTTAACGCCATGAAACAACCTCTTGATGATCACTTTGTTTCTTCTGTTGATGTGATTGATCTTTTGGTATAAGAAATTTTTAAATTAGGTTGCAAGGATCACTTAGAAATAGTCTTCACTGAGGAAATCGAAGTAGAAGCCAATAATGATGCTGAACTAGGAGAAGAGCTGATGGAAATGAGAATCGCTTTGGAATCATTAGAGACTTCTCCAAAAAGGTATGTTTGACTTCTATAAAACTATCTAAATCTCACCAAAAGTTATTACCTCGTGATGTCTAGGCACCAAAATTGAAACTGAAGCCACTTCGTATCCACATCAAGTATGCCTATTTGGGAGATAAACAAACTCTCCCAGTTATCATTTCGATAGAGTTGACTTCAAATCAAGAGGACAGACTGGCTCGAATGTTGAGAGAGCATAAGAATGACATCGGGTGGACAATCTTAGATATCTAAGGGATAAGCCCATCCATATATATGCATCATTTTTTGTTGTTGGAGGATGATGCAAAGTCAACATGGCGAGCTCAGTGTAGGCTAAATCCTTCGATGATGGAGGTGAAGAAGGAATTATTGAAGCTTCTCAATGCTAGGGTTATCTACCCAATCTTTGGTAGTTAGTGGGTAAGTCCAGTCCAGGTGGTCCAAAGAAGTCTGGAATCACCGTTGTTACAAATCAGGAAGTTAAGTTGGTTCCTACTTAAGTGTAAACCGGGTGGCGAGTATGTATTGATTATAGGAAGTTGAATTTTGCAACTCGTAAAGACTACTTTCCCCTTCCCTTTATTGATCAAATGCTTAAGAGATTGGCTAGCTATGATTATTATGGCTTTTTAGATGGATTTTCAAGTTATCTTTAGATCCTGATCACACCGAAGGATCAGAAGAAGACAACATTCACATGCCTATTTGGTACGTTCACTTACTGAAGTATGCCATTTGGATTATGCAACACCCCCGCTAAGTTCCAACAATGTATGTTAAACATTTTTTTGTGAGTATGTTAAGAAGATTATTAAGGTGTTCATGGATAATTTTAGTGTATGTGGATCTTCTTTTGATGAATGTCATGAGAATCTTGCTATTATCTTGGAACGATGCACGAAAACTAACCTTGTGTTAAATTGGGAGAAATGTCATTTTATGGTGGATCAAGGTATAGTTTTAGGCCATGTTATATTTGCTAAGGGTTTGTGGCAGACAAGTCTAAAGTTGATCTTATTTATTTTTACCTTACTTTGTTGTGAGGGAAGTGTTTTCTTTTCTTAGGCATGTAGCTTTTTTATCGAAGTTTCATTAAGGACTTTTCAATGATTGTTGCACTATTATGAAAGCTTTTACAACAAGATGTCTCTTATGAGTTCGATGAGAAGTGTAAGGAAGCACTTAACAAATGTAAGGAGCTTCTGACATCCCCACTGTTGATTCAATCACAAGATTGGAAACTCTCCTTCAAGATTATGTGTGATGCAAAAGATTATGCATTGAGGGTAGTTCTAGGACAAAAAGTGGGAAATGCTTTGCATTCCATTTACTATGCTTCTAAAACTCTAAACCTAGCTTAATTGAATTATTCAACTATTGAAAAAGAACTCTTATCTATAGTTTTTTTTATAGAAAAATTTCGATCGTATTTTCTTGGTGCTAAAGTGATTGTTTAATCTAACAATGTAGCTTTACGATACTTGCTCACAAAGAAAGAAGAAAAAACGAAGCTGATCAGATGGATTATCCTTCTTTAGGAATTCAACTTAGAAATTAGAGATAAGAAGGGGTCATAAATCATGGTGGTGGACCATGTCAGCAGTTTGATAAAGGAAGATATGATATCCCTACGTGAGAAACATTTTCAGATGAGTAATTATTTTTAACCGATGCGACACCACCATGGTATATAGACATTGTCAAATTTTTAGTTATTAACAAATTACCTGTTAATTTGTCAATGGCTCATAGGGATGAGCTATGGAATGAAGTGAGATATTATGTTTAGAATGACCAGTATCTTGGGAGGCACTGTGCAGATTAAGTTATTAGGAGGTGTACCAAAAATAAAACAGCTTCGATCTTAGCATTTTGTCATTCGTATGTATGTGGAGGACATTTTTGAGTGAAACGAATAGCTTATAATAAGTTTTTTTAAAGATGTATATACCTTCTATAAATCACGTGATAGATGCCAGCACTTAGGTAACCTATCACGTAAGGATCAATTGCCATAAACTCCTTTGCGTTTATGTGAAAATTTTGATGTTTAGGGTATTGAATTTATGGGACCTTTCCCTTTGTCAGCTTTATATATATATTGCTTGTGGTTGATTATGTTTCTAAATGGGTAGAAGCCAAAACCACCATAACTAATGATGCGAAAGTTATTGCATATTTTGTTAAAGCTAACATTCTTTCTAGGTTCGGGATATCGAAAGCAATCATTAGTGATATAGGAACCTACTTTTGCAACAAGGTGACGAAGGCAATGTTCAAAAAATACCACATCACGCATAAGGTTTCCACTGCTTACCATCCCCAAACCAACGGGGTAAACTGAAGTCTCAAATTGAGAAATCAAGTTAATGCTCAAGAAAACTATGTAGAGATGCATTATGGCCGTATAGGATAGCTTATAGAATACCAATTGGGATGTCTACATATAGGCTGGTGTTTGGAAAGCTATGTCATCTTCTAGTGGAATTACAACATAAGGCATATTGGCTATCAGAAGATGCAACATAAATTTTGATGATGCAAGTGTGCATAGGAAATTGCAACTTCAAGAGTTGGAGGAGATTAGGAATGGCTCCTACTAGGAAGCAGTGATATACAAGGCAAAGATGAAAGCTTTTCATGATAAGATAATTTCGAGGAAAAGCTTCTCGATGGGCTAGAAAGTGTAACTATATCATTCCAAACTCGATCTATTTCTCGATGGGCCAGAAAGTGTTACTATATCATTGGTTTAGTCTATTTGTTATCACTCATGTTTTTTCTTTTGATGCAGTAAAGATAGGGAGTCTAAAAATCGACAAGACATTCAGAGTGAATGGTCATTGCTTAAAGTCATATTATGAAGGCTTCCAAATAGAGTATTTGGAGGTATTGATGTTGGAGGATGTGAATGATGTCACTGGATGAACGTAATAGGGAGTTGGGCCAATGACAATAAACAAAGGCGTTGCTTAGGAGGCAACCTAAGGGAAGTTAATTTTTGTTATTTACATTTTCACATTTATTATTTTTATAAACTGCTCCATTTCTTACATTTGATTTACATTTAGGAAAATGTAATTTTTAAGTGTAGGGTAGGGATATTAGTTTTTATGCATTTTTTTTGGCTCAATTGTAGCTTATGTGACTTCATAGGCAGTTTTCAAAATCAAACAATCAACATAAAAGTTTTTGTTGTTTTATATTGCTTTTAAGAATATTTAGTTATAATTAGAGTGTGAATTGACTAGAAAAATCCTTGGCAATCTTATATATATCTTCACATGTACTTTTACTCTTATGATTAGTTAATATGCATTATCCTTGAAAGAGCAGTGATTAGTGGTAGACAAAAACTAGTGAGGTTTTGAGCCATATTAGACTAACACATCTATATCAGTCTCATTATTTCTCTATTATGTGTGACCTTCATGACGTGTACTTCCTTACATTTCTTTGATTTTCTATTCAGGAACGCATTTTTATTACATGCATTTTTATGAAAATGATTTAATGATTACGAGCTACGTTAGCCAAATAACCTACCTATTTTTGTGAATTTTCCTTTGTTAACCCCTTTTGAGCTTTATTATCCTTTTCTTTTGTATAAATCACATTACATGCACCTAATAAATAGTGGAGCATTTGTTAATTCTTAATGACTATGGTTGTACAAAAGCCTAAGTGTGGGGATACACATACATATGGGTTAATTATATTTGTTAAAATACCACGTTATGAATCCTATGTTGATGTAGCTTCTATCACTTTTATATTGGTGAAAAAAAGAAAAGAAAGAAAAAAAAGAAAAAGAAGAAGAAGAAGAAGAAGAAGAAGAAGAAGAAGAAGAAGAAGAAGAAGAAAGAAAAAAGAAGAAGAAGAAGAAGAAGAAGAAGAAAAAGAAAAAGAAAAAGAAAAAAGAAAAAAGAAAAAGAAAGAGAAAAAGAAAAAGAAAAAGTGAAAGAAAAAGTGAAAGAAAAAGAAAAAGGAAAAGAAAAAAGAACAAGAGAAAGAGAAAGAGAAAGAGAAAGAGAAAGTAAATAATATGTGAGTTTGAATAAAAGTATCAAGGAGGAAATGTGATTGCTTTGAAAAGTTGTTAATTAGTAGTTTGTCCTTCTTAAGTTGTATTGAATGGGTGTTTGAATATATTGCATATGAGGCAGATGTTGTGTTCGATGAAGCACTTGTTATGTTATGTTCATGTGGTTTACAATGTAAGAGCTAAATTGAGTTGTGAAACATAATTGTTGCATTCTTCATAGCTGACGGTACCCAGTTTTGGATAAATGTTAGGTTGTTTGCTTGATATCTCACTGAGTGTTACTTTTGCTTCTCTAGTTTAATGGATTTCAAGCTACTTAAACCAAATACATATCACCTTATCTTTGCCTACATTACAACCTTGAAAAATCTTTTGATTCATGATTATGCATATGAATTTTAGTGGGGAGAAATGGAATGATATGTAAAGTTGTTGATTGTTCTGATCATGAATGGTGTTTGAGTGTAAACGTGGAAATATTTTATTTAAACACTGTTTGTCTAAGTCTACCTCTAGATTAATCATTTTCTAAAGGTGATGAATGTTGATTGATTATGAGTAGAATCTTTAAATGTTGAGCTATTGCTATAGGGTTTGAAAGTCATTCATCTTTACTTATGATTATCTATTATTAGGAAATATGAAAAATGAGTATTAATGATCAAGAAGTAATAGACACTGATAAAAAAATCACAAGTAAATATTTGTCGAGATAAATGTCCCAACAAATTTTAAAACTACAATATGTAATTGAGTGGAATAATAAGAGCATATTTCAATAAAAATGAATGCCATTTGCTTAAATTCTCACTCAACTAGGTATTTTTTAGAGTCCACTATTGTCACCTTTGCAACTTTCCCAATTCCTTAATAAACATACAGATAACACAAAATGGGCACTATTTTTGGTCTTCGTAAATTACCTCATAAGCATTTGAAACTTCTTGCAACTTATTTTCAGCTTCTGGATGATCTTTGTTTGTATCAGGATGTAGCTTTTTAGCTACCTGGGGAATGAGAATTAGAATAGTAGTAAAAAAAAATATGAAACCAAGTGAAGATTAATTTGGAAGTTTAAGTTTCAGGGAAGAGGTGAGTGGAGTAAATATGGATGCAGAATAAACAATATTATCCATATGCACACAAGCACATGCATATAATAACAACATCTTGCAAATTAATAATATTATCTAGCCTATGGCTGGAAGCTACATCAAGTTTTTTGAATCTTATGCACTTGGAAGTTTAGGAAAACTTTCACTATAGTAGAAGGATCTACAAAAATTAATAAAACCAAACCATAGTTAATGATGAATGAATAAGTGAAAGCATAAAGACTTTGGTTGACCGTAAAAGAAGAAGAATACAAAACTTGATAAACACACTTGACAAAGTGAGATAGAGACCTCTAGTGAAGTAACAAAAATCGTTACTATAACAAACCCTACAATTTAGCAAATATCCAAATGGACATAAACCTTAAAGTTGGGTTTGAGAGAAGAAAAACACAAATATGTCCAAAATTATGGTAATTACACCTAAGACAGAAGCAATTATAACCCCTTTTTCGTCTATTTCAAAAGCTCAATGCATTGCGGAGAGTGATGATAGAGCTATGAAAACCAAAGGCTTTTAGGGTTGAGAGATGAGTGTTTTGCTTTTAGGGTTTCCTTTTTGTGCCCTTTTTTTTGTTTCCCTCCTAATTTTTGGTGCCAATCATTTGGTGACAATTTTTAAAATCGTTACCCAATATGGTCCCTTTAGAGTCGATTTTCGAAATCATTATGAAGAGTTAACCCTTTGGGGACTATTTTTTGAAATCATCGCGAAAAGTTAAACATTTAGTGACAATTTTTAGGTTAAATCGTAGCAAAAAAATGTAGCCAAAATCTTATCTTATTGTATTGAGGACATACGATGTATCCAAATTAAGTATCAATGTAATATTTTAAACCCTTAACTTGGTCATTTTAATACTTTAAGTGCTCTTTATGCATAAACATCTCACATTCAATTTTAATGAATAAGTTTTTTATTTGTCAAGAATAATTGAAGTCTTAATTTTTAAAGAAAATATCATGATATTTAAAATAAAAGTTAGGAATTTTTAAAAGTGACTAAAGTTATGTTTTTTTTTAATCAAAATGAAGTGTTTTTAGAACTTTGAAACACTTAAACTATGAAAATTTGATGTTTCAAAGTGTTTTTCAATGTTGATTTCTATTAGGGTTCACCTAATCTTAAGTTTTAGATAAGCTAGTTCAACAAGTTGTTTTAAAAGTTACATAATGGTTGAAAGAAGATGATCAACAAGTCAATACTCTAACTAGTAGTTGTTTGAAAAGTCAAGGAAAGAGGACCAACTAGTCAATCCTATTATAAAACTAGTCGTTATAATGGTTGATTTGTGTCTCTAAAGATTATTTGAAGCCTTCTAGGATATAAATACTTGTTTGTTTGGATGTTAGATAATTTTATAACAGTTTATTATTATAAGAACATATCTAAGAGAGTTTTCAAGCTTTCTAAACATATATACATTCATTGTGAACTGATTCTTGGAGCATTAAAGAGAGCAAACAAGGTTTATTAAATTTGTAAATTTCGATTGATGGTTTGCTTTTTGTGCTTTATTGAACCAAATAGATTTGTGGTTATCTTTCAACATAAATGAAGATTGTAAAAGAGGTTAGCTAAAACAAATTAAGATTATTATAAAAAGGTTCCTTTTCACTTGTTGGAAAAACTGTTTAATGGAATCTTATGCAATTTTTGCACAATGAATAAAAGCAAGATTTGTTTGTCAAACCATTATAAAATTGATTTGTAATCTCTCTTCCATAGTCTCTTTACATTGTTTGTGTTTATTTGATTGCACTTAACTACATTTTCATTTCATATTATCATTCTATTAGATTTTGAACAAATTATAATTTTATATGGATTTTTAAAAATTTACTAATACCTAATTTATCCTCCAACGATTAAAGGTAATTATCAACAATTTTACCCCTTTTAGTTTTGTTTTTGGAGAATAATGGTCAGAATTTAAGTTGGGTTGTTATGTTTGTTTTAATGTCTTAGTGATAATCATCTTAAAAATGCAATAAATCATCAAAAGCTTATGATCTATTAATTGTTTGTTTTCATGTCTTAGTGATAATCATCTTAGAAATGCAATAAATCATCAAAAGCGTATGATCTATTAAGAATTAAGTTCTAAAGTTCCGTCTAGAACTAATCATGACTCTAAGATCAATGCCTTTAATATGAACACCCAAGTCCAAATTTAACAAGATGTTTAGGATATTGGGTAAGTTATGTAATCTTAGTTAGATTAAGAAGTGCAATAATCATAACAGTATATTATCTCATTACATTCATCATCACCCTAATATCATTCAAATTTGTCATCCTTTTCTCTAGCTTTGTCATATTCAAGATTTTCTTACTTATTTTTAGGATTATGTAAAACAAAATCAAAAGTTATCCTAACATTTGCACTTTAATGATAAATTTTCTGTTTAATTAAATAAGTTGAGAGAATAATGTAGGAGTGTTTATACTGCATAAAGTTTAAATGTTTGTTGTTTTTATCTAACATTCCGGTTAATTCCTCTTTGCTTGAAATGTATATGTTAAGGTTGATGAGACATTCTTCCATTTGTCTAATCTCTAGATGCTATGAATGAGGTGATCTCATGATAATGATAAGAAATCTAAAATAAATATGTTCTAATATGGTGGACAATGTCAAACTATATGTTATTCATAGAATGTAACGTGTTACATGGTGAAATGCATTAAATGCTTCTGATGAGTTACTCATAAAGGAACAAAGTAAATTTAGGAAAGCAAGGTTAACATATATACTAGATTTATTGATATTATTAATGTGCTCAAAGGTTTAGGCAAGACCTACACTATTGTTGAAATGGTGAGAAAGCTAGTTAGGTTATCATTGAAAGCATGGGAAGCTAAAGTGATAGTCATACAAGAAGCTAAGGACCTAACAACTCTACCATTAGAGGAGCTTATTATATCTCTTCTTTCATGCAAAATGAGAGTTAAACCAATGTCAGAAGAAATAATTTCAAGGAAAAAGAATTTAGCATTCAAAGTCTCACTCGAAGAATTAAGTGATGAGGAAGACACATCATCTAGTGAACGTGATGAAGAAGATATTATTTTAATCACAAGAAAATTCAAAAAATTCTTAAAAAAGAAATCCTCAAGAAGAAGGACAAAAAAGTGGTAAGATGGATTCGAAACACAAAAAATAATATACTTTTCTTTAAATGTAGGAAAGTTAGACACTTAAAGTCCCAATGTCCGCTCCTTAAAGAAGGTGACAAATTTGAAAGAAATGACAAGAAGGAAAAGAAGACACTCAAGGCCTCCAATTAGGATGACACATGTGATTCCAAAAGTGAACATTTGGAAGGAGATGTAGCTCATAAGTGTTTCATCGAAAAAGATAGTGATGAGATACTCTTTAACTCTAAATCATATGATGATAATAGTGAAATTGATTTAACATATGATAAACTTGTTGAAAGTATTGAAAAAATGAACATAAAAAAAAGTTATCCTCTAAACTCAAAGAAGCTCAAAACAATTTATATGCATGTATGATTTAGAATTAAAAAATAAAAAGTGGATTACATACTATAAAAAATTCTAAAGGTGTAACAATGGTGATAATTATGTGTTAGACACTTTAAATAATGAAAATGAGGAATTAAAATGAAGTTGATTCTCTTCAGAACTCCTTATCAAAATTCACTAAAGGAAATGAGAAGCTAGAAAACATGTTAGGTTCCCAAAAGAGGTCCAATAATAGGACTAGAATTGGATATAATCATGAGAATGCTTCCAACATTGAAACCATCTTTATTATAGGAATCATTTACGTAATGAAGAATCAATGCCTAAAATGACAAATGAATATAAAGTTTATATGTCTAAGCAGATACACAACACATCTACTACTACTCACATTAGAAGCAAACCTCATCCTTTCCTGTATCATTCACAACCAAGATCAAGAATTCAACACTATAAAGGAAAGAATAGGCATAACTTCTATAAAAAAAAATATGACACGTATTCACACACATCATATTAGACCTTACATCAAGGACAACAATATGACGCATGTTCACACTCCACAAAAGCATTATTACAATGAAAGAAACATATCTCATACATACAATTATGCTAGTATTTTACGTTATCCAAAGAATGAATTCAAATTAATTGCACGAAAAAAAGTTTTTATAACTCATATAAACATGGAAGAATAATGAATTCTCATAACTCATGCACATAGAAGAGCAAGGAATGCATACATGCGTCAAAGTTATAATAATCATAATTTTAATTCCAAATCATATGATATGATATGATACTTTTTTGGTAAATATAGAAACATTGTTGAATTTGGTTTTTCAAAACAAAGGTCAATAAATAAATTCTCAATTAAGTAGGTTGAGTAAAAAATGAGACTAACAATAAAGGAACCAAGCTCATCTGGGTATTAAATGAATTATTTTATAGGTCTCTAAGAAGAAAAGATAGAAATGGTACATGGATAATGGATGCTCAAGGCATATGACTGGTGATGCATCTAAAATTTCAACTCTTAGAGGTGGAGGATTTGCCACTTTTAAGGATAATGCCAAGGGTAAGATAATTAACATCAGTAAAATTGGTAAGAAAGACCACACAATTATTTATAATATACTCTTTGTGGATATATTAAAGCATAATTTTTTGAGTGTGAGTTAATTATGTGACAAAGGGTATAGAGTATGTTTTGAAGGAATATAGTTGTTATATGTAAAGTAATTGACAACAGTATCACATGTTTAGGAAAAAGAGAAGGAAACATATATACAATTGATCTTGATGATTTTTCTAACAAGATATGAAGTGTTTAATGTTTATTAGTTAAGATTTATGGATTTGGAATAGGAGACTTGGACATACAAGCATGGAATTTATTTTGAACTTAAACTCCAAACAACTTGTAAATAGGCTCTTAAATGTCAAATTTGAGAAAGAATAAAAAATCAATAACTTCTACTATACTTTTACAATTACTACATATGGATTTCTTTTGACCTACTAGGCCAACCTTGGTGGAAAATTTTACGCTTTTTTTAATAATGATTTCAGTAGATTAACTTGAGTCTTATTTTTAGCAAATAAAGAAGAATGTTTTGGGATGTTTTTTAAATTTGTCAAAAGGGTATTAAATGAAAAGTTGAATTTTCTGTTACCACTATTATGAGCGACCATGTTACGGAATTTAAGAATGAAAAATTTGAAACCTTTTGCAAGGATAATAATATTTTTCACATTTTTCTTCACCTAAAACCCCTTAAAAAATAGTGTTAGTGAAAGGAAAATAGGACGTTACAAGAAATGGCTAGGAAAATTATCAATAAGTATGGTTAATAAACTGTTTGCATATCCCCTCTACCACTTTTAAAGCAATTTTAAAGATGAGGGACTAGCATAAACCATACTTTATTGCACTCATATGTAACAAGAAATCCATTAACTTCTAGCATGATAAATAGCTTTTTGTGGGACCTTTGATTACCTTCCATGTTGCAAATTCCATAAAAAGCTCTATCCCCATAGATCCGTCGGTTGCTACTGCATTACAAAGAAAAGATACAATTTAAAAGTCAACAATCCCTACCTCCCTAAATGATGAAATTTGTGGCACTTATTGCAACAATAAAATAGATACATATTTGACTCCAAATCAATTTACAATGACAAAATTTTCAACACGAACAATACTATTGACATATTGGAATGTATGACGTACCCATAATCATGGTAAACTAATTCATTGTTAGAGTTTGAACAAATTGTGTGTAACACCCCATACTCGATAATGAAGTCGGCATACTGAGTGTTACTATATTCATATATACCTAATACTTTAAACTATAACATTTTCTATTTAAAACCTCATTAATCTAGCAATGACAATTCACTTTATACAATTTTGACAGAGTTTCTTCTATATATACTTAAAACCTCCTGTAAGAAATTTCAATACACTTTTCATGCATGTTACTCAACTACCCATCACCATGTCAAACTCCTTAACAAAATAACTTACCTATCCTCCAATACATTTCAACAAATTTAAACTATATTTTATACATAACTTTCATGTATTCATATATAATTCACATTAAAATCCTATAAGATCATTCACTTCTTTATATGCCTCCAAATCTTTCAAAATCCTCTATGTAACTTTTGGCTTGTAGTAGATCCACCACATTTTTCTTCTAATTCTCTTCAAAACCTACGCACGAAAAGAAAATCCACAAGCTAAGCTATAGACTTAGTGGTGTTCAAGCAATTCCATTTCACATTCAATTCAATTCATTCAACCATAAGATGCATAATATATAATATTTTTACATATAAATATCTTCATTTATTTCTAAGTATAAATAAGCATTTAAAAATCAAATTATGAAATACAGGCATGCATCTATTTAAATAATTCATATCTAATTACATAATGAACAATAAATTGTACATTCAATTACCAATTTCATTTGAAGTTCTTTAATCATTAATCATATATTTATCTACTTTCTATAATTTTCCCAAATTAAAATCTATCGAAATTGTATCACCGAGTCGAATAAGGGGGATTTTTAAAAATGCAAGATTAGGTTCTCGAAACCATACAATCTATTTTTTATACATTCATATTGGAACTGAGCTGTCAGAGCCATGAAGTTCATAACACAAATTAAATATCTTACATCAGAACCGAGCTCTTGGAGCTATACAGTTTGATAACATATATCATGACATAGTATTGCTAACTCTCTAATTGGCATGCCAACCGTATCACATTCCTCCAATCCTATAGTCTAATTAATTTCATTGAAATTTCATAATAATAGCTCATAATAACCAATTCAAGCTATTCCATATTTGGCCAAATAAATGGCATTCTTTAATGTCATTTTTTCCTTCCGTTATTGGTTTTAGTTTAATTCATACAACATTTAAGACATATTCATCTCGCTAATTAGTCAAAAATAACATATATATTAAGTTTCTCAATTCAAACATAATGTATGCCAATTGAGAAAAATAAAAATTATAAGTCCAAAATCTCAATTAATTACATATATTGTTTCATTTAACATCCAATTAAATAATTTTAACAACAATTTCATAAACCCCCAATTTTACACAAGAACTTTAAATTTCCTAATACACAATTTTTGAAAAAAGTAGAATTGCAAGAACACATTCCAATTTGATGTCCAAATCTTCAAATTAAGCCTACATAAACTTCAATTTCTTCATCAATTCCTTATTCCTTCTCTTTCTCTTTCTCTCTCTTCTTTAACTTATAAATTTTTAGGTACTATTCATCAAGAACACCCATATACTTTTTTCTTTATCTTTTCTAATTTTTTTGATATGGTGAGTTTAGGGACCTTAGGTTGATGATTTAGTGTTTAATAAATGATTTTGGGGTTAAAACTAAAGAAAATTGGCTTGAAAATGAAAGAAATGAAAGAAAAATGGAGAAGAAAGGAGAAATGGTTGTTCTTGGCACTCCTTAGTGAAGAAGAGAGGGTAGATGGCTATGAAAATGACATGTAGTCCCTTAATAACATTTTTCATTAAAAAAAAGACTTTAACTACTAATCCATTCTTTCTTTTTCTTAATAAAAATATCCACAAGAAAAATATCAACCTCACATAAAGACTTTATTTAATATCATTTATTTTCATTAATATTTTCAAGTTTGACTTTCACCCTTTCTTGGATCAAACTTTGACCATTGGTCAACTTTTGGCCAAACCCTTAAAATGAACTCATTAGGAGTTTTAATTTGATCCTCAGGTTGTCCTTGAACAAAATTATCCGATGACAAAAAAATAAAATACAGTTTTAATCCCATATCATTATTCACCTTGGGATATACTATTCATGATCTTAAAAGTGCTTTCTATAAAATCGACATTTTTGGAGCATCACATTGTGACCACTAAAGAAGGGCTCTACGGGATCATTTTTTGACACACCATCAGTAGCTGTGGTTTTTAACGTAGTCACTTAGTTTGGTTATATCCTATTGGCATGTAGGTTACGTTCCTAATGTGTATGAGGTGGATGTGTAGCTAAGGAAAAATTGACATGATGAGCTATGTGCTCTTTTAGTAGTTCAACACAAGAGCATATGGTGTGGTGTTTTAAGATCATAGTGTGCTGCTGATTTTCTTTTAGCAGTTCAGAAGTATCAGTTTTCACTATTTTGAGATGTTAATTGTTATGTAACTTGTGACATTTTGTCTCGCTTTCAAGGTTTAATACATTCAAAATTTTCAAAAAAAGGTATAATCTCCTTAATTATTTTTAGACGGAGGCAGTAGACACCACTTCTCACATTGCAAATAGAGTCTACATAAGATGAACTTTATATAAAACTCCTTATGAAATTTGGTATGGGAAGAAGCCAAAAATCAACAACTTCAAATTTTTTGGTTGCAAGTGTTATATCTTGGATACTAAATACAATTTAGGAAATTTTGATTCCAACATAGATGAAGGGATATTTATTGGCGAATCCTTAATTAGCAAAGCATATATGGTGTTGTTGATGAACCTAACCATCTTTCATCCAAGAAAGATTTTAAAGATGATGATATAGGTATATCACAAGAATTAGAGTCATTAATTCTTAAAGCAGACCGAAAAACTGATTGTGAAGTCATTATTAAACCAAAAGAGAATGATAAGGAACTCCCAAGATATTGGAAATTAAAAAATAACCATCCTCTTAATCCAATTTTAGGTGATTTTCAATAAGGGGTAATTATTAGATCTCATCTCAAAGATATATCTGATATGGTTTTCATTTCTCAAATTGAACCTAGGGCAATAGCAAAGACTCTCAATAATAAAAGTTGGATTCTTGTAATGAATGAGGAATTGAACCAATATGAGAGGAGTAAATTATAGAACTTAGTTCCTATACCTAGTGATCAAATTATAGAACTTAGTTCCTATCCCTAGTGATCACCAAATCATAGGTACTAAGTGGTTTTTTAAAAATAGATTAGATCAATCAAGTGTTATTGTGAGAAATAAAGCTAGATTAGTAGCAAAAGGATACACCTAAAAGGAGGGTATAGAATTTGAGGAAACTTTCCCTCTAGTGGCTAGGCTAGAAGCTATCAGGCTCTTACTTGAATTTAAATCATACATGAATTTCAAATTGTTTCAAATGGATGTTGATAGATGCATAATTAATCATATTTATACCCATATTTGATGTATTTGTGCTTGATATTCTATATTTTTATCATATATTTGGTACTTAATTTACTCTAAGCATGTTTACAAAGTACAATATCGTTCGTGGACTTAAAGGAGAATAATTAGAAAGAAAACAAGGCATAAAACAAAGATTTGAAGCACATAAGGGATGCACGACTATCCATCAGCCCTTGCACTTCTCTCAGGCATGCAAATTTGCAAAATTTAGAGATTTTAGTTATGCATGGTTTGATGCATGGCCGTACAACAGCCCGTGGATCTCCCATAATCCTAATATTTACTATAAAAAGACATTTTCAAAGGTAAAGAAGAGGAGCAGAGATTAGGAGGCAATTCCAAACATGGTGATCATTCTCAAGGGGTGATTTTGGTTCAGAGAAGTGGAAAACATGAAAAAATTATTGAAATAGCTATCAAAATATAAGATCAAACATTTACCTTGTAAGGACATTCGATAAGATTGAAAAGGAGATTTAGAATTATGAACTCTTTATTTTGTATTTGTTTTTTCTTTCATTTTATGTTTGATTTCATATCATGTGTAACTAAACATCTTGTTAGTGTTTAGGTTAGATGTTTCTACTTTAACAATGTTTTGATTTTTTTATTAACGTAATTAGTTTGATTGATAAATTATGATTTGATTACGTGTTTAATATATGTTCTAATAGATTTAAAATATTAGATCATAAGCTGATTTCATACATAGAGATTGAGAAATCTTGTTTATAAATAGATCTACCGTAATTGGAAGGAGTTGATTGCAAGCTAAAGATAGGATGACATAAGTCTTTTGGATTAGGGTGAACCTAATAATAGGATTCACAAATTCGTAAAGCAATCCTATAAACTTTAACCGAAGTAATTCAGTTGAAAACCTTAGGATTGGAAGGATGAATGAGAGTTGAGGGATGGGAAGGGAGGGGAAGAAACTATCTAAGAGAGAAGATATATTTTCTCAATTATACAATGTCTATTTATGAAGGACAGAATTTATAGAAGAAGATGAAGCACCCATATCTTGAAGCAACTAACATAATAAGTGGAGCTTAGAGGTTATGTTTAGAAGAGCTAGATATTATACTTTTATGATGTATCAAGAGAAAACTATTTGTTTCTTATTATGCCAGTAAATAAGGAATATACAAAAGAAGAAATAATCACTATTAGTTAAGCATCAATCAGTTAGATCTTTAGCACAGTCACCACTTTAGTGTACTTTTAACTCTAATGAAGATGAATAAAAAAGTGAAGACTATGAAAAAGAGTACCTATAATATGGGGACGAATATAAAGAACAATAAAGAAGTGAGTGGTATAAAGTGTTAACATGAATTGACTAATAAAGTGAAAAAAATGAGCAATATCATGACAAGAGACAAAGGGGTATATAAGACTTCTAACTAATTGGTGATAAATAGTACCATTATTAAGAAGAGTCTCATTAGTTGTAGAAAGATGGAAATTGAGTTTGAATGGAGTACTAGTTTTAGTACCACTGATATAGTATAAGAGATGAGATCAGTGACATATTTTACTTATGATAGATAATAACTAGATTTATTAGATAAAACTTTCAGGCCTAAAAAATAACTTAAGTTACCCAAGTCCTTCATCTCAAAATATTGATATAGAGAGGATTTGAGAGTGGAAATACATTGAGTGTCACTGCAAGTAATTATCATGTTACTAATATAAAAGAAAAGAAGATTGTATCCTTAAAATATTTTACGAATGAACATGGCATAATCATAGGAGCTAGATTGAAAGTCAAGGAGATCAATAGTCTAGTTGAATTTGTTAAACCAAGTTCGAGATGTTTTTTTCAGCACATACAAGGTCTTCCAAAGACAACAAACATTATTAGATCGATGATCATAACTAGGTGGAGGTTGTATATATACTTTTATAAGATCACCATTGAGGAAGGCATTATTTACAATTGGTAGAGATATGATGAAACCTAGCATAGGTTATATCAACCTATTAGATAATGATCTTATAAGAGAAAATTTTTGGAAATAAATATATAGTGGGATTAAAGAAAAATTGGCAATAAGGCTCCTTAACATAGAATTTGAAAGAGATAAGAACATCTTATGTTCCCAAAAGGTCAGATATTGAGATATATGAAGTCCTCGTGACAAAGGATCCCAATACCTATACCCTTTTTATTTTATCCCACATCCTAGGAAGTATTATAATTATTCTCGTGATTCTATTTTATTTTATTCATATGACTGGAGAAGAACAAAACAAGCAATACCAAAGACTTTCAGAGTTCAGTAGTAGGAGCATGATTGTACAAGAATTCATAAGTAGAAATACTACTTATCATAGGAGTAGGAATATGATTAATAGTATGGATAATTGTAAATGTAGCTTTCCACAAAAGTTTTTTTGGTAAGAGAAAGAGATAAGAAAAACCTCGAATAACATCATGGATAGATCTATGCTTTCATTAAGCCCGACCATTCTGTTAGGAGGAACCTGAACAAAATCTTTGGATCATTATTCCTTATTGATTAAGAAAATGAATAGAAAATTTTTCTTCCATTTTATGGCATTATCAATATGTAAAATTTTAATTTTGTAAGCAAATTGAATTTAAACCATGTTCACGAAGTGATGATAAATGAAAAAATTCCAAACCTATAATGTAAGAGGTAAATCCATATGTATCTAGATAAATCATCAATAAAAATCATATAATATTATAAAACTCCTATAATTTCACAAAGAGTAGGTTTCTAAATGTCAGAATAAATCAAATTAAAGGGTGTCAAATAAATAGAATCACTATTAATAAAAGGAAAAGTATGATTTTTGGAAATTTGGCATGAAATACAATTAAATTTCTACTCTTTTCATGACCCAAAGAACTACTAGAAATTAAAGATTCGAGTCTAAGGTTGGAAAGATGACTAAGATAAGACTGTCAAATATCAAAAAATAATAGTCAGTAACGAGTTTATATGGAAGGCAAAGAGAGATAAGTTTAAACAGTCGTTCAATCTTACACCCTACCCTAAAATTCTTGCCGATCTTTAGATCTTACATAGTATGACTATGAATAAAAAAGGATAAGTTAATATTTAGTTCACATAATTGACTAACAGAGATGAGATAAGGAGAGTTTGGGAATAAAAAAAAGTCAACCAAATTTAACTTAGGTGTTTGAACATTGCCTTTACTTTGAACATACATAGTAAAGTTATTAGTTGTATAGAGAAAATATGCTGAATAAAGGGGGGTTTTAAAGGAATCAAATATGGAAGAGTTAGAGATCATATGGTTATTCCAAGTAATATCAAGTTACCATAAAGAAGAAATACCTAATATGATGGATAAAGAAGGAGAGGAAGCAAACCAGAATCTTCAAGTTTCTATAGAAGGGCTTAAAGATCTTTTAAGGAGATTTTAAGAGTTGTAATTTTATTCTCTCCATTGTACCCTCTATGGTAATAACAACAATAGTGGTTTTGAGAGGACTTAAAAGAGTTTTGTTATTTGTATTGTTTCCTTCATTTAAAGTCATGGTTGGTAGATATTCTTTACAAAAAATAGAGCTACAAAATAACTCAAAATTGTCTTTAAGAGTCATCAATAGATGCCAAGTATGCTTTTAATAATGAATATTAGTATGGTGGTAGTTTAGGTATTAGTGGACAAATCATGTCTCCAAGTGCTAACTGGTCCCAAAGCTGTTATAATTTAGACACAAAATTATGGATAATTTGATAACATTGTTGTTAAATTTGGTAACTATGTCTATAAAGTTTAAATTAATTAACATTATCATGTATAGAATAAAATAATGTCCTTTTAAAAAATCATATACCTCTTTAAAAGTACTAACGCTTGATTACTTCAAAAAAGGTACTGAAAAATTACGTTAGAATATGATGATTCTTACTACAAATATATCTTTTGTTTTTTGATTTTTGGTTTTTGAGTAGATTTAGGTACCTCTCTAATAATAATACACCAAAGAAGTCTTTGAGAAAGTTACACATTTTCTTGGCCTACAAATAATAGTTAGAACTATTAATGATGAGTTATCGGTGAAGTTCAGAAGCATTTATAATGCAAACAAGAGAAAAATCCTTAACAATAAGTCTTGAAGCACACACAAAAATGAACAAACATATATGTCTTAAGTTGTAATTTTACTAGTTTGGGCCCAAAAATGAATTTAGTACCCAGAGACCTTTAAAACTATAACTCGAGATAAAATTTGCAAGGAAATAGTTAAACCAATTAGTCAAAGTTGGTCAATGGGTTTTTTATCATATTAGTTTAATTCAAGTCGATTGAAGTAGTGATGTTATAGGGTGCTGACATAAGGGGATAACATAGTAGTCAACATGACGTGTAAGCTAAAGTGACATAGGTGGTCTAAATGTTGACATGGCAATTTGGTGTGGAAAAGATGACGTGGGAGTGTGGGAACCACCTTACAATAACGTGACGGAGGGTTGGATGACACGTTAACAGGATTTGATCAATAAGTTTTAACACATGGCCTCTCTGTTAAGACCAGATCTTTTGTTCAGTTTTATGGTGTCTTATTGTGTCCAGTGAATCTCAACCATTTATTTATGCGGGCTCCACATTTATTTACGTGGAGCCCACATTACGTGGAGCCCACATGAGACCCACATAAATGAATAGCTGATATTCACTAGACACAATAAGACACCATAAAATTGGACAGAAGATCTAGACTCCTCTATGTTGGTAGCTTATACTGCATCTTTTGGCTTTAAACAACATTGTTTCTAAGGTGTAGGTTAATAAATGACATTGTCTAGATTTTCTTCAACCTCCCAACTATAGAGTTCTCACTTTATCTTACCAACCTTCTAAAATCA